>JAHRIG010000074.1:6561023-6707760 GCA_020311275.1 Eira barbara
TATATATATATATATAAAACTTTTTATTTTTTGTGCCATTCTTTTCTCCCTGGTTTTGGATCTCTTCTGTTTAGGTTAGTGTATATTTTTCTGGGGTCTTTGCCGCCCTTTTAGTATTTTATTCTCTCATTCATATATTCTTTTTTTTTTAAAGATTTTATTTATTTATTTGACAGAGAGAGAGAAAGAGATCACAAGTAGGCAGAGAGGCAGGCAGAGAGAGAGGGGGAAGCAGGCCTCCCACTGAGCAGGGAGCCCAATGAGGGGCTCGATCCCAGGACTCTGAGATCATGACCTGAGACAAAGGCAGAGGCTTAAACCACTGAGCCACCCAGGTGCCCCACTTATTCATATATTCTTTTCTGGATAAAATGACAAGGTGAAAAAACTCGCCATGAAAAAAAAAGAAGAAGAGGCAGTACTGATGGCTAGGGACCTAATCAATATGGACATTGGTAATATGTCAGAATTAGAGCTCAGAACAATTCTCAAGGTGCTAGCTGGGCTCAGAAAAGGCATGGAAGATATTACAGAAACCCTTTCTGGAGAAATAAAATCCCTTTCTGGAGAAGTAAAAAAACTAAAATCTAACCAAGTTGAAATAAAAAAAGCTATCAATGAGGTGCAATAAAAAATGGAGGCTCTTACTGCTAGGATAAATGATGCAGAAGAGAGAATTAGTGATATAGATGACCAAATGACAGAGAACAAAGAAGCTGAGCAAAAGAGAGACAAACAACTACTGGACCATGAAGGGAGAATTCGAGAGATAAGTGATACCTAAGACAAAACAATATTAGAATAATTGGGATTCCAGAAGAAGAAGAAAGTGAGAGGGGAGCAGAAGGTATATTAGAGCAAATTATAGTATGGAATTTCCCTAATATGGCAAAGGGAACAAACATCAAAATCCAGGAGGCTCAGAGAACCCCCCTCAAAATCAGTAAGAATAGGTCCACACCCCATCATCTAATAGTAAAACTTACAAGTCTTAGTGACTAAGAGAAAATCCTGAAAGCAGCTCGGAACAAGAAGTCTGTAACATACAATGGTAGAAATATTAGATTGGCAGCAGACTTATTCACAGAGACCTGGCAGGCCAGAAAGAAATGGCAGATATATCAAGAGCACTAAATGAGAAAAATATGCATCCAAGAATACTATATCCAGCTAGGCTATCATTGAAAATAGAAGGAGAGGTAAAAAGCTTTCAGGACAAACAAAAACTAAAAGAATTTGCAAACACCGAACCAGCCCTACAGGAAATATTGAAAGGGTTCCTCTAAGCAAAGAAAGAGCCTAAAAGTAGTAGACCAGAAAGGAACAGAGACAATATACAATAACAGTCACCTTACAGGCAATACAATGGCACTAAATTCATATATTTCAATAGTTACCCTGAATGTATATGGGCTAAATGCCCCAATCAAAAGACACAGGATATCAGAATGGATTAAAAAAAACAAACCATCAATATGCTGTCTACAAGAAACTCATTTTAGACCCAAAGACATCTCCACATTTAAAGTGAGAGGGTGGAAAACAATTTACCATGCTAATGGACATCAAAAGAAAGCTAGGGTGGTAATCCTTATATCAGATCAATTAGATTTTAAGCCAAAGACAATAATAAGAGATGAGGAAGGTCACTATATCATCTTAAAGAGTCTGTCCAACAAGAAGATTTAACAATTTTAAATATCTATGCTCCTAGCATGGGGGAGCCAACTATATAAAACAATTAATAACAAAGTCAAAGAAACACATCAGCAACATTACGATAATAGTAGGGAATTTTAACACCTCCCTCACTGAAATGGACAGATCAACCAAGCAAAAGATCAACAAGGAAATAAAGGCCTTAAATGACACACTGGACCAGATGGACATCACAGATATATTCAGAACATTCCATCCCAAAAGCAACAGAATACACATTCATCTATAGTGCACATGGAACATTCTCCAGAATAGATCACATCCTGGGTCACAAATCAAGTCTCAACTGGCACCAAAAGATTGAGATCATTCCCTGCATATTTTCAGACCACAATACTCTGAAGTTAGAACTCAATCACAAGAGGAAAGTTGGAAAGCACTCAAATACATGCACGCTAAAGAGGATCCTACTAAAGAATGAATGGATCAACCAGGAATTTAAAAAAGAATGGAAAAAATTTGTAGAAACAAATGAAAATGAAAACGCAACTGTTCAAAATCTTTGGGACACAGGAATGGTGGTCCTGAGAGGAAAGTATATAGTGATAGAAGCCTTTCTCAAGAAACAAGAAAGGTCTCAAGTACACCACCTTACCTTACACCTAAAGGAGCTGGAGAAAGAACAGCAAAGAAAGCCTAAACCCAGCAGGAGAAGAGAAATCATAAAGATCAGAGCAGAAATCAATGAAATAGAAACCAAAAGAACAGTAGAACAGATCAAGGAAACTGGGAGCTGCTTTTTTGAAAAAATTAATAAGGTTGATAAACCCCTGGCCAGACTTATCAAAAAGAAGAGCGAAAACCAAAATAAATAACATCATGAATGAAAGAGGAGAGATCACAACCAACACCAAAGAAATACAAACCATTATAAGAACATGTTATGAGCAACTATACGCCAGCAAATTTGACAATCTGGAAGAAATGGATGCATTCCTACAAACGTATAAATGACCAAAATTGAACCAGGAAGAAACAGAAAACCTGAACAGACCCATAACCAGTAAGCACATTGAAACAGTCATCAAAAATTCTTCCAACAAACAAGAGCCCAGGGCCAGACAGTTTCCCTGGGGAATTCTACCAAACATTTAAAGAACAATTAATATCTATTCCCCTGAAACTGTTCCAAAAAAATAGAAATGGAAGGAAAACTTTCAAACTCATTTTATGAGGTCACATTACCTTGATCCCAAAACCAGACAAAGACCCCATCAAAAAGGAGAATTACAGACCAATATCCTTGATGAACACAGATGCAAAATCCTCACCAAAATACTAGCCAATAGGATCCAACAGTACATTAAAAGGATTATTCACCACGATCAAGTGGGATTTATTCTTAGGCTGCAAGACTGGTTCAATATCTGCAAATCAATCAATGTGATACAATACATTAATAAAAAAAAGAACAAGAACCATATGATACTCTCAATAGATGCTGAAAAAGCATTTGACAAAGTACATCATCCTTTCCTAATCCAAACTCTTCAAAGTGTAGAGATAGAGGGTACATACCTCAATATCATCAAAGCCATCTATGAAAAACCCACAGCGAATATCATTCTCAGTGGGGAAAAACTGAGAGCTTTTCCGCTAAGGTCAAGAACATGGCGGCGATGTCCACCATCCCCACTGCTATTCAACAAAGTACTAGAAGTCCTAGCCTCAGCAATCAGACAACAAAAAGAAATAAAAGGCAACTGAATTGGCAAAGAAGAGGTCAAACTCTCACTCTTTACAGGTGATATGATACTTTATGTGAAAAACCCAAAAGACTCCACTCCAAAACTGCTAGAACTCAGACAGGAATTCAGTAAAGTGTCAGGATATAAAATCAATGCAAAGAAGTCAGTTGCATTTCTATACACCAACAGCAAGACAGAAGAAAGAGAAATTAAGGAGTCGATCCCATTTACAATTGCACGCAAAACCATAAGATACCTAGGAATAAACTTAACCAAAGAGGCAAAGAATCTGTACTCAGAAAACCATAAAGTATTCATGAAAGAAATTGAGGAAGACACAAAGAAATGGAAAAACGTTCCATGCTCATGGATTGGAAGAACAAATATTGTGAAAATATTGATGCTACCTGAAGCAATCTACACATTTCATGCAAGCCCTATCAAAGACCATCAATTTTTTTCAAAGAAATGGAACAAATAATCTTAAAATTTATATAGAACCAGAAAAGACCCCGAAAAGCTAGAGGAATGTTGAAAAAGAAAGCCAACGTTGGTGGTATCACATTTCCAGACTTCAAGCTCTATTACAAAGCTGTAATCTCAAGACAGTACAGTACTGGCACAAAAACAGACCCACACATCAATGGAACAGAATAAAGAGCCCAGAAAAAGACCCTCAACTCTATGGTCAACTAACCTTCAACAAAGCAGGAAAGAATGTCCAGTGAAAAAAACAACAGTCTATTCAACAAATGGTGTTGGGAAAATTGGACAGCCACATGCAGAAGAATTAAACTGGACCATTTCCTTACACCACACAAGAAAATAGACTCAAAATGGATGAAGGACCTCAGTGTGAGAAAGGAATCCATCAAAATCCTTGAGGAGAACACAGGTAGCATCCTCTTCGACTTCCACCTCAGCAACTTCTTCCTAGAAATATTGCCAAAGGTAAGGGAAACAAGGGCAAAAGTGAACTATTGGGACTTCATCGAGATCAAAGCTTTCGCACAGAAAAGGAAATAGTCAACAAAAACAAAAGACAACTGACAGAATGGGAGAAGATATTCACAAATGACATATCAGATAAAGGGCTAGTATCCAAAATCTACAAAGAACTTACTGAACTCAACACCCAAAGAACAAATGATGCAATCAAGAAATGGGCAGAAGACATGAACAGACATTCCTGCAAAGAAGACATCCAGATGGCCAACAGACACATGAAAAACTGATCCACATCACTCGGCATCAGGGAAATACAAATCAAAACCACAATGAGATACCACCTCACACCAGTTAGAATGGCTAAAATTAACCAGTCAGGAAACAACAGATGTTGGCAAGAATGCAGAGAAAGGGAAATCCTCTTATACTATTGGTGGGAATGCAAGCTGGTGCAGCCACTCTGGAGAACAGCATGGAGGTTCCTCAAAAAGTTGAAAATAGAGCTATCCTATGAACCAGCAATCACATTACTGGGTATTTACCCTAAAGGTAAAAATGTAGTGATCAGAAAGGACACGTACAGCCGAATGTTTATAGCAGCAATGTCCACAACAGCCAAACTATGGAAAGAACCTAGATATCCATCAACAGATGAATGGATAAAGAAGATGTGGTGTGTATATATACACAATGGAATACTATGCAGCCATCAAAAGAAATGAAATTTTGCCATTTGCAATGATGTGTATGGAACTAGAGAGTGTTATGCTGAGCGAAATAAGTCAATCAGAGAAAGACAATTATCATATGATCTCCCTGATATGAGGAATTTGAGAGGCAGGGTTGGGGTTTGGGGATAGGGAAGGAAAAAAATGAAGCAAGATGGGATCAGGAGGGCGACAAACCATAAGAGACTCTTAATCTTACAAAACAGACTGAGGGTTTGTGGGGAGAAGGGGTTGTGGAGAGGGTGGTTGGGTTATGTACATTGTGGGTGGTATATGATATGGTGAGTGCTATGAAGTGTGTAAAAACCTGACGATTCACAGACCTGTACCCCTGGGGCAAATAATGCATTATATGTTAAAAATATTTTTAAAAAATGCTTCTGCACAGCCAAGGAAAAAATCAACAAAATTTAAAGGCAACCTACAGAATGGCAGAAGGTATTTGTAAATGACACATCTGATAAAGTCATAAAGACCTTATCAAAAACAACACCCAAAAAACAAAAAAAAAAATGCAGTCAAGAAATGGGCAGAAGACATAGACATTTTTCCAAAGAAGATATCCATGAGGACTAATAGACACATGAAAATATGCCCAACATCACTCATCATCAGGGAAATACAAATCAAAACCACAATGAGATACCACCTCACAACAGTTAGAATGGCTAAACTTAACTCAGGAAACAACGGATGTTGGCAAGGATATAGAGAAAGAGGAACCCTCTTATACTGTTGGTGGGAATGCAAACTGCTGTGGTCACTGTGGAAAATAGTGTGGAGGTTCATCAAACTACCTTTTGACCCAGCAATTGCACTACTAGGTATTTATCCAAAGGATAAAAAAATACAGATTCAAAGGTGTACATGCATCCTGATGTTTATAGCAGCATTATAAGTAATAGCCAACTATAGAGAGAGCCCAAATGTCATCAATTGATGAATAAACTGATGAATAGATAAAGAAGATATTTTACATATATATATTTTATATATATTTTTATTCATTTATTTATATATTTTTATATATATGTATATATATATTTTTATATATTTTTTATTTTACATATATATTTTTTATTTTATATATATTCATGTATATATGTATACATACATATATGAGTGTACATGATATATATTGTCAATATATATATATTGTCTATATATATAGTATATCATGTACACTCATATATGTATATATACATATATACATGAATATATATGTATATATATGAGTGTATATGAGTAATATATACATATATACATAATATATATATGACATATATATATATGAATATTACTCAGTCATCAAAAAAGAATGGAATCTTGCCATTTGCAGTGTTGTGGATGGAGGTAAAGAGTGTTATGCTGGGGCGCCTGGGTGGCTTAGTGGTTTAAAGCCTCTGCCTTCGGCTCCGGTCATGATCCCAGCGTCCTGGGATCGAGCCCCACATTGGGCTCTCTGCTCAGCGGGGAGCCTGCTTCCCAGCCACCCCCGCCCTGCCTGCCTCTCTGCCTACCTATGATCTCTGTCTATCAAATAAATAAATAAAATCTTTTTTAAAAAAGAGTGTTATGCTAAGCAAAATATCATTCAGAGAAAGATAAATACCATAGGATTACATATATATATATATGCAATTTAAGAAACAAAACAGATGAATATATGGGAAGGAAGAAAGAGAGAGAAGCAAAGTATAAGAGAATCTTAACTATAGAGAATGAACTGAAGGTAGATGGAGGGGTAGGGGTGGGGGATTGATGATAGGTGTTACGGAGTGTGCTTGTTTTGATGGGCACTGGTTGTTATATGTAGTGTTGGATCACTAAGTTGTACTCCTGAAGTCAATATTACACTATAGAAGGGAGGGGCAAGATGGCGGAGAAGTAGGACATGCTGTTTCAACTGGTCCCCTAAAGTGAGCTAATTACCTACCAGAACACTCTGAACACCCATGAAATCAACCTGAGATGTAAGATTATACACTTCTGGATTGCTACAAGAGCAGAAGACACCAGTGGAGAGGTAAAGTGGAGTGGGAATGATCAGACTGATAATGGAGGAAAAACAGAAGGGGGAGGGAGCCACCAGAACCGACCCATTGGAAAGTAATACCCAATACAAAAGTGCCCTGTGATTGGAGACCAGCATTAACTTGGAATCTGGTTAAAAGCACTCAAAAAGAGCAAAAGATCTTAGGGGCAACTGGTGGAATCAGGCAGTCACAGGCACGGGCCTAAGCCCATGGACCCAGGACGGCCACTGCCAGCAACCACTTGTGCCACGGAGAGTGCAGCAAAGCCTCCAGGCCATGGTCCTTGAGCCCCTGGCTTTCCGCTGTTTGCACCAGCACTGGGCCAGGTGCACTCCAGGGAGTCTGATGTGTGCACCAGCTGGCACTCTCTAGAACCACAGCCTTTTGTGCTCTGCGCACATGTGCAACTGGGGTCTGAACTGCACTCCCCACTGGCACCTGAAAGAGCTCTGTGTGGGCGCTAGTGGACCTAGAGACCAGCTGAGAGTCTGAACACTCCCAGCCTGGGCTTGAAAAACTCAGCCCTAACTCTGGTTGGGATCTCTCAGGAGGCAGCTTTGAAACCCTGAGGTCTGGAACCCAGACAGCAGTCCTGGCAAAGGCAGCCACTGGAAGCAGGCTTCCTGGACCAATAGCACTCATGGTTTTAGTGGAATGGGGGTGCAGAGACAAGTGGGTGCTTTGGGCGACCCCTGAGACGGTGGCTGGGGATGTGCACTGCCTGTGGGAGGTTGCACAACTCAGTGGAGTTTGCAGAGGGGGTCTCTGTGTTCTGGACCACCCAGAGGGGAACAGACTGAGGCTTTTCTCTGAGGTAGAGGTCTGGGCACAGTTTGCTTTCCGCTAAACATTGGAAAAGCTGCAAAAAGCTACCAAAGAACAAAAACCTCTAGAGAACAAAAGCCTGAAATACTGGTTTCCACAGAGCCCAGCCCCTTGATAGGGGGCAGAAGGACTCAAAAACAATGTGGCAGGCCCCTCCCCTAGAAAGCCAGCCAAAAAAATGAGAGGAAAACCACAACAGGGTCCCCATAAAAATGTGAAACCCCAATATCAGGGGAAAACAAGCTATTAAGCTCCTGGTATTACCCTAAAACCTGTATATTTCATAGATACAACTTTTATTTTTAATTCATTCTTTTTATTTTTTTAACCTACTTATCATTACAACTAGAGATTCAATACACATATCCCATAATAACCTTTTAACTTGAACTTTTTTCATACATATACCTGTGTTTTTCTTTTGCTTTCCTATTTTTTTAAATATATATATAGATATAGGCTTCAAGGTAATCCTCTTTCCCTAATCAATACTACCCCGTATATAAACCAGTTTTAATCTCCCTTTATCTCTGGAAAGTTGAATCTTTTAACAAAGATATCAATCAAGAAGAATCAAAATAACCTTCCTCACCCATATTGAGGATTTATAACCACCGTCCCATCTTTTTCTTCAATCAGTGTTTCTGTGTATTTGTTTTTGTTCTGATATTATATAAATCTTATCCTTGAGGTTCATTTTGGCTGGGTTCTTTTTTTTTTTTTCCTTGTCATTCACTTTTGTCAGTCTTTTTGTTTGTCCATTTTTTATTGTATACCTTATAAATCTTACCTTTGGGGCCCATTCTGACTGGGTCTTCTCTCTCTTTCTCTTTGCCTATGGGTTATGGCAAAGGCAGTCCTAAGGGGGAAATACATAGTCATCCAAGCCTCAAAAAAAAAAAAAAAAAAAAGCAAAATCCAGAATACACCAGCTCTCTTTATACCTTAAAGAACTGGAGAATCAACAACAAATTAAGCCAACCCCACACACAAGAAGGGAAATAGTCAAGATTAGAGCAGAGATCAATGAGATAGAAACTAGAGATACAGTAGAAGACATTAACAAAACTAGAAGTTGGTTTTTTGAAAGAATCAATTAGATTGATAAACCACTGGCCAAACTAATCCAAAAGAAAAGAGAGAGGACCCAAATTAATAAAATTATGAACGAAAAAGGAGACATCACGACTAATACCAAGGAAATAGAAAAATCATCAAAAATTATCATCAACAGTTATATGCCAATAAGGTAAGCAACCTAGACGAAATGGATGCATTCCTGGAAACCCATAAACTTCCAAAACTGAATCAGGAAGAAATTGACAACCTGAATAGACCAATATCTAGTAACAAGATTGAAGCAGTGATCAAAAACCTCTCAAAATAACAAGAGCCCAGGACCTGACGGATTCCCTGGAGAATTCTATGAAACATTCAAAGAAGAAATCATACCCATTCTCCTGAAGCTGTTTCAAAAGATAGAAACAGAAGGAAAACTTCCAGACTCTTTTTATGAAGCCAGCATTAATCTGATCCCCAAACCAGGCAAAGACCCCATCAAAAGAAGAATTTCAGACCAATATCCCTGATGAATATGGATGCTAAGATTCTCAACAAGATCCTAGCTAATAGGATCCAACAGTACATTAAAAAGATTATCCACCATGACCAGGTGGGATTTATCCATGGGATACAAGGGTGGTTCAACATTTGTAAATCAATCAGTGCGATAGAACAAATCAATAAAAGAAGAAAGAGGAACCACATGGTCCTCTCAATTGATGTAGAAAAAGCATTTGACAAGATACAGCATCCATTCCTGATTAAAATGCTTCAAAGCATAGGGATAGAGGGAGCATTCCTTAACTTCATAAAATCTATCTATGAAATATCATCCTCAATGGGGAAAAGCTGACAGCCTTCCCTTTGAGATCAGGAATGCGACAAGGATGTCCACTCTCACCACTGTTGTTCAACATAGTACTAGAAATCCTAGCAACAGCAACCAGACAACAAAATGAAATAAAAAAAATATTCAAATTGGCAAAGAAGTCAAACTCTCTCTCTTCACAGATGACATGATACTTTACATGGAAAACCCAAAAGACTCCACCCTCAAACTACTAGAACTCATACAGCAATTCAGTAATGTGGCAGGATACAAAATCAACGTACAGAAATCAGTTGCTTTCTTATACACTAACAATGAAAATATAGAAAGGGAAATTAAGAATCAACTCCATTTACTATAGCACCAAGAACCATAAGATACCTGGGAATAAACCTAACCAAAGAGGTAAAGGATCTGTACTTGAGGAACTATAGAACACTCATGAAAGAAATTGAAGAAGACACAAAAAGATGGAAGACCATTCCATGCTCATGGATCGGAAGGATAAACATCATTAAAGTGTCTATACTGCCTAGAGCAATCTATACTTTCTATGCCATCCCAATAAAAATTCCACCAGTATTTTTCAAAGAGCTGGAAAAAACAATCTTAAAATTTCTATGGAACCAGAAGAGACCCCAAATTGCTAAGGAAATGTTGAGAAAGAAAAACAAAACTGGGGGCATCATGTTGCCTGATTTCAAGCTTTACTACAAAGCTGTGATCACCAAGACAGCATGGTACTGGCACAAAAACAGACACACAGACCAGTGGAACAGAGTAGGGAGCCCAGATATGGACCCTCAACTCTATGGTCAAATAATCTTTGACAAAGCAGGAAAAATATCCAGTGGGAAAAAAGACAATCTCTTCAATAAGTGGTGCTGGGAAAATTAGACAGCTATGTACAGAAGAATGAAACTCAACCATTCTCTTCCACCATGCACAAAGATAAACTAAAAATGGATGAAAGACCTCAATGTGAGACAGGAAGCCATCAAAATCCTAGAGGAGAACGTAGGCAGTAACCTTTTCGACATTGGCCACAGCAACTTCTTGCTAGACACATCTCCAAAGACAAGGGAAACAAAAGTGAAAATGGAGTTTTGGAATTTCATCAAGATAAAAAGCTTTTGCACAGCAAAGGAAACAGTCAACAAAACAAAGAGGCAACCCACGGAATGCGAGAAGCTATTTGAAAATGATACTACATACAAAGGGCTGATATCCAAGATTTATAAAGAATTTCTCAAACTCAACACCCCAAAAACAGTCAAGTCAAAAAATGGGCAGAAGACATGAACAGACACTTCTCCAAAGAAGACATACAAATGGCTAGCAGACACATGAAACAATATTCATCATCACTAGCCATCAGGGAGATTCAAATCAAAACCATGTTGAGGGGTGCCTGGGTGGCTTGGTGGGTTAAACCTCTGCCTTCGTTTCAGGTCATGATCCCAGGGTCCTGGGATCGAGCCCCGTATCGGGCTGTCTGCTCAGCAGGGAGCCTGCTTCCTCCTCTCTCTCTGTCTGCTTCTCTGCCTTCTTGTGATCTCTGTCTGTCAAATAAATAAATAAAATCTTTTAAAAAAAAAAGTTCTTTAAAAAAAAAAAGAAAGAAACCACATTGAGATACCACCTTACACCAGTTAGAATGGCCAAAATTAACAAGATAGTAAAGAACAAGTGTTAGAGAGGATGTGGAGAAAGGGGAACCCTCTTACACTGTTGGCAGGAATGCAAGTTGGTGCAGCCGCTTTGGAGAACAGTGTGGAGATTCCTTAAGAAATTAAAAATAGAGCTTCCCTATGACCCTGAAATTGCACGACTGGGTATTTTCCCCAAAGATACAGATGTAGTGAAAAGAAGGGCCATCTGCACCCCAGTGTTTATAGCAGCAATGGCCACAGTTGCCAAACTGTGGAAAGAACCAAGATGCCCTTCAATGGATGAATGAATAAGGAAGATGTGGTCCATATACACTATGGAGTATTATGCCTCCATCAGAAAGGATGAATACCCAACTTTTGTAGCAACACGGATGGGACTGGAAGAGATTATGCTGAGTGAAATAAGTCAAGCAGAGAGAGTCAATTATCATATGGTTTCACTTATTTGTGGAGCATAACAAATAACATGGAGGACATGGGGAGATGGAGAGGAGAAGGGAGTTCAGGGAAATTGGAAGGGGAGATGAACCATGAGAGACTATGGACTCTGGAAAACAACCTGAGGGTTCTGAAGGGGCGAGGGGTGGGAGGTTGGAGGAGCCAGGTTGTGGGTATTACAGAGGGTACATATTGCATGGAGCACTGGGTGTGGTGCATAAACAATGAATTCTGTTACACTGAAAAGAAATTAAAAAAAAAGAAAAGATTTAGACACACACACACACACACACACACACACAGAGGAAATAATCTCACTTACAATTTCAGTAAAAACAATGAAATATCTAGGAATCAACTTAACCAAAGAAGTGAAAGACATGTACTCTGAAAAATTACAAAACGCTGATGAAAGAAGTTCAAGATGACACAAAAAAATGGAAAGGCATTCCATGCTCACGGACTGGAAGAACAAATGAATTCCACATATGAGTGAAATCATATGGTACTTATCTTTCTCTAACTGACATATTTTGCTTTGCAGTATACTTTCTACCTGCATCCACATAGTTGCAAATGGCAAGATTTCATCTTTTTATGGCTAAATTATATTCCAGTGTATATATATATACACTATTCCTTCTTTATCCAACTATCTATCTATGGACACTTGGGCTGCCTCCATGATTTGGCTATTATAAATAATGGTGCTATGGGGATACATGTAACCCTTTGAATTAGTGTTTTGTATTTTGTGCAATACCTGGATCATAGGATAGTACTATGTTTAATTTTTGAGGAAACTCCATACCTCCATACTATTGTCCATAGAGGCTGTAGCAGTTTGCATTCTACCAACAGTGTACAAAGCTTCCTTTTTCTCCACATCCTTGCCAATGCTTGTTGTTTCTTGTATTTTGGGTTTTAGTCATTCTGACAGGTGTTAGGTGATATGTCATTCCAGTTTGATTTGCATTTTCCTGATAATGAGTGATATGCAGCACCTTTTATTGAGTCTGGATGGCTTTTTTGGAGAAATGTCTCTTTGTTTCTTCTGCATATTTCTAATTGAATTATTTGGTTTTGTGCTATTGAGTTATATAAGTTCTTTATATATGTTGAGTTACATAAGATATATATATGCACATATATACATATACACACATATATATGCATGTATGTATCTTTATCAGATATATCATTTACAAATATCTTCTTGCATACTGAAGGCTGCCTTTTACTTTTGTTGATTGTTTCCTTCACTGTGCAGAAGGTTTTTATCTTGATGAAGTCCTAATAGTTCATTTTTGCTTTAATTTCCCTTTCCTCAAGAGACATACCCAGAAAAATGTTGCTATGACCAATGTCAGAGACATTACTGCTTAAGCTCTCCTCTAGGATTTTTATGGTTTTAAGTCTCACATTTATGTCTTTAGTCCATTTTGAGTTTATTTTGGGGTATGATGTAGAAAGTGGTCCAGTTCCATTCTTTTGCATGCAGAAATGAGTTTTTCCAACACCATCAGTGGAAGAGACCATTCTTTTCCCCATTGTGTATTCTTTCCTATAATTTACTATAATTTTTAAAGCATGTGTTTTAATTTAAAATTTTCAGTAAAAGTTGATTATCTAATATAAAGTAGAAATACCTGTATTTATGAGTCAGGAATTTCAGTTTCCAAGTTTACTTTCCTTTATATTTAATACTTTTATTGATGATATAAATTGTGACTCAGCTTGTATTCAGACCTCTTTCTATTTCATGAGTGTATATATCCAAATGTTATTAAATGTTTAAACAAAAAAAATGAAAAAATATGAAAAAGCTTTTTTCCAATTACAAATTGATCATATAGAAATAGTATACAAGATGTAATTCCGAGACAAACAGGGGCACTTTTTTCTTGACACTTTAGTCTTTCGTGTTAAAAAACTTCAGTCTTTTGTGTTTTGTTTCTTGGCACTTTAGTCTTTTGTGTTAAAAAACTTTAGTCTTTTGTGTTAAAAAAACTTTAAAAATGTACTTAAAGGAGGCCAAGTAGCCAATCTTTCAGCCTCAATTCATGTTTTAGTTTATATTTGAAGACAAATCCCTTATTTTTGTTTTTGTCATTTTGTTGCATGGGTATTTTTCTGTGTGCTGGTTCTAGGGTATCATTCTAATTCTAAGGCATTATCATTAGCATAAAACGATGACAAAGTATTTAATCATTTCCTTCTCCTAATAACCACAGAGCTATCTATACCAAAAATATCAGTAATGATAAAAATACTTTATATTACTTTTTTGAAATATGGAAAGTTAAGAAAAGATACCCTGAGAATTACTTTAACACTTGTAAAGTAAGCACAGAGCATCATCTGTAAAGTCTGACTAAACTTCAAATGATATATTCATATAACTTAAGAGCAATAAACAAAATGCAATGTTTATTGCGTGAAAATGCAATAAACAAAAATAAACTTCTGCTTTCTGGTATGTAAAGAACTTGGCAGTCATCACTTGGATCTTTACAATAAGAATAAAGCTGAACAAGGGTGCCTGGGTGGCTGACGTTAAGTGTCTGCCTTCAGCTCAGGTCATGACCCCAGAGTGCTGGGATTGAGCCCAGCATTGGGCTTTGTGCTTGGCAAGAAGCCTGCTTTTCCCTCTCCCACTCCTCCTGCTTGTGTTCCTTCTCTCGCTGTGTCTCTGTCAAATGAGTGAATAAAATCTTTAAAAAAAAGAATAAAGTTGAACAAACTGAAATCCAACCTCTCTTAGACTCATCAAAGAATTGAGATCATAAGACAAACTACTGTCATGGAAACTGAAGAAACAGACAGTTATAGAGAACTACAACCTAATTAGGCACAGAAACCCATAACTTAAGTCAGTATATTTAAAGTGTAATTGATAAATTTCTGGACTCTCTCTGTGGACTAGATTAAGATCTTAAAACTTGGAAGGAGCACGCTCTTAAGGAAGTGCCTGCACTTTCCATAGATTTTCTTGAAACAACCCTACCAGTTTTTTACTATGAATATCAGAGAAAAATCCTGTAGTGCTTCCCACAAGGGAAGAAGAAAACTAACCATTTTCAAAAAAATATCTAGAGCATTCTTCCCCTTAAACAAGGCCTACCCTCAAAGAAATTATTTTACCATAGCCTAACATAAGAGGATTTTTACCAAAACCTAACCAGTCTCGGGAAGGAAACACCCAAGTCCAGCCCTCTTTAGATTTTGACAAAGAGGAAAGAAAATACATAATTCAGCCCCACTAAAAGACTAAAACCTAATTAGAGGACTGCAGAAGGCCTGCTCTCTCCTATGCATTATTACCACATTAATTAGGCTCCTGCACAATAGCAGGGGATTAGAGCTGAAAGAATTGAAAGCCTCAGACCATATTTATGGAGTCTATTGATAAAGACAAAAGAGGAGACAAAAACAAGGACAGAAAAAGAAATTTTAGCCTCTAACATCACAGCTACAGCAAATAGTAAACAGTCTTACTGTTAGCCAGATAAACATAAAAGCTTACACTAAAGACCGATCCACCTCAGCATTTTTCATCTACTATAAGAATAATAATTATATATATATATATATATTTATTTATTTACTGTTAAAAAATTACAGGCAAAAATGGTCCGATGAAACAAAGTAAGCATCTGAACTAGACTCACAATGGGCAGAGATTTTGGAATTTATCAGACTTTGAGTTTGGTTAACATACTAATGCCTTTAATCAGTAAAGTTGAACATATGCCAATAGAAACTTCCAAAAGTTAAATGCAAAGACATAAATGAATAAAAACAATGGAATAGAATACACAAGAACTGTGGAATAATTACAAAAGGAATAACATACACATAATGGGGATATTAGAAGAAGGAAGAGAGAACAAATATTTGAAGAAATAATGACTCAGAATTCTCTAAATAACAGACATTTTAGATCTGAAAGCTCAGAAAACATCAACTATGAAACATGCCAGAGAATGTACACCAAGGTGTATTATATTCAAACTTCAGAAAATCAGAGGCAAAGAAAATATCTTGAAAGAAGTCAGTGGTAGTGATGGTAAATGTGAAACCTTAGATATAAAGAAATAGGGTGGGTATTGCACGTATTGCAATGGAGCATTGGGTGTGGTGCAAAAACAATGAATTCTGCTATGCTGAAAATAAATAAAAATAAATAAATAAATAAATAAAACAAAAAACCAAAAAAAAAAAAAAAAAAGAATTACTTTGGACTTCTCTTCAGAAACTATTTAATCAAGAATAAAGTAAAATGAAATATTTAATATTGAAAGAAAAACCTCACCAAAACAGATTTTGCATATAATATACAACTTTATGCCTACAAATTTGATAACCTAGATTAAATGAACCAATTTCTTAAAAGGTGCATTCATTAAACACACACAAAGATAAATATATAATCTAAATAGGCCAATATCTATTAAATTAATTAATCGATAATTAATAATCTTTCCAAAAACTGCTCCAGGCCAATATGGTTTCACTGGTGAGTTCTACCAAAAAAATTAAGGTGGAAATGACACCAATTCTATACAATCTCTATCATAAAATACAACAGAGAAAATAATTCCTATCTTGTTCTCTGAGGCCAGCATTAGCCAACTAAAATCAGGCAAAGACATTACAATTCAGAAAAAGTACAGAAAATGTAAATGTAAGTGCATGATCCCCTCAACAAAATACTAGCAAATTGAATCCAAAAATGTATAAAAGAAATTATGTGTCATAACCAAGTGGGATTTATGCCTAGTATGGGGCGACTTCAATATTGAGAATCAACTGATGAAATCAATGACATTAACAGGCTAAAGAAGAAAACCATACAATCATATCAATAGATAGACAGGGTGCCTGGGTGGCTCAGTGGGTTAAAGCCTCTGCCTTCACCTCAGGTCATGATCTCAGGGTCCTGGGATCGAGCCCCGAATCAGGCTCTCTGCTTAGCAGGAAGCCTGCTTCCTCCTCTCTCTCTGCCTACCTCTCTGCCTACTTGTGATCTCTGTCTATCAAATAAATAAATAAAATCTTTAAAAAAATAGATAGATAAAATGCATTTGACAAAATCCAACATGCATTCACACACAAAAAACTTTCAGGAAATAAGGTATAGAGGGGATTTCCTCAACTTAATAAAGAACATCTATAGACAACTGACAGCTAACTTCCCACTTAATGCTGAAACTAAATGATTTTTCTCAAGAACTGGAAGTCCCAGCTAAATGCATCAGAACAATCAATCAATCAATCAGTCAATAAATGGAACATAGATTGGGAAGGAAAAAATAAAGTATCTTTTTTCATAGATAATATTATTTTCTGCATCCAATAACTGACCAAAAAGAAGCATCTGGAACTAAAAAGTGAATATAGCAAGATTGCAAGATACAATGTTATTATATAAAGCTTAATTACCCAGGGCGTCTGGGTGGCTCAGTCATTAAGTGTCTGCCTTCAGCTCAGGTCATGATCCTAGGGTTCTGGGATCAAGCCCCACATCGGGCTCCCTATTCAGCGGGAAGCCTGTTTCTCCCTCTCCGACTCTCCCTACTTGTATTCCTTCTCTCGCTGTCTTTCTCTTTGTGTCAAATAGACACAAATGTGTCTATATTGTGTTGTGTTAAATAAATAAAATCTTAAACACACACACACACACACACACTTAATTACCCACCTAAACCAGCAATAAACAACTGGAATTTGAAATGAAAAACAGAGGGGTGCCTGGGTGACTCAGTCAGTTAAGTGTCTGACTCTTGGTTTCAGCTTTGGGTGATGAGATTGAGCCCCGTTTCGGGATCCACTTGAAACTCTCTCTCTCCTTCTCCCTCTGCCCCTCCACACCCCTCCCTTTAAAAACCAAATACCAAAAACCAAAAGCACACAGTAGTATTTACAATGAAATACTTAGGAATACATTTAACCAACTATGTACAACTATGTACAAAATCTATGTGAAGAAAACTACAATATTCCGATGAAATAAATCAAAGAACTAAACAGATGGAGATATTCCATGTTAATAAATATATAATTCTCAATATTGTTAAGATGTCATTTCCAACTGATTTGATCAATAGATCCATTCAGTCCCAAACAAAATCACAGAGAGTTATTTTATAGATACCACCAAATTGATTCTAAAATTTATATGGAAATGTAAAATGTCCAAAATAGTCAACCCAATATAGAAGAACTAAGTCAGAAGACTAGCACTTATCTAAGGCCAAAAATTGCTACAATGCTACAGCGATCAAGCCAGTGTGATGCTGGAGAAAGAATCAACCAAAAAATTAATGGATCAGCATACAGAGCCCAGAAATAGACTCATACAAACATTGTTTGTATGACATACAAACTGATTGTTGGCCATGGAACAAAGACAATTCAATGAAGAAAAGACAGTCTTTTCAACATTGTTAATAGAATATTTAGACAACCACATGCAAAATACATTATATATGTGTATAAACACACACACACCTTACACATCTCACAAACAACTCAAAATGGATCATAATTCTAAAAACAAAATGTAAGCTTTATATAAAACTTCTATATTATAACATGAAAGACAATCTAGGTGATTTTGAGTTTGGTGATGAATTCTTAGAAACATCGAAGCACAATCCATGAATGAACAAATTGCTCAGTTTGAAATCATTAAAATTAAAAACTTCTGCTATGTGAAAGAATGTCAAGATAATGAAAAGACAAGTCACAGACTGAGAAAATATTTGCAAAGGTCATATCTAGTAAAGGAATTTTATCTAAAATAAACAAGAACTCTTAAAAGTCAACAATAAGAAAATAAACAATCCAGTAAAAAATGGATGAAAGAGTTGAACAGATACTTCACGAAATAAGATATACTTATGGCAAATAGGTATATGAAAAGAAGCCCAGCATCACATGTTATTACAGAATGCCAATTATGAGATGCCACCACATACCTATTAGAATGGCCGAAATCCAATGCACTGACCACACCTAATGCTGGTGAGGATATGGAGCAAGGGAAACTCAGTCATTTTAGGTAAGAATGCAAAATGATACATTCACTTTTAGAGGACAGTTTGACAGTTTCTTATCAGCTTAAACACAGTTTCCACTATATAATCCAGCAATTGCTCTCCTTGCTACTTACTCAATTGATTTCAAATCTTATGTTCATACAAAAGCCTACACACACACACACACGAACACACACATGCACACACACGCGCACACACACACGAGTTTTATTTTGTGATTGTAAACACTTGAAAGCAACCAAGATGCTTTTCAATAGAAGAGTGTATAAACAATCTGTGTACATCCATATAAAGGAATTTTATTCAGCTATAAAAAAATAAATGAGGTATTAAGCCACAAAAAGGGAAAAAGCTTAAATGCATGTTCTAACTGAAAGAAGTCAGTCTAAAAAGACTAATCACTATATGATTTTAACTCTACGACATTCTGGAAAAGGCAAAACTATTGAGACAATGGAAAGATAAATGGATGCCATGAGTTCAGGAGGGGAAATTCAGAAGGGAGAGGCACACATTGTTAGGGCAGTAAAACTGTTCTTTATGGTTTAGGGCTATGAGACTGCGATGATAATGTAATAGTGGATGACATTATTCATTTGCCAAAATCCATAGAACTGTACAACACAAAAAGTGACTGCTGGTATCAATGTGGACTTTATGTAGTAATACTATATCATTCATTAATTGTAGAAAATGTACAACACTAATGTAAGATGTTAATAATAGGGGATACAGTGTATGGAGTGATGAGAAGGGATATATGGGAACTCTGCTTTCTGCTCAATTATTTTATAAACCTAAAACTACTCTTAAAAAGTCTACTGGAAATTTCTTTTTGTGTCCTTAGGTCTCAAATTTCTTAAAAATGTGAGGTATGCATGCATTAATTTTGAAAGGAAATTTACTGGTGGAACTCCAAAATTAACAATAGTGATTTTCTTATTTCGGGTTGTATGTATTTTCATGTATTAGTTGTGTAATTTTGAGCAGCTAGCTTACCCCACCTCTACTCCCCAGATAAACTCTGTCAAGATATGACTCTTACCTTAATTATTGCTCCATTTTCTAGTATTTGTTATATTGCACAAGCAGTATTCACAAGAGATACTTGTGTGTACCCGGGAAACTTTATTTTAAAAGGTATACTTCTGGAGGGGCAGTTAACTCTTCCTAACCATCTTTCCACCACCACCACTACCACCTTGCTGCTCCAGTTTTTATACTATGCATTAAAAATAAACTCAAACATTCAGAATACTAGTAAAATGAACATCATATACATATTACAACAGTTTTAACAGTTCTTAACTTAGCCATATTTTTTCTAATTGTTTTGCTGAATTTTAGAAAGTAAATTATAAATATGATTTAATAATCGAATATTTATTTTTAAAAATGTTTTAAGTTTTTATTTAAATCCGGTTAGTCAACATATAGTGCAATACTGGTTGGAGGAGAAGAATCTAGTGAATCATCACCCACCCACACCCACCCACCCTTCCCCCAACACGCAACACCCAGTGCTCATTACATCAAGGGCCCTCCCCAACACCCATCACCTATCCAGGCCATCTCCCGCCCACCCCTTCCTCGCCCCCGCCCCCACCCCAGCAACTCCCAAATCTGCTCTCCATACTCAAGTCTCCTATGGCCTGCCTTCTCTCCCTTCTTCTTTTTTTTCCCCCTTCCCCCGTGCCCTTCAAACTCCACATGATATTTCTGTATGTATCTTCAAAAATAAGAACGATTTCCTCCATCCTCCAAAAATTAAATACACTAACCAAAGTAATGGTAATTCTCTTCTGTATTTCTAATATCTAGTCTATATTCGCTTCTCCAATTGTACTCTCTTGCAACTGTTGTTTTTTCCCCACTGGCATCCAATCGAGAACCATGCATGCTTTGCAATATGTTGTCATGTCATAAAGTTAAAGTCTAAACCACAATATCTGAGGATTCAGGAAAAGTTTCCAACGTTCAGATCTCATTGTCATGTCCCAAATCACTAACTGAGGAGGAAACGCTTCTAAAATTACTTCCTGCGGTCTCAAAGTTTTATGGGAAATGTAGTCTTAAATGTTATGGGCCTACCGCAGAGCACTCTGGGAACGGGACCTGGGCTTTTTCTGCGCAAGCGCATATCCAACCGTGTTTCTTTCATCCCGTCTTCTTCGGTTGAAAAAGGATACGAACTCGGCTTCTTTGGCTGTCTTCGGGAGTGGAGGCTTCGCACTGGGGGGCGGGAGCACGGGGAACACGGCTCCGGGAGGCCTGGGGCCCCGCCAAATCCGGTAAGTTTGTGTGCAGCTTGCGCGAGAGGGAAGTCCGGGAATTTCCGGGCGGATCCTCCCCTCCCCCAGTCCCTGTGTGCTTTAGACGTCGGCTCCCGCTTGCTTCCGTAGCGCAGGGGGGGCTGCGGCCCCTGTCTGGGGAAGGTACTCCTCGCGGACGCCGAGTGCAGAGACTGCAGGCAGTGAGAAGGGAATCCATCTTTATAAAAATGTTTTCGACGAACATGAGGCTACTAACAGCTTTTGGAATTGCTCTGAGAAATAAGGTGTAATCTGCAAAGCTTTTTGTCAAGTGCTTGTAAAAATCGGTGTGTAAACTGCTATCACAAGACACTTTGTTTCCTTT
Source organism: Eira barbara (assembly GCA_020311275.1). Classification (NCBI taxonomy): domain Eukaryota; kingdom Metazoa; phylum Chordata; class Mammalia; order Carnivora; family Mustelidae; genus Eira; species Eira barbara. The sequence goes on from JAHRIG010000074.1 coordinate 6,582,671, forward strand.
GGTATTTTACTTAAGCCTCACAATTTCCCTTATAATTATGCCGTTTTAAAAAGTGAAAGTTTACTGGAGGCCGAATAATATACACCAGGGCACAAGCTAATAGGTGGGAGAGGTTGGATGTAATTACAAGTAGGTTGTACTCCCTACAAAGTCTTGCTCTTCCCAGCATCCTTTCTGCCCCAAACCCAGATTTGCAACCTTCGGAGCTCTTAGAAGCATAGCCTGCCCCCAGATTTCCAGAGATGTGATGTGAAGTGAATATGGACAGAATCTCACAATGTGGTAAAATATATCCTGGGATTTGTGGATTCTTTTTAGAGTCCTTGGGTCAGAGACCCGGTGGTAAAATATATTCTGGGATTTGTGGATTCTTTTCAGAGCCCCTGGTCAAGAGATTCTTGAACTTTATTGCACCATGTAAGCTGTCTCCATCCTCAAAGGCACTGTCTGATAATCTAATAATGCAGTGCTGGCCAATAGAAAGATAATGGAAACTATAATTTTAAAAAATTTTTCAGTAGCAACAATAAAAAGAAAGAGATGAAATTAGTTCTACTGATGTGTTTAACTCAGTATATCCGATACATTATTATTAACCACACTTCAGGTGTAGTAGTTGCATTCAGCTAATGGCTACGTTACTGGGTAGTACACTTGTAGTGGATCCCAAAGTCAGGTTTAGAGTGCTAAATGGAAGTTTCAAATATGGTGAATTTGTTTCTCAGGCCCAGATCCCAGCCCCTCTCTAGTAAAGTAACTTAAGACTTGAAAAAAGGGCCCTAAGAACAACCATCGTTCAGAAGAATAGCTCTTCTGACAGATTCCTCACTGTAGGTTCAGAGCAGAGGTAGAAATTTCAAGAAAGGTACAGGTCCTGACTTGCTCCACCAGAAGCAGTTTTTGATCCCTGTTAAGCATGAGATGTGTCAGACTTGATGATCACACACAGAAATCATCACAAACTGTCTGACAGTGGGCACTGGACCAGCTTGCAGAAGGCAGTAACCTGAGGTTGAAAGGAATGGGTGGCTCTCAGGTTGTGCAGGAAAAGGCACTTCACTGGATGGCAGGTAAGGACATGATGCCCAGGGAAGGTATAAGCAGCCAGAGCTGATGAAATCCTAAAGAGCACCCAGTTTCCTTCATTCTCCCCTCATTCTTTCCAGATTCTGATCTGCCGTCATACCATGTCCATTACCACATGTGGCATCTAGAGTTACGCTGATGCTCCCTCTTTCCTAAGTTTAGGGAATGACAAAAGGATAGTAGAACAAAAGTTTTCTTTTCTTTGGAAGCTCAAAATGTTGGGCCTGAAATGAATGATTTTTGTAAAGAAACCCAGGGTAGAATTAAGCACTTAAGCACAGTCCTGTTTATTTACACAGGTAAGTACTATAGGCATCTTACTAAGAAATCTGTTTTAGAATTTGCAACCAGGTTAGAACAAAAAGTTAGGAAAAATATTTCTTTCATAAAGCATCCCATCTTTATTTTGAAATTTTCTGGGGAAGCTCTAACTCAAGGTGTAAAGACAACACAAATTTGATTAACAATCGCATCTAATGGGGTTTTTTAAAAAAACAAACAAACAAACAATTAGTTTAAATGAAGGTAGAAGGTTTTACCTTTGTATACCTGAATTTGCTTAACCAATATCCTCTTGTTTTATTTTGTGTTTTTTGTTTTTGTTCTTAGTCAGAAGGGGACATAAATTGTTAATTCATTGACTTATGAGTTTCCATGCAGTGAAAATGCAAGGTCAAGCCTTTATAATCATATCGCAGATGCAGTTGTTCAGGTATTACCTCTGTGTGGTCTTTCTTGTTCCCTCTCAAGAATGTCAAAAGGATATTCTTCTACAGGGAAACTTTTTTTCCAGCTGATGTTATGAGATTTTTAGGTAAATGAAAATAGTTGTAAGGCAGACCAGGTTTCTTATGACCCTATTTCTCCTTCCTCTTTCCCAGCTGAGCCTTTTCATTTCTTTACATTCTTCAAGGAGCAGCAGAAAATGAACATAGTGCAGGTAAGTTCTATTTTTAATAATCTGTTTTATAGTGGATTTTATAAGGGTTTTAGAGTCTATTAACATGAAAAAGAAATAGAAATGAATCAGATGCATTTAGTTGCAAAGGTGGCGTGTGGATATGAAATTGGAGCTCCAAATTTATTTCTGAATTTTGGTAGCCATGTCAGACAAACTGTACTGCTTTAAAGGTTGGCATGGATGAGAAGATTAAGCAAACCAATACCTCATAGAATGTTAAAACAGTTCAAGTTAAAAAAAGATCTTTATTTTTTGAGTAGGTGATTTAATTAACAACTTTTCAGTAATAGTTCTAAAATAATATAGAACATTGTCTCTACTTGTTCTTCAGTAAAAGTAGAAGATGTAATGCTAAATGTGAACTTGGTCAGTTCTGTTTTCCGGAAACTCAAACATTTCTTCTGTTGAATCAGCTGAATATCCCTTAAAATTACTCTCCATAAATATTTTGAGTACCCATGATATTCAGGTTTCTCAGGAGTTTAAAATCATGATGCTTTGGTTTCTCTCCCCACTTGCCTGTTATATCTGGTGACCAGAGACTTGATTATAATCAACTCCATTGGGTCTTGTCTAATTATTTCTGTACCTGACATCTCTGTAGCATTTGCCTCTACTTCTCACTCTGTCCTTCTGGCAAGTTTCTTTGTTAGTGACTATGACACACTACACTGGCCCCATCCTTACAGTGCTGATATCTTTTTGGAGTCATCTCTTTCCCTTGTCATTTTACGTGGTTCATTCCCAGTTTCTGACCTTGGCCCTTTAATCTGCTCTATTGGTTTCATTGTCTTTATTTTTTTTTTTAAGCTTTATTGAGATTCGGTTCACATGCCATGCTGTTCACCCATTTGAAGTGTAGAATTCAGCAATGTTTTAGTATACTCACAGACTAGTGCAGATACCACCACAATCAATTTTAGAACAGTTTCATCATCTTAAAAAGCAACTCTACATTTTATCCCCTCTCATCTGCTCATTTCCTCCAAGCCCCAAGCAACCACTAATCTGTTTTCTATCTATATAGATTTGCTGAACCACTCCCTGTATTATTTCTTATAGGGCAGCTCTGCTGTGATAAATTTTATCTGGGAAGGTTTTAATTTTTCTGTTTTTGTGGATATACAGTTCTTGGTTGACAACTTTTTTTCCCCAGCACTTATTTATCATATATCATTTCACTGTCTTCTGTCCACCATGGTTTCTGATTGTAATCTGCTTTTAATACTACTGTACATGATGAGTTATTTCTTTCATGCTGCTTTCAGTATTGTTTCTTTGTCTTTATTGCTTGATACTATCCCATATTTTTTTTTTTTGTCATTATTTTTCTTTCTGTTTTCTCACACTATGTAATTTCGATGGGCATATTGTCCAGTCTGTTCATTCTTTCTTTGACCTGCTCAAATCTGCTGTAGAATCCCTTTGGTGGAATTTCGATTTAGTTATTATTGTTATCAACTCTTGAGTTTCTATATAATTTCTATTTGTTGTTAAAATTTCTATCTCTTTATTGATACATTTAGTGAAATATATTTTATTTTCCTTTAGTCCTTGGACTTTCTTTTTCTAGATATTTGACCATATTTAATATGGCTGATTTAAGGTTATTGTCTAGTAAATTCAATGTCTGCTTCCTTAAGAGCAGTTTCTATTAATTATACCTTTTCTGCATATGGGCCTTACTTTCCTGTTTCTTTCCTTGTTTACTAAACTTTTTGGTTGAAAATTGGACATTTTAAATAGAAGAATGTGCCAGTTCTAGAAATCAGAATTTCTCCCCTCCATTGGGGTCATTGTTGAAATTTATTTGTTCAGTGACTTCTTAAAAAATTCTGTAGAGCCTGTGTTTCTTTCATCTGACAGTTGAAGTGTCTACAGAAATTTCTCTAAATGCCTAGAACCAGTGAGTCTCCCAGTCTTTGCTAAGGGGCTCTGTGCATGTCAAGGAATTCTTCAACAGTCAGACAGATGGTTTATAACTCTGCATTAGCTTAGACTTCCTTCTAATGACAAACCTCCAGGTCACCTACGGGTGACAGCTTAGAGCCTTCTCATAGCTTTCTTGAGTATGCTCATAACCTTGGGCATATGCACAGCCCTTTGCAAGTTTGCAGCCTCCTTGATTCTCAGGAATATACCAGAGCTTTTCAGAAACGTTTATGGACATCTCGTTGTCCAGCTTTTCCTTTCAATCTTCTTGGTTAAGTCATTATTTGCTTCAGCTGTTATCTACCACCTCAGGTAGCCATTAAGTTAAACAAATGCCTTTAGTTTTTGACAAATGATGAGTGAGGATAAGGCTTTTCACACTGAGCTCTGAGTTAGCTCAAATAAAGGCATCCTTATAAGTGGGGTCTTTCAGGAAATCACCAAACTGGCCAAATAATGACAGTTTTCTGTGAATGATGCTTTGATGGGTCTCCAGTCCAGTTCTGCTGTTGTGATTGCCAGGCTGCTGGCTGCAGACCATTGGTTGTCAAACTATTGCAGAGTTGGAAAGAGAGGGATGGGAACAAGGTATCACCATTCTTACTGTGGTTCAGCTGTTTCGTTTTTGTTTGTTTTTTATAAATGTTTCGAAGATAGCCTTTGTTAATTTTTGTAATTTTTGCTAGTTTCTTTTTAAAGATTTTATTTATTTATTGAGAAAGCAAAAGAGTGTGTTGGGGGGAGGGGAAAGAGAGAGAGAATCTCATTGCAGACTCTGCTCTGAGCATGACGTGGGGCTTGGTCCGACACCCCTGAGATCATGACCTGAGCCAAAATCATTAGTTGGACACTTAACCAACTGAGCCACCCAGGCACCCGTTTTTGCCAGTTTCTTCATAGTTTTTATGAAGGAGAGAATTTTTTGGATCTTTACTTAACCAGTTTGATTTATGTCACTTGTTAGCTTTTTTTTAATATGATCGATCTTATTAAGTCATATATTAAAGAGATAAAAATGAAAGCAGTGCAACTTTTCTAATTTTTTTAGTTTCGGGGAATATAATTACCTTTTCTTTTTATCTTTTTTAGATTAAATTTTATAAGAGATGTTCCTGTTCTTTTATTTATTTGTTTTAGTTACCAGCTACTACTACTGAGTTTCACATGCAGGAGGTACTCACTTAGTAATACTGAAGACATGAATGAACAAATAATTGGATACATAACACTGAGGGGAAAAAAGAAACTTGTTTCTGTCCTATTATCTCTTGGTTTTCTTCCCTTTCTTTTCTACTTTTAATTGTGATAAGAATACTTAACATCTACCCTCAGCACATTTTCATGTGTATAATACTGTACTGTTAACTGTAGGGATGATGTTATACAGCAGATCTCTGAAACTTAATGACTTTGCATAACTGAAACTTTATATCTGTTGAATAGCAACTCCCCAATTTCTCCTCTTCCTAGCCCCTTTGAAGTCTTTTGTTGTGGAAGTTTTCCCTTTTTGCATTTTCCAAGATTCTACCCTTTCCTGACTCTTACTACTTTTCAAAAAGCTTTTTCTTTGGCTTTGTGGCCTATCTATACTTTTTCTGCCAGCCTCTTTAATATTCATGCTTCCCTAAATGCTTTTTGGTATTTTCTTTCTTCAGTTCATATAGGATGTATAGCATGTAGCTCGAGTTGCTGTCTGATTGCCTCTTAAAATTTTACCACCTAAGTTGCTTGTAATTCCTAAACGCGTCTTCATCCTTAGACCTCCCTTCTGTAGTCTAAAACCATATGTATATTAGTTTAAGGGATGGTTCCAGCTTTATGTTCACAGACCATTCAGGAGCAACATGAACAGATCTGTCTCACTAGAACTTCTAACACATTTTTTTTTCCTTTTGTTTCCTAAATGTCAGTGTTTGGCATCAACATTCCAGAAGCTGCTCATTTAGTTAGACTGGGTGGTTGTACAAGAAAGTAATTATAAAATTGTACAAATTGTACAAGTGTACAGTTGTACAAGTTGTACAAGGAAGTAGTTATCAAATTGGTTGCTGCTACTACTCTGTAATTAAATCCCTATCCTTATATTCATTCTTGTTACTTCAGTGTAAATAATATCACTTATATTGGTCTCTGTAATTCCAAATCCTTGGTAAGTTGTTCTTTGCTCTTCATGAGCTCTAGAGTTATATATCTTTATATATGTATTTATACCTTAGTTTGATCATGTAAAATATCTCCAAAGCTTACATGTATCTTCTTTGTCTCCCGTTATTTACAATGATGATGTCTGAGGAGGGAGTGAACATCTTAGAATTCTCTAGAATACCCACAGTACCTTGGGATGAAGAGGAAGAGTTGTAGGAACTCTTTACATTGAATTTTTTTGTCTTAAAAAATCTATAGTTCATAAACATATAAGGAATTAATAAACATATAAGGAATTATAGTACGTTAAAAACCTTTTTAACTGAGCACCTCCCCAGTTAAAGACAAAATTAGGTCAGAAATAGGTGTATTTGATAACCATATCTTTTAGAGCTTAAGAGTAAACAGGAAAAGTAGTTATTCTCAAAGATATTTTCCTTGTCATATGATTCTGAATCTTTGAACAAACTGTGTTGTTACAGGGATCCATGTCATTTGAGGATGTGATTGTCAAATTTACCCAGGATGAATGGCAGTACATGAGCCCTGCTCAAAGGACCCTGTACAGGGATGTGATGCTAGAGAACTATAGCCACCTCATCTCAGTGGGTAAGCAGACCTTATTATGGGACTTCGTCTAAATTAAATTTCCAGTTTTTAAGTTATCAAAATACATGGACTCCTTGTAGAGATTAATATTGTACTGGCTTTTGAGCAGGAGGTCTAAGGTACCTGAAGCCTTTAGGAAGTAGACACAATGTTTATGTTATTACTTTCCCATGGGGTACTTCAAATGTGCACATTTATTTTGCTGCTCTTGTTGCTATATCTTTCACCACTTTTAGAAACCAAAAAGCCCATGGATCTGGTATATATATATATATATATATATATATATATATTCTCCATATATCCTCAATTGTCACATTTACAGGGTGTTGCACCACCAAACCTGAGATGATCTTCAAGTTGGAGCAAGGAGAAGAGCCCTGGTCCTTAGAGGATGAATTCCTAAACCAGAGGTACCCAGGTGCGTGAGCACTGACAGAAGGAAACACTTGGGGTAGTTAAACTTTTAGGGGAATACCTTTGAAAGTTTTGGTTGGTTGGTTGTTTCACCCTTTTAAACAGCTCTGTTGAGATACTATTTACATATCGCACAGTCCACCCATTAAAGGGTACAATTCAGTGGCTTTCATGTATTCACAGATACGTGTAAATATCACCACACTCCATTTTCATCACCTCAAAAAGAGACCTCATACCTTTTAGTTATTACCTCCATATCCTCCCTTCCTCTGCAGCCCCATCAATCACTAATCTACTTTCTGTCTTTATAGGTGAGCCTGTTGCAGACATTTCGTGTAAATGCAGTCACACATTATATGGTCTTTTATGATAGGTTTCTTTCACATAGGATTACAAGGTTCTTATATATCAGTACTTGATTCATCCTTTGTATGGCAAAATAATGTCTCATTGCATGTATTTGCCACATTTCTTTGTCCATTCTTCATTCAGTTGACATTTAGGATTCTACCTTTTGGCTATTGAGTAATGCTGATAGAAACATTCATTTACAAGTTTTTGCACAGATTTTTTTTTTTTTGACATAACGTTTTTATTTCTCTTATCGAGTTGTACTTGATTCAAATGGCTGGATTATGTGATAACTGTTTCAAGAATTTCAAGACTATTTTCCACAGTGCCTGCCTATTTTTTTTTATTCCTAGTGACAGCATATGAGGGTTCTAATTTTTCTACATCTTCACCAACACTTAGTATTATCTTTTTTATTCTAGCCATCTTAGTAGATGTGAAGTGGTATATCATTGACATTTTGATGTGCATTTTTGTACTAGTCATTTGGCCTGGCATAATAAATATCATAGTCTGGGTGGCCTAAATAGTAGAAATTTATTTCTCATAGTTCTGAAAGTTGAAAGTCCAACATCAGGCTGCCAACATGATTAATTTCTGGTGATGCTTGATGATGCTTCTTCCTGTCTTCTACTGACCGTGACCCCTGTGGCGTTTCCTCTGTGCTTTCATGGAGAGAGAGCTGTGGTATCTCTTCCTATTCTTTCAAGGACACCAAGCCTATAAGTTCATCAAGCCCCACCCTGATGAACTCATTTATCCTTAATTTCCCCAAAGGCCTTACCATCAAATACAGTTACATTGAGGGCCAGGGCTTCAACATAGGCATTTGGGGGGAGGTATAATTCATTCCATAACAACATACCTGGTCACTAGTGATGTCAAGCATTTTTTCATATACTTACTGGTATTTTGGTGTAAACTGATAAATTCAGGAACTTCAAAAATTAGAGTTTCAAAGAATTCTTAGAGCAAAAGAGTGAAATCATCCTAAATGTGTTTACTGAAAGTTTTTGTTGTGAAGCTGTTGAGCCAGACAGCACAATTTTTAGATTAAGCATATTTCCTCCTAGTCAGTGTATATAAGTGATTTGATCGTATTGGTTGCCTAAAAGAAATAAGTATGTTTGAAAGATTGCAGTAAAAGAATAGTAAAGTTATTAAGTCAAAAATGAAATAATTTAGAGTTTCACGTTATTCAGGCTTGAATGTAGACAGTGCATGCAGTAACTTAGGGGTGCCTGGGTGGCTCACCAGTTAAACATCTGCCTTCAGCTGAGGTCATCCTCTCAGGGTCCTGGGATTGAACCCCATGCCAGGCTCCCTGATCAGTGGGGAGCCTCCTTCTCCCTCTCTCTCTGCCCCACACCTTCCTCATGCTTTCTGACTCTCTCTCAAATAAATAAATAAAATCTTCATAAATAATAAACAAGTAAATGCATTAACTTAAAAGAAGGCCCTTTTTTCAATAGCACAGGTTAAAGTAAACTCTTAAGCATTTGAATGACTGCACCAAACAGTATCATACCAGCTATCATAAAACACAAAATAATGAGGTCTAAGAATTTAAAATTCACCAGGGTTAGGAGATAATAATGTACCTCATCTGATTAAAGATACTATGAACACTAAGTAAGTATGCCTATATGGGATGTAAATGATATTTATATTAGAGTGAACCCAGGGTGCCTGGGTGGCTCAGTTAAGCATCTGCCTCTGGCTCAGGTCATGATCTCAGGGTCCTGGGATGGAGCTCTGTGTTGGGCTCCCTGCTCAGCAGGGAGTGTGCTTTCCCTTTCTCTCTGCTCCTTCCCCATGCTCCTTCTCTCCCTCTCTCTCAAATAAATAAAATCTTAAAAAAAAAGTGAACCGTGTATTTGTACGTGTATCCTGATCAAAGAACAAGCCTTTCACCTTCCCATAGGTTAATCATAAGATAGTGAAAATGTATTGTTAATCTATAAAGAAAACCAGTTAAGTTTAGAATATAAGTTTAGTTTAGAATCCCATAAGTAGTATTCTCAACATATTTTGATAAAGCTAGAAATTAATAAGATGAGTAAACAAAAAACGCTTAACATGGATATTTTTAAATTATCTCTTTTAAACAATGTATAAAAAAGGCCATCAAGTCCAAAATTGTGTGACATTTATAAAATAAATGTGTGCATTATAAACCTTAGGCTATAGCTAAGTTAGTGAACAGAGTTAAAATGGTAGTCTTGTAATTAAGCGAGAACTATAAAAATATACTAACACCAGGACAATTTAAAAGTGAAGTTAAAAATTAATAAACTGGAAGACTGAGAAATTATAGAATGTTTCTTAGAATAAAAAAAACAGTGAAAGGGATGAAATTTTAGCTAACCCTAACAGACAAAAGAAGCACTTATATAATAAATTCAAAATTATAAATAGTTAATTATTTGATATTCTTATCAAAGAAAATTTCATTCATAGGAATGTTGTAGTAGGATTTGCTCTATCTCATATGTAAAGCTCTGAGAGTTAAGTAGTATGGAATTGGAAATGGGATAGTTTAATAAATTAGCGAAACAGAAAAGGAAGTTCAAGGAAAAAAATATACTTCATAGATAATTGGTCTTGTTAGATGGCACTATCCCCACAAAACAGGGGAGAAGGAATTGCAAAGTAACCTTATGGGTCTAAACGAAAAATGGGATTCAGGTGGCTTAAAGGCCTGATTTTTCTTCAAAGCAAAACTAGAAATATTCTATAGGGTAATAAGGAGAATGTGTTTGTGACTCTGCTTGGGGAAGGAATTAATAAGATATAAGAGTATTAACCAGGGGAAGGATGGAGTGAATGTATTCCATGTTACTCTCCACTAAGTACAGCTAAATGTGTGTGTGTATCTATTTATGTGTGTATTTATATATGTGTGTGTATTTATATATATAAATATAGATGTATATATTTATATATATGTGTATCATGTCAATACATATGGTGCCTATATATAGAATCAATGTAATATTCTGAAAGATTTCAAAACAAAGAAGGTGAGCTAGGGACCGTGGTACCTGATGAAATACAGGGTGGTTACTGTTAGGAGAAGGATGGTAGGGACCCTGATATCTCACCCCTCCCCATTGTTAATTTGGTAGCCTACTCCTCCAACTCCCAAAGGTGTCAGTGGAGGTTTAGTGGGGAATGTGGACTTTTGTCCACCCTTGGCAGTAGTGAAACTGCATTGCACTTCTTTTATTGGCGTGATTTCAGAGGAGGTTGGCTAAAATTGAATGTTAATTTTGATAAGTTCAATTTATTAATTTTCTCATAAAGATCATGCATTTGTTGTTTTGTCTAGAAATATCCAAACTCAAAGACAGACAGATTTATTCATGTTTTCTTCTAGAAAATTTTACATTTCACATTTTACATTTTGTGATTCATTTGGTTTTAGTTCTCATAGACAGGATGGGATAGGTGTCAAGTTTAAATTTTTGAAAAGGAGAGTCCAGTTATTCTAGAACCATTTATTGAAAAGATTATTCTTTGTCTGATGAATAGCATTTCCGTTATTCTTAGAAAATGGGTAAATTTATATTTTGTATATGGTACCTAAGTTTATGTGTGTGTGTGTATATTTGTACTTATATTCTATACATGTGAGACTCTATTTCTGTGGTATCTGTATTTTTTAATTCATCTACCTATCCTTATGTCGATACATTAACTTTATTATTATAAGTTCTTTTTTTTTTTTTTAAAGATTTTATTTGTTTATTTGACAGAGAGAGATCACAAGTAGGCAGAGAGGCAGGCAGAGAGAGAGGAGGAAGCAGGCTCCCCGCCGAGCAGAGAGCCCGACGCGGGACTCGATCCCAGGACCCTGAGATCATGACCTGAGCCGAAGGCAGAGACTTAACCCACTGAGCCACCCAGGCGCCCCAGTTCTTTTTTTTTTTTTTTAAAGATTTTATTTATTTATTTGACAGAGATCACAAGTAGGCAGAGAGGCAGGCAGAAAGAGAGGGGGAAGCAGGCTCCCTGCCAAGCAGAGAGCCAGATGCGGGGCTTGATCCCAGGACCCTGAGATCATGACCTGAGCCGAAGGCAGAGACTTAACCCACTGAGCCACCCAGGCACCCCAGTTATTTTACGTTCTTAATTAGACCTTGAAATCAGCTAATGTCCACCAACTTTCTTCTTTATAAATTTTAAAGTGAACTTTTTGCTCTTTACAAAAAGCATGCCAGCTTTTCAACTGGGATTGTATTGATTATAGATCAAATTAAAGAGGTTTAACATCTTTTTTTTTTTTTAAGATTTTATTTATTTATTTGACAGATCACAAGTAGGCAGAAAGGCAGGTAGAGAGAGGGGGGGAAGCAGGCTCCTTGCTGAGCAGAGAGCCCGATGTGGGGCTCAATCATGACCTGAGCCGAAGGCAGAGGCTTAACCCACTGAGCCACCCGGGTGCCCCTGTATTTTGCCACTTATTAAGGAGCTTTTTTGAAGATCTTTCTGTGGTTCTCTCTATAGATTTTGTATCTTTATTTCTATTCTTGCCGTACTGCATTGGTGGGAACTTCCAGTACAGTCTGGAATAGAGGTGCTGAGGCTAGACACCCATATTTTTCCAATCTTAGGATTTAAGTATTCAAACTCTCTCTCTCTCTCTTTTTTTTTTAAGATTTTTTTTTTTTTTTTTTTTTTTTGACAGAGAGAGATCACAAGTAGGCAGAGAGGCAGGCAGAAAGAGAGGGGGAAGCAGTCTCCCTGCTGAGCAGAGAACCCAATGTGGGGCTTGATCACAGGACCCTGAGATCATGACCTGAACTGAAGGCAGAAGCTTAACCCACTGAGCCACCCAGGTGCCCCAAGTATTCAGTCTCTTAACCATAATGTTAGCTATAGGCTCTTTGTAAATTCCCTTTACAGTAGGTTAATGGATTGATTTTGAAACTTGTGAAATATCTTTGCCTTCAATTATTTGATTATGTGGTTTTAATTCTTTAGATTAATATGGTGGATTACATTGACTTTTAAATATATCAACAGTTTGTATTCTTGGTATGAATCCCCCTTGATCCTGATATATCATTTCTTTTTTACATCTTCTACATTGCTCTGTTGTTTTTTTAAATTAATATATAATGTATTAGTTGCCCCAGGGGTACAGGTCTGTGAATCATCATTCTTACATAATTCACAGCACATACCCTCCCCAATGTCTATCACCTGTCCACCCCATCTCTTCACGCCACCCCACCCCACCCCCAAGCAGCCCTCAGTTTGTTTCCTCAGATTAAAAGTCTCTTATGGTTTTTCTCCCTCCCTGGTCCCATCTTGTTTCATTTTTCCCTCCCATCCCCGCATGAACCCCGACCCTGCCTCTCAAATTCCTCATATCAGAGAAATCATATAATTTTCTTTCTCTGACTGACTTATTTCACTTAGCATAATACCCCCTAGTTCCATCCACATCATTGCAAATGGCAAAGTTTGGGTTTTTTGTTTTTTTTTTTAAAGATTTTATTTATTTACTTGAGAGAGAGAGAATGAGAGGGGGAGAAGGTCAGGGGGAGAAGCAGACTCCCTGTGGAGCTGGGAGCCCGATGCGGGAAGCGACTGAGCAACCCAGGTGCCCTGTGGTTTTTTAAATGGCTGCATAGTATTCCATTGTGTGTGTCTGTGTTTGTGTGTGTGTGTGTGTACATTCATTTTCTTTATCTTCTTTATCCATTCATCTGTTGATGGACATCTAGGTTCTTTCCATGGTTTGGCTATTGTGACACCTGTTGTTTCCTGACTGATTAATTTTAGCCATTCTGACTGGTGTGAGGTGGTATCTCACTGTGGTTTTCATTTGTATTTCCCTGATGCCGAGTGATGTCGAGCATTTTTTCATGTGTCTGTTGGCCATCTGGATGTCTTCTTTGCAGAAATGTCTGTTCATGTCTTCTGCCCATTTCTTGATTGGATCATTTGTTCTTTGGGTGTTGAGTTTGATAAGTTCTTATAGATTTTGGATTCTAGCCCTTTATCTGATATGTCATTTGCAAATATCTTTTCCCATTCTGTCGGTTGTCTTTTGGTTTTGTTGACTATTTCCTTTGCTGTGCAAAAGCTTTTGATCTTGATGAAGTCCCAATAGTTCATTTTTGCCCATGCTTCCCTTACCTCTGGTGATGTTTCTAGGGAGAAGTTGCTGTGGCTGAGGTTTGGTGTTTTGTTTTGTTTTGTTTTGTTTTGTTTTTGATACTTTTTACATTTATGCTATGAGAGATATTGGTCTGTAGGTTTCTTGTATTTTCCAGAAGAGATTATTTAACATTGTTTTTGGTTTTTTTTTTTTAAACATTTGGCAGAATTCATTAGTTACTGCCTTCTAATCCTGGAGCTGTTTCTTGGTGCAGTGTGTTTGTTGACCACATAATTCAATTTCTTGAATAGATACTGATCTGTTATATCTTATATCAAGTTATATCTTTCTTCTTGAATGAATTTGATGGTTTTTGTTTTTTTAAAGAAATTTGTCCATTTCACTTTAATAGTCAATATATGGGCACAGAGTTTCCCCTAATATTCTTTTATTATCTTTTTAGTATCTGTTGTATCAGTATTTATATCCTGTCTTCTATCTTTTCGGATATAAATACTGTGTGTCTTCTCTTTTTTCTTTTCATTTAAATCATTAAAAAAAAATCTAAAGTGAACTAAGCTTTGGTTTGATTGAGTTTTCTCTGCTTCCCATTTTCAATTTCATTTTCTTTAGTTTTTATTATTTTCTTCCTTCTGCTTTCCTTAGATTTAATTTGTTCTCTTTTTCAAGTTTCTTAAGGTGGAACTGGGTAACTGGTTGGAGTTTTTTCTAATATAAAAAATTTTAAGCTATAAATTTATCTCTAAGCACTACTTTAGCTCCATCCCACAAATTTCGTATGTTCTAAATATTATTTGTTTTCATTCAATTCTATATTAATTTCCTGTGAAATTTTCTCTTTGACCAGTTGGTTAATTAGAAGTATATTAATTTACACATATTTTGTGTTTCTCCAGGTGACTTTGTGTTACTGATTTCTAGTATAATTTCTTGATGGCCTGAGATTATACTTTGATTTCTGTTCTTTTATATTTGAAGATTTTTCTTGCAGTATAGAATGCAGTCTGCTGTGATGAATATTTCATGTGAGAGAATATGTAAAGAATATTGAGAGTAATGAAAATTAAACTGTTTTTTAAATGTACTGCATTCTTGGGTTTTGAGAGCATAGTTACTCCAAATGCTGTTTCATCCCTTGTAGCTGTAATATTGTAGTATTCCTGCTTCTTTTCCCTTCTTTCCTTCCCCTACCTGCTGTGTTGCCATAAGTGCCCTAAAACAACAGATTTATTGCTGTTGCTATCATGGATCCCATAGAATTGATAGGAATGTGGTTCCAGGAAGAATTTTGGGTGTGGTTGCTATTAACATCCCTGAATGTCCTGTGAGTCGAACCTTTTAGGATTTTTCATGATCTTTCTAGTGAGCTCTTAGTTTTGGCTCATGGAAAGAAGTTTTCTAAGAGTATCCAGTCTTTAATACCTGCGGCAGTGGAACTTTCATTCCCAGTTACACCTATTTTTGTTTGGCTTGAGCAGGGTGGGTATTGTCAAAAAAGATTTTCTGTTAAACCACCTTTTTTTTTTTTTTTTCCCCCAGACCTTTGGCTAGAAGGAACAGACTTTTCTTGTAGTTTTTTTTTGTTATGTATATTGTTGACTTTGGATTTCAGCCTTTTCCAACACTCCAGTGCCCCATATAAGATATATGGGAAGCAGAGAGAACAGCCTTGGAATCCTCACTCTGTCATTTCTTGAGTTCCAAAGTACACATTCCATTTTGTAGCATCTTACTTACTTACTTATTATTGATTTAGTTACTGATTTATTGATTGTCCAGGGATTTGTTAATTGTAAAAGGGAGGACTTGGGAAGAAAGGAGCTATCTACTCATTATTGGCCAGCACTGGAAATAATACCTGTTTTCCTTAAACAACATGGATGTGGAAGAAGGTTATCTGTCTTTTCTCTATGTGTGTGAATTTTTGATCTTTGGAAATGTGACCTGTAACAGAATACAGTACATAACAAACATATGGCTGTAAGTTTCTCTCCATAAGAAATACAGGATATAAAGATGTTTCCAATTTTTCTCATTTTAGGGTATTTCAGTGTTGATATTCACATTGAGGGGAACCAGGAAAAACAAGAGAAACCTCTGTGGCAAGTAATATTCACTGATAACAAAACATTGAGTAAAGATGGGCAGAAAGTTTTAGAAAAACCATTTATTCTGGATATAATTCCAAATTCTTCTGAAAAAATGCCCTGTAAATGTGACTCATGTAGAATGAATTTGCAAGTTGTTTCTGAATTAATTATTTGTGATAGAAACTATTCAAGAAAGAAGGCTAATTACATGAATGTTTGCAAAAAGTTGCAGCTTGATATTAAAGATGAGAAAACTCATACTAGAGAGAAACATTATGATTATAATAGAAACATGAAACCTCTCAGTAATAGGAAAGATCATCAGAAACTTCAAAGCCTGGAACAGTCTTGTGAATGTAATGAATTTGGGAAAGTTTTACATGGTAAGACTCTCGTTATTATAGGAGAGGAATTGTATAAGGGTGATGAATTTAGGAAAAACTGTGATAAAGCAACTTTATTTAACTACACAAGAACTGGCACAAGAGAGAAGTGCTTTGATCTTAATGAATGTGGGAAATCCTGTGACAAAACCACCACTGTGAATTACAATAAGGTTCACATGGCTGTGACAAACTCTGAATATAATGAGAGTGGAAATAACTTCAGCAGGATCTTGTCTCTCACTCAATCTCAGAGAACTGTTAAAGAACAGGGTGTTTTTGCAAGCAGTAAATGTGATGAAAACATGATCCCGAGCTCAACCCATACAGTACAAAAAAAGACACAAATTAAAGATGGATCTTGTGCATATAATGGATGTATAAATGCCTTCTACCAGAAATTAGACCTTATAGTATGTCAGAGAACTCACACAGAAGAGGAACCCTACCAATGTGATAAATATGGGAGGTCCTTCCTTCAAAACTCAGCTGTCAGTGTACATCAGCAAAATGAAACTGGAGAGAAGTCATTTGAATGTAATGAATGCAGGAAATCCTTTTACCAGAAAGCACAACTCATTCATCATCAGAGGACCCAATCAGGGGAGAAACCTGAGGAATGTGGGGACTCTTTCTGTTCAAGTTCATACCCTATTCATTATCCTGGAACTGATATGAGGGTCAGTCTCTATGATTGTAATAAATGTGGGAAAACTTTCTGCCAAAAGTCAAACATCCATGAAAATCTGACAATTCGCACAAAGGATTATGAGAACAGTGGATGTGGGAAACCTTACAAGAAGCCTGCTCTCATAGTACACCAAAGAACATATACAGGGATGAAACTCTGTCAAAGTAATACACATGGGAAAACATTCTCCAAGATAGTACATTTCAAAGAACATCAGAGAATTAACACAGGGGAGAAATCCTACAAATGTATTGAATGTGGGAAAACTTTTTCTAAGACATCACATCTCAGAGCACATCAGAGAATTCACACAGGCGAAAAACCATACAAATGTACTGAATGTGGGAAAACTTTCTCTCACAAGACACACCTTAGTGCACATCAGAGAATCCATACTGGGGAGAAACCCTATGAATGTAATGGATGTGGGAAAACTTTTGCTGATAATTCAACCCTCAGAGCACATCAGAGAATTCACACAGGGGAGAAACCCTATGAATGTAATGAATGTGGGAGGTCCTTTGCCCATATATCTGTTCTCAGAGCACATCAGAGAATTCATACAGGGGAGAAACCCTATGAATGTAATGACTGTGGGAGATCTTTTGCCCATAATTCAGCCCTTAGAGCACATCAGAGAATTCACACAGGGGAGAAACCCTATGAGTGTAGTGACTGTGAGAAGACTTTTGCCCATAATTCAGCTCTCAGAGTACATCAGAGAATTCATACAGGGGAGAAACCCTATGAATGTAATGAATGTATGAAAACATTTGCCCATAATTCAGCTCTCAGAGCACATCAGAAAATTCATACAGGGGAAAAACTCTATGAATGTAATGAATGTAGGAAAACTTTTTCACAGAAAACGCATCTCAGTACACATCAGAGAATTCACACAGGGGAGAAACCTTACGAATGTAGCGAGTGTGGGAAAACCTTCTCTCAGAAATCATACCTCAGTGGACATGAGAGAATTCACAAAGGGGAAAAACCTTATAAATGTAATGAATGTGGGAAAACTTTTATCTATAAGGCAGCCCTCATAGTCCATCAAAGAATTCACACAGGAGAGAAACCCTATGAGTGTAATGAATGTGGGAAAACTTTCTCCCAAAGAACACACCTCTGCGCACATCAGAGAATCCATACAGGGGAGAAACCTTATGAATGCAAGGAATGTGGGAAAACTTTCGCTGATAATTCAGCCCTCAGGGCACATCAGAGAATTCACACAGGGGAGAAACCGTATGAGTGTAATGAGTGTGGGAAAACGTTCTCCAAGACATCACACCTCCAGGCACATCTGAGGACTCAAACAGGGGAGAAACCATATGAGTGTAATGAATGTGGGAAAACTTTCTCCCAGAAGTCATATGTCATTGCACATCAGAGAATTCATACAGGGGAGAAACCCTATGAGTGTAATATATGTGGGAAACCTTTTGCCCATAATTCAACCCTCAGAGTCCATCAGAGAACTCACACAGGTGTAAAATCCTATGAATGTAATGAATGTGGGAAGACTTTCTCCCAGAAGTCACACCTTAGTGCACACCAGAGAATTCACACAGGGGAGAAACCCTATGAGTGTAATGAATGTGGGAAAGCTTTTGCACAAAATTCAACTCTCAGAGTACACCAGAGAATTCACACAGGAGAGAAACCCTATGAATGTAACGAATGCAGGAAAACTTTTATCCGTAAGGCAGCTCTTAGGGTACATCACACCAGAATGCACACCAGAGAGGAAACCCTTACATGTGGTGAGTTTGGGAAGTCCTGAAGGGATTCATACCTTAATTGATAACACACAGTAAAAAAGCTCATGTCACACACTGGCAGACTGTGTCCCTTAAACATTTCCTTTTCTACTAGGCACATAGTTTGTCTAATTTCCCAGTCTTTCATTTGAGTGATACTGGTCATGGAATATGACACTATTACATTTAAGCTAAGTCTAGACTGCAAAAGTCACCTTATATTCTTTCTGTCCTGTTATGTTGGGATAGAGGTATTTCCAGGGCAGACTTGGCATGTGTATTAAACATGATAGAGCACAAGGTGAAAGAAGCCAAAATCTGAATAACTGGGTGAAACAGTTCTCCGCTAACAGATCTTCACACGTTGGCTTAAAACACACACACACACACACACACACACACACACACACACAACTGTACTCTGTTGAACTCTCTTTTTTTTTTTTTTCCAAAGATTTTATTTATTTGACAGAGAGAGAGTGAGAGAGGAAATACAAACAGAGGAAGCCAGAGAGGGAGAAGCAGACTTCCCAAGGAGCAGGGAGCCCGATGTGGGGCTCTATCCCAGGACGCTGAGCTGAAGGCAGATGCTTAATGGCTGAGCCACTCAGGTGCCCCTGTACTCTGTTGAACTCTTCAGGATTTTGTTCTGTTGGTTAAATGCACATAGCTTAGTTAACTCTGTTACTGTGGGACAAAACCCTATGAATATCATGTCACTCAGCTTGTCATTGTACATTGGAGGCTTCACATGAGGAAGAAAACTGTCAATATCCTGATTGGAAGCTTTCATTAAAAATTAGAGAAATCTCAGGGAAAAATACAAAACCCTTTACTACATACTAAATATCAGAGAGTTAAAATTTGACCAAAATCTTATATTTTAATAAATGATATTTTTAAACAAATATTGAAAGTTTGCTTCAGATAATTTTTTTCCTGAGGAAATGTATATTTCAGAATTGAAGATAAAATCTTCACCTAGAACTGATGTACCTAAATTTGTGGTTTATATGTAACACAAAATTTTATAGAAAATATATAATAAAATATTCTATACTTGAATTCACCTTGGAATGTGAAGTTTTAAAAATGGAGGAATAACTTGAATTCTGTGGACAATACCAATAAATGTTTGTGGCTAGTCTCTGGGCTATGTGGTATATCTGTATCAGTTTATGTAACAGAATTCATTACTGCTGCTGAGTTCTAGTAGAAGGCAGCAGCCAAACCTGCTCTGGAACCTGTCCACTTTCCTTTTTTGAGTTATGGTTTAGGTTCTGTTGGCTTCCCTCAGCTTGATGCTGTTGATGCTATGAAATTTTGGCCGGCCTGCCGTGTCTGTCTGATAGTATGGCCCTCTTTTTCTAGCATATTGGAGATCCATAAGATTTCCTGTTTCCTTGTGTATTTGTATCTATGGGTAGGTGGGCTGGATGATTCTTACATGTTTTTTGGCCTTCATTATATCCTACTAATGGTGGGATATATCCCACTAATGGTTTTTTGGCCTTCATTATATCCCACTAATGGTTTATTTTGTACTGTGTAATTATAAAGGACAGCATATTTTTACTCTTCTTGTATTCATATAGCCTACACATCTTGTGTAGGATCTTTTTCCAACCTCATAATGTGTGCTCACATTATGCACCTTATGCAGCATTGCAAACTATTGTTCTTTTTATACTGCTTGGACAGCAGGTTTTGGAATTGGAATGAAAAAGGCTACTTTCATGTTGTAAGTACCACATTAGTGTTAAAAAGCAGACTTTTTTTTTTTCAAAAGATTTTATTTATTCATTTGAGAGAGAGAAAGTGAGAGGGAGCATGAGAGCTGAGAAGGTCAGAGGGAGAAGTAGACTCCCCATGGAGCTGGAAGCCCAATGCAGGACTTGATCCTGGGACTCCAAGATCATGACCTGAGCTGAAGACAGTCACCCAACCAATTGAGCCACCCAGGCACCCCAGACTAACTTTTGAGGGAATAATTTAGTGTTGTGTAGTTTTAGCCAATAAAATATTGGTCAGTCTGTCATCATTTGAGGCTACATGGTTTGGTCAATAGAGAAGAAAGTAAATGTAGTTCTCATTTTTAAAAACCCGAACCACAAAATTTCTCAGCTCTGGGCATGTTGCTTTCCTCAAGTGTGATCTGGCAGATTGAGCATGAGGACAATAAATGGGTTGATTGCCTGAGTGATTTCTATTCCCAATCCCCTGCTGATACTGTGTGAGGGGAAATGGTGGCATACATTTAGCATTAATTGGAGAACAGGTACTTCTTCGAGACTGGGTTGTTACCACTTAGCAGTATCACTGCCAAGGAAAAGAGCCCCTACTAAGAGCTCACCGTTGGATAAAGGCTGTAATATCACACCACCAGGGCTAGTACACCAGGCACTGAATCAGCACTCCTTGTGGCAAGGAGGTTCCCCCAGATAAAAAAGTATTTGCATCTCCTCAGTCTCTGACACTTTGATGCAATTTGAGCTTAATGCACAATGTTCAAAGGTAAATGATAGGAAAAAAAATCTCTTTCTCATGCCTGATTTTTATATATGAGAGAGATGATCAAACCTGGAGTACTGTTCAGACATTAACTTCAGTTTAGAATAGTTTTAGATTTAAATAAAAATTACC
Organism: Eira barbara; assembly: GCA_020311275.1. Lineage (NCBI taxonomy): Eukaryota > Metazoa > Chordata > Mammalia > Carnivora > Mustelidae > Eira > Eira barbara. The sequence goes on from JAHRIG010000074.1 coordinate 6,603,878, forward strand.
AATACTGGGGTGCCTGGGTGGCTCAATGGGTTAAAGCCTCTGCTTTCAGCTCAGGTCATGATCTCAGGGTCCTGGGATCGAGCCCCGTGTCGGGCTCTCTGCTCAGCAGGGAGCCTGCTTCCCTTCCTCTCTATCTGCCTGCCTCTCTGCCTACTTGTGGTCTCTGTTTGTCAAATGGATAAAATCTTTTAAAAAAATTACCAATACTTTATACTCCTCATCCAGTTTCTCTTATTAACATTTTACTCTGGTATATTTGTCTTAACTAAGTAATGACATTGATCCATTATTAACTAAACATTTTTTTAAAAGATTTTATTTATTTATTCATCAGAGAGAGTGAGCACAAGCAGACAGAGAGGCAATCAGAGGCAGAGGGAGAAGCAGGCTCCCTGCTGAGCAAGGAGCCCGATGTGGGACTCGATCCCAGGACGCTGGGATCATGACCTGAGCCGAAGGCAGCCGCCTAACCAACTGAGCCACCCAGGCGTCCCCTAAACATCATTTTTCAGATTGCACTGGTTTTTCCCTAATGTTTTTGTTTATTTGAGAGACAGCAAGTGGTAGGGAGAGGGAGAGAGAATCTGAAACAGGCTCCACACTGACTGCAGATCCTGATACAAGGCTCAATCCCACAGCTGTGAGATTATGACCTGAGCCGAAACCAAGAGTTGGATGCTCAACTGACTGAGCCACCCAGTCACCCCTTTCCCGAATACTTTTATATTTCAAGATCCTATTTTTATATTTCAAGATCCCATCCAGGACACCACAGTACATTTAATAGTCTTGTCTCCTTATCTTCCACTGTCTGTGACAGTTTCATAGACCTTTGGTGTTTTAGTATCCTTGACTGTTTTCAGGAGTACTTGTCATGTATTTTATGGAATACCCCTCAATTTAGGTTTCTCATATTTTTTAAATGATTGCAATGGCATTACAGATTTGTTTTGTTTTATGTTGTTTTATAGGAAGGCCACAGAAATAAAATGCTATGCTCATCATATTAATAGTATATGCTGTCAATATGAGTAATCACTGGTAATGCTAAGCTTGATCACTTGGTTTAGGTCATATCCCACAAAAGCATGGGTAGGTGAGAACTGTTACTTGGTAAAAAAATTTTAAGATATTAGTGTATCACACTGTACATAATCTAAGAATCCTTTTTTATGTATTTATGAATTTAATGTTGGAAACAATATAAATGTCGATAGGTTAAAAATTATAACACCCAGAATTTAAAAACTTCACACTGATCCAGCTCATAGTCCAGTTTTTTTTAAATTTTTAGTGTTTATTAGAATATTAATGAATCATTGCCCTTTGCCCCCAAAGATTAGCTTCAGAATTTTATCTTCATATTCATTGGCATAGTGGTGCCCAATTCTTATATTCCATTTAATTCCTAGAGTTTGGACTTTGAGTAAAAAAAGAACTGAAAGAAACTGTATTTCATGAGCTAATTAACACAGATCATTACATTAACCCATATAACAATAGGAGGTATAACATGTCTAGTCATCATAACTAAGATCTATGATAGTAGAAGAAATAGGTAAAACTTAGAAGAGTGGAATATTAAAAAGCTAAATATTTGTATAGGGTTTTTAAAAAGCATTGATAAATTGTTATGGTACCAGTCAGAAGATTTAAAAGGAATGGGTGTTTTAACAGAAAGATAAGTTTAGACATACAGGCTAAGTTGATAGGCAGATGACATGGATATATAAAGATGTAGGGGCAGATGGTCACTCTGAGGTAATAGCTTGCTAGCTAAACTATGAGAGGATTATAGGGAAGCAAGAGTTACTGGGGAAGCAAGAACACATGGGCATGTAAATGCACACATACGATCCATATTGTCAGACATAAATGTGAGTGAAAATCTAATAGGACCTCATAAAAGCAGCACTTCTGGGGGAGATTGGAGTACATGTGGAAAACTGTTTTGTTGATAAACTTGTTCTTAAAACATAGGCGTACACCTCTGGTAGAGGATAATAATGCAACAACACAGGTAGCATATAATCATGTCCCTATTGAGATAACAGGAATAAGATATTTGTTAGACTACTCAGGAAACCAGAGAAGACTTTTGATGACCAGAGTGCAGTAAATCCAAGAGAAATAGATCAGAAACAAGCAAGCACAGTGAGAAAGTCATTAGCACAGAAAATAAGGAAACAAGGAATTATTGAATAAACTGAATATGGAAAAAGAGCTAGATTATACATACCTTATAGATAGACAACTCAAGGGAAAGAAAAAAAATACATAATGAGAAATGGACTCAAGGTCTAACACTACAGAACTGTCACATTACCAGAAAATGTGGTGTATTAACAGTGATAGTTAAACAGGATTAAATTGTTAAAGAAGACTGATAGGACCCAAAATGACAATGCTGACACGTGTACATTTTATTAAGGGGAAAAGGTGGAATATCATTAAAGTAAGGATTTGCATACAGCCAAAGGCTGCTTCATACCATGGGGTTTGGATAAGGGCCAGGCATGAATTCCCATTTTCCTCTGTTATATGAACATAATTTTATTGTCAGATAAGAACCACTGTGCACAAAATCACTCAGAAACCCAAAATGGATTTACTGTTGGGGTTTCTTATACCCTGCCAGATATGTGGGCATATTCTTACTATGTAACTAGCCCCTGTTGCAGAGGACTCTGAAGGTTTCAGTGAAAACAGGTATCATCAATCGCATTGTTATTAATAAACACTGTTGATAAGCTCTTAAAACCTGCCCCCAAACATCCTGTACTGCTGGTTACAAAGAAACACTATTAATATATTTCATTCCTTAACCAACAGATAATCATGTGCAGATATTTTAGCTCCAGCCTATTCCAGGTCTGCAGGACTTAATCCTCACAACAAAGTCCACCCACCCCGATTTTGTGTCAAAGCATTTTATAACAACAGCAGCAGTAGCACCACCAGCAGCAACAACAACAAAATTCACTCTTAGTTTGACAGCAGTCGTGTCAAACGTGTCTTTCAACAGCATATATTCAAATAGATGATCAAAATGCATGCACATATTTCAAAGAGTTGTAATAACTAGTGAGGAATTGTACCATTTAAACTATCCTATAATGCTACACAAATTTCCTGATATTTTTATATTTTTGCCTTTTGTTTTTGCCTACCTGTTCTTCACTTTATAGTATACATCTTTTGAATAATTAAGAACCCTAATTAATCTGTCATCATTTAAGTCTAAATATTTAGGCCAGTTCTATTTCACAGACATAGTATTCTGTGAAATGAAAACCCTAGCCACATTAGTATTATTCCAGATAGTCATTGTCTGAGCTCTGATCTGTTTTTTCGTTAGGAGGACAGAAAATAATCCTAGAAGTATGTTTATTAAGTTGGCCATTGTACAACTGCTTCATTTCTTTAAAAGTGGAGGAATTTTGGCAGTCTCTGGCCCCAAGGGACATCTGAGTCTAAGCTAAAGGAGTGTATTATTCACTTGTTCTAAACCTCTCAAAAGGCATCAGAGTTACCTTTACCCCTTTGTAACACCCAAATGTTGGCTCTTCTCCACTCAGCAACAATCTCACATTGCCCTCATTTACCATTAATTTTAAAATAAACCTTTCTCCTCGAAGTCAGTGATAGTTGTGGTAACAAGACAAAATGACCAGGGTTTATTCTTTGGGCCATTCCCAGTCATAGAGAGTTGGATTGGATAACTACAGAGAAATATAGCTATTCAACCCCCGTAAGCAACAAAACATTTGCATAGTTAAGCCCAACTATGTGAAATATAAAGAAAAGGTTGTCCAAAAGGTTGTCCATCCCATCAATATCTTGGAATTCTTTCCATTACTCAAGTTAATAGATATAGCTTCTGTTTCGTTGTTGTTGTTGTTTTAAGATTTTATTTATTTATTTGACAGAGATCACAAGTAGGCAGAGGCAGGCAGAAAGAAAGGAAGGGAGGCAGGCTCCCTGCTGAGCAGAGAGCCCAATGCAGGGCTCGATCCCAGGACCCCGGAATCATGACCTGAGCTGAAGGCAGAGGTCTCAACCCACTGAGCCACCCAGGCTTCCCTAGTTTCTGTTTTTGAAATGTTTCTTGGACCTTAATTTAAAAAATAAAAAGTTGTATGTAAATTTCTTTTTCATATGCTATGCTATGGACTGAATGTTTGTGTCCCCCCATCCTGAATCCCCCAGTGTGATGGCATTTGAGGTCTGGAACATTTAGGAGTTAATTAGGTTTAGATGAGGTCATGAGGATGGAGTCCTCATAATGAGTTAATGTCCTTATTAGGTAAGGAGACCAGATCCCTTGTTCTCTACTTCATATAAAGATGTAGCATGCAAGGAAGCTATCTGTAAATCAGGATTAAGACCTTTACCAAGAACCCCCACCATGCTGCCAAAATGATCTCAGACTTCCAGGCTCCAGAACTGTGAGAAATCATTGTTATTTAAGCTACCACATCTGTGGTATTTTGTTATAGCAGTCTAAATTAAGAATCCACATCTTATCTTCCAATACCACCAATAAAACACAGTGATTTATCTAATGAAGACTCACCCTTAGGTTCCTCATGTTAAATGGCAAAATAGCACTAAAGATTTGTAGATTAGCCCTCCTGTCCTTTGTCACCCTCTATTTATTGAAGCAGGTATTTTAGTTGCTAATTCCAATTGTTTATTAAATGGTAACTTTGAGGTTAATAGAGAATAAAATGTTTCTTACCCCATTGCACTATATGAGCAGTCTAGTGAATACCTTCACCTGAAGAAATGAAACTAGGAGGATAAAGTGATAGAATATATTCTACACGAGCCATTGATAATATTAAAATTATTGGCTTCAGTCATTGGGCACTTGAAGACAAACCCAAAAAATTTAACAAATTATGCCAATATTCATTGATTACATCCAGAGCCTGTAATAATTGATGACAATATTGGACCTTCTAATGAATATTCAACTGTTAATCTTAAGTGGGTTCTCCCATATGCAGTAAGTCATTTTCTTATACCACTTTCAAAATTTCTTTGTTGTTAGCTTTCAACATTTTTACTCTGATGTATCTTTGTGTGGATCTCTATGTCCTTATCCTATTGGAATTTTTTGAGCTTTGTAGATGTATAGATTAGTATTTTGTGTTCCTCATATTTGGAATATTTTCAGCCACTATTTCTTCTTTTTTAAAAAATTATTATGTTAGTCACCATACAATGCATCATTAGTTTTCGATGTAGTGTTCCATGATTCATTGTTTACATATAACACCCAGTGCTCCATGCAATATGTGCCCTTCTTAATACCCATCACCAGACTCACCCACCCCCAACCCTCTCCCTCCTAAAACCCCAGTTTGTTTCTTGGAATCTATAGTCTCTCATGGTTTGTCTCCCACTCCAATTTCCTGCGCTTCATTTTTTCCTTCTGTCTCCTAATGTCTTCTGTGTTATTCGTTATGTTCCACAAATAAGTGAAACCATATGATAATTGACTTTCTCTTCTTGACTTATTTCACTCAGCATGATCTCTAGTCCCATCCCTGTCAATGCAAAAGTTATGTATTCATCCCTTCTGATGGCTGAGTAATATTCTATTGTATATATCCATTTGTCTGTTGAAAGGCATCTTGGCTCTTCCCACAGTTTGGCTATTGTGGATATTGCTGCTATGCACATTGGGGTACATATGGCCCTTCTTTCACTACATATGTATCTTTGGGGTAAATACACCAAAGTGCAATTTCTGGGTCATAGGGTTGCTCTATTTTTAGTTTTTGGAGGAACCTCCACACTGTTTTCCAAAGTAGCTGCAACAACTTGCATTCCCACCAACAGTGTAAGAGGTTTCCCCTTTCTCCACATCCTCTCCAAAATTTGTTGTTTCTTGCTTTGTCAAATTTTACCATTCTAACTGATGTAAGGTGGTATGCCAATATGGTTTTGATTTAAATTTCCCTGATGGCTAGTGATGATGGACATTTTTTCATGTGTCTGCTAGCCATTTGCATGACTTCTTTGGAGAAGTGTCTGTTCATGTCTTCTGCCCATTTTTTGACTTTTGACTTGACTGGTTTTGGGGTGTTGAGTTTGAGAAGTTCTTTTTAAATCTTGGATATCAGCCCTTTGTATGTAGTATCATTTTCAAATAGCTTCTCGCATTCCGTGGGTTGCCTCTTTGTTTTGTTGACTGTTTCCTTTGCTGTGCAAAAGCTTTTTATCTTGATGAAATTCCGAAACTCCATTTTCACTTTTGTTTCCCTTGTCTTTGGAGATGTGTCTAGCAAGAAGTTGCTGTGGCCAATGTCGAAGAGGTTACTGCCTATGTTCTCCTCTAGGATTTTGATGGGTTCCTGTCTCACATTGAGGTCTTTCATCCATTTTTAGTTTATCTTTGTGTGTGGTGTAAGAGAATAGTTGAGAGTTTCATTCCTCTGTACACAGCTGTCTAATTTTCCCAGCACCACTTATTGAAGAGATTGTCTTTTTTCCCACTGGATATTTTTCCTGCTTTGTCGAAGATTATTTGACCATAGAGTTGAGGGTCCATATCTGGGCTCCCTACTCTGTTCCACTGGTCTGTGTGTCTGTTTTTGTGCCAGTACCATGCTGTCTTGGTGATCAGCTTTGTAATAAAGCTTGAAATCAGGTAATGTGGTACCCCCAGCTTTGTTTTCATTTTTCACCATTTCCTTGGCAATTTGCAGTCTTTTCTAGTTCCATACAAATTTTGGGGTTGTTTGTTCCAGCACTTTGAAAAATTCTGATAGTATTTTGATCAGGATGGCATTGAATGTATAGATTGCTCTGGGCAGGATAGACATTTTAACAGTGTTTATCCTTCCGATCCATGAGCATGGAATGGTCTTCCATCCTTTTGTGTCTTCTTCGATTTCTTTCATGAATGTTCTGTAGTTCCTAGAGTATAGATCCTTTACCAGTTTGGTTAGATTTATTCCAAGGTATCTTATGGTTTTTGGTGCATTGTAAATGGAATAGATTCTCTAATTTCTCTTTCTACAGTTTCGTTGTTAGTGTATAAGAAAGCAACTGATTTCTGTGCATTGATTTTGTATCCTGCCACATTACTGAATTTCTGTATGCTTTCTAGTATTTTGGGGGTGGAGTCTTTTGAGTTTTCCACATAAGTTGTCACGTGATCTGTGAAGAGGGAGACTTTGACTTCTTTGCCATCTGAATACCTTTTATTTCTTTTTGTGGTCTGATTGCTGTTCCTAGGACTTCTAGTACTATGTTGAACAATTTAGAGGTGAGAGTGGGCATGATTGTCGTGTTTCTGATCTTAAGAGAAAGGCTCTCGCCTTTTCCCCTTTGAGAATGATATTCACTGTGGGTTTTTCATAGACGAAGTTTATGAAATTGAGGAATGTTCCCTCTCTCCCTATTCTCTGAAGAGTTTTAATCAGGAATGGTTGCTGTATTTTGTCAAATGCTTTTTCTGCATTTGAATTGAGATGACCATGTGTTTCTTCTCTCTCCTCTTTTTTATGTGTTCTGTCACATTGATTTGCAACTGTTGAACCACCCTTGCATCCCAGGGATAAGTCCCACCTGGTCCTGGTAGATAGATAATCCTTTTAATGTACTATTGGATCCTATTAGCTAGGATCTTGTTGAGAATTTGGTATCCATATTCATCAGGGATATTGGTCTGTACTTCTCCCTTTTGATGGGGTCTTTGCCTGGTTTGGGGATCAAGGTAATGATGGCCTCATAGAAAGAGTTTGGAAGTTTTCCTTCCATTTCTATTTTTTGAAACAGCTTCAGGAGAATAGGTATGATTTCTTCTTTGAATGTTTGGTAGAATTTCCCAGGGAATCTGTCAGGTCCCGGACTTGTTTTTTGGGAAGTTTTGATCACTGCTTGAATCTTGTTGGTTATTTGTCTATTCAAGCTGTCAGTTTCTTCCTGATTCAGACTTGGAACTTTCCAGGAATGCATCCATTTCTTCTAGGTTGCTTAACTTACTGGCATAGAGCTGTTGATAATAATTTCTGATGATTGTTTCTATTTTCTTGATGTAGTTTCATTCATTCATAATTTTACTAATTTAGGTAATTTCTCTTTTCTTTTGGATTAATCTGGCCAGTGGTTTTATCAATCTTATTAATTCTTTCAAGGAACCAGCTTCTAGTTTTGTTGATGTGTTCTACTGTATCTCTGGTTTCTAGCTCATTGGTCTCTGTCTGCTCTAATCTTAATTATTTCCCTTCTCGTGTGTGGGGTAGGCTTAATTTGTTGTTGTTTCTCCAATTCTTTAAGGTGTAAAGAGAGCCGGAGTATTCTGGGTTTTTCTGGTTTTTGTTTTGTTTTGTTTTGTTTTGTTTTAATGAGGCTTGGATGGCTGTATATTTCCCCCTTAGCACCACTTTTGCCATATCCCATAGGTTTGGGACCAATGTGTCTTCCATTTTTGTTGGTTTTCATGAATCGTTTAAGTTCTTTGATTTCCTGGTCGATCCAAACATTCTTGAGCATGATGGTCTTTATTTTCCAAGTGTTTGAATTTCTTCCAAATTTTTCTTCTGATTGAGTTCCAGTTTCAAAGCATTGTGGTCTGAGACTATACAGAGAATAATCTCAATCTTTTGGTATCAGCTGAGACCTGATTTGTGACCTGTATGTGGTCTATTCTGGAGGAAGTTCCATGTGCACTCGAGAAGAATGAGTATTTCTTTCTTTAGGATGGAATGTTCTGTACATATCTAAGAATTCCATCTGGCCCAATGTGTCATTCGAAGCTCTTGTTTCTTTGTTGATTTTCTGCTTAGATGATCTATCTGTTGCTGAGAGTGGCATGTTAAGATCCCCTACAATTAACATATACTTATCAATAGGTCTTTATTTTGAATAACAGTTGGCTTATGTAGTTGACTGTTCCCATGTTGGGGGCATAAATATTTGCAACTGTTAGACCTTCTTGTTGGATAGACCCTTTAAGAATGATGTAGTGTCCTTCTGTATCTCTGACTACAGTTTTGAGCTTAAAAACTAATTTGTCTGATATGAGAACCACTACCCCAGCTTTCTTTTGAGGCCCACTAACGTGAAAGATGGTTCTCCATCCCTTCCTTTTAGTCTGGATGTATCTTCAGGTTCACAGTGCATCTCTTTTAGACACAGTATGGATGGGTCCTGTATTTTTATCAAGTCTGCAACCCTATGGCATTTTATGGGAGCATTTAGGCCATTCACATTGAGAGTAATTATTATTTTTTTAAAGATTTTTTTATTTCTTTATTTAACAGAGAGAGATCACAAGTAGGCAGAGAGGCAGGCAGAGAGGGGGGAAAGCAGGCTTCCTGCTGAGCAGAGAGCCTAGTGTGGGGCTTGATCCCAGGACCCTGATATCATGACCTGAGCCAAAAGCAGAGGCTTAACCCACTGAGCCACCCAGGCCCCCGAGAGTAATTATTGACGTTTTTATTGACATTATGTTGCCTATGAAGTCCTTGTTTCCATAGATTGCATCTGTAAATTTCTGTTCTATGTCACTCTTGGGTTCTTTCTTCTTTTATAGAACATCCCCCCCCCCCTTAATATTTTTTGCAAGGCCACCTTTGTAGTCACATATTCTTTTAGTCTTTGCCAGTCTTGGAAGCTCTTTATCTCTCCATCCATTCTGAATGTCAGCCTTGCCAGATAAAGTATTCTTGGCTGCATGTTCTTCTCATTTAGTGCCCTGAATATGTCTTGCCAGCCCTTTCTGGCTTTCCATGTTTGTGAGGACAGGTCTGACATTATTCTGATGTTCTTCCCTCTGTACATAAGGAATCTCTTCCCCTAGCTACCCTTAAGACATTTTCTCTGATTTTATGATTCATGAATTTCACAATCACATGCTGGTAGGTCTCTCTACCCTCATTGATCTTGGGGGGTGTCCTCTCTGCCTCTAGAACATGAACACTTGTGTCATTCCCCAGATTACAAAAATTCTCAGCTGGGATTCACTCAACTATATCTTCTAGTCCTCTCTCTCCACCCCTCAGGGATCCCAATAATTCTGACATTGGAACATTTCATGGCATCATTTATTTCTCTAATTCTGTTTTCACGGCTTCTAAGCTATTTGTTCTAGACCTCCTCCTGAACCTTCTTTTCTATCAGTTTGTCCTCTAGATCACTAATTCGATCTTCTGCCTCATTTACCCTAGCTGTTAGAGTATTTGGATTAGATTGGAACTCATTGATAGCATTTTTAAGTTCTGCCAGATCAGCTCTCACTTCTGCCCTTAGAGATTCTATGTTGCCACTAATGGTTTTCTCCAGCCTAGCCATTGTCTGCATAACTGCTACCCTGGATTCTATTTCCAACATCTTGCTTATGTCCATATCCAATAATTCTATGGTTGAGGTCACAGTCTCTGAATTTTTCCTCTGTTGGGGGTTCCTCCTCCTACTCATTCTGGTGAGAAGTGGTTGAGGGGATGTATAGCTGAAAATATCAACCACAATCCAGGCAAGGTGCACCCTGGAAAGTCTCAGAGCAATCGGAAGTCACCACCAAAAAGAAAGAAAGAAAAAAAAAAAAAAACACCAAAATGAGCCCCAAGAGTAAGGTTTATAAAGTACAAAACCAAAAATGGACAAACAAAAAGACTGACAAAAGAAAAAAAAAAAAAAAAAAAAGGAAAACCCAGCCAAAATGAACCCAAAGAATAAGAATTATAAAGTACAAAAACAAAAACAAACAAAAAGACTGACAAAAGAAAAAGAAAAAAAACCCACACAAAATAAAAAGGGGGGGGGGTGATGGGAGGGTGTTTATAATCTCTTGATGTGGGCGAGGAAGGGTATTTTCAGTTTTTCCTGGGTGTTTCTTGTTATCTTTGTTAGAGGACTTAACTTTCCATAGATACAGGGAAATTAAAACTGGTTTATGTATAGAGGTAGTATTGAATAGGGAAAAGAGGACTACATTGAAGCTTATATCTATATATAATTTTTTAAAAGAAAAAGAAAAGTATATGTATGAAAAAAGTTCAAGTTAGAAAGTTACTATGAAAAATATGTTATATTAAGCATCTAGTTGAAATAATAAGTAGATTTAAAAAAAAAAGAACAAGAATCATTAGGACAAATAAAAGAGAGAGAGAAAAGTTGTATCTAAGAAATATACAGGCTGTGAGGCAATACCAGGAGCTTAATATATTGTTTTCCTCTCATGTTGGGGTTTTACCATTTTAATGGGGACCCTGAGGTTGTTGTCCTCTTGTTCTTTCAGCTTGTTTTCTGGGGGAGGGGACTGCCCTATTGTTTTTTAGTCAATCCTGCTTGGGCAGAGTTGCCCTGACCCCTATCAAGGGGCTGGGATCCGTGGAAACTGGTTTTTCTGGCTTTTTTCTCTGGAGGTTTTTGTTCTCTGGCAGCTTCTCATGCCTTTTCGGAGGGTCAAAGTAAACTGACCGTACCCAGACCTCCACCTCAGAAGCCACAGACTGCTCTTCTCTGAATGTTCCAGAACACAGACTCCCCCTCTGCAAACTCTGTTGATCACCGCATCCTCCCACAGGCGGTGTGCACCCCCAGCCACCATCTCAGTGGTCACCTTAGGCCCCCACTTGTCCCTGTACCCCAGTGCCACCAAAACCATGAGTGATACTGGTCCAGGCAAGCCCAATCCTAGAGGCTGCCATTCCCAGGACCACAAACTCAAGCCTGCTGTGGTAGCAGTGATAGCTAGCCCCAGGAACCGCTGACTTAAGCCCATGCAGGCAAGCAATGGCTGCTGCCATCCTGGGACCATGGGCTTAGGTCCTCGCCCATGCTGCCCTGGTACCAGAAATTGTCCCTTAATTCCCTTTGTTCTGTTAGAGTGCTATTATCATTTCCTTCCCATCTCACAGCCACCAGTCTCCAAGCTATTGCTGGTCCCCAAGCACAGAGCACTTTCGCATTGGAGTATTACTTTCCAATGACTCACTTCTCGTGGCTCCCTCCCCCTTCTGTTTATCCTCCAATATCTGTCCACACACTCTCAACTCGTCTGTACCTCTCCACTGATGATCCTCTGTCCCCATAGAGATAAAGGAGTGTATAGTCTTACATCTCAGAATGATTTCACGGGTGTTCAGAGTGCTGTGGTAGATATCTAGCTCAATTCAGGGGACCAGTTAAAATAGGTTCTCCTACTCTTCTGCCATCTTGCCCCTCATCCCCCCTCCCGTTTTTTTTTCTGCTCCTTTCTCTGTCATCCTGTTACTCCACTATGCATTTCTTTTTTTTTTTTAAGATTTTATTTATTTATTTGACAGAGAGAGAGAGAGATCACAAGTAGGCGGGGAGGCAGGCTCCCTGCTGAGCAGAGAGCCCAATGTGGGGCTCGATCCCAGGACTCCAAGATCATGACCTGAGCTGAAGGCAGAGGCTTAACCCACTGAGCCACCCAGGCGCCCCTCCACTACGCATTTCATAGTGTCCCAAGTATCTCTGAAGTTCTGTTCATTTTTGTTCTTTGGATTACATAATTTCTGTCAATTTGTTTCAAGTTTGAAGATTATTTCTTCTGCCAGTCCACATCAGTTAAGCCATTCTAGTAAATTTCTTATTCCATTAACGTATTTTTTTAACTACAGAATTTCCCCTTTTTCTTTTTTCAAATCTCTTTACTGATATTCTCTATTTCATGAGATATTGCAATATCTTCCTCTACCTCTTTAAGCATGGTTTTCTTTAGTTCTCTGAATGTATTTATCATAGCTTCTTTGAAGTCTTTGTCTAGTAGATTCCACATGGACCCTTCTCATGGGCAGGTTCTAGTACTTGCTTCTGTTTTCCCTCTATGTATGAGTAACACTTTCTTCTTTGCATATCTTATAAATTTTTGTTGAAATTGGGTATTTTAGATAATATAGCATAGTATCTCTGGCTACTGATTCCCTCATGCATAGGACTTATTTTTTGTTTGTTTGCTTTTTTGTTGAGTGACTTTACTGGACTATTTTAGTGAACTATATTTTCCTATGGTCTCTGCTGTCATGTCTGATGTTACTCCTCAGAAAGCATAGCTTTAGGCATGTGCACAGTAACCCTGGGATGCCAGTGATTTCAGCAGGATTCCCTTTGACTGTCTCTTACTTGGATTTCTCTGTGAAGCTGTCTGCCTTCACTGATGCCATATCCAATTGTTACCCACCAGTTGTTTGTTTCATTGCTTGTGACACTGTCCTAGGGCATAAATTGCTCTATGGCCTGATCCCCTTTCCAGGGATAGTTCTTAAAAGCCAATCCTTGATGTTTGTTCTGACCCCAGGAAGATTCTTCTTATATGTCTCTTTTCCTGGTGTTCCTTACTAAATAAGCTGGACTGTAGTTGAGCTGGTTACAGTCATGGAACTACAAGCTTCCTCTAAATTATTTACCACCAAAATCTTCACTATTTTCAAGAGTCCCTTTAGGCTTGAGCTTTCCAAAACTCTGTTACAAATAAAGTGAGGATGGGGAGGGCAAGATGGTGGCAGAGTAGGGGACCTCATTTCATCTGGTCCCTTGAATGTAGCTGGATATCTATCAAATTATTCTGAACCCACATGAATTCAACCTGGGATGTAAGAAGATTTATCTGTATCTCTACAGGCAGAAAAATGACTACATTTGCAAGGTAGGAAGTGTTGAACCTTGAATCTTGGGGGGAAATATTGGAAAATAAATGGAGGTGGAAGGGAGCCTCCATCAACTGGCCACTGGAAAGTGATATAACACTGCTGTAATATAATACAGCAAAAGATCAAAACCCTTGGATATCTGCTCTAATGAAAGACACCCCTTTCTGAAAAGAGCACAGGAGATGAATAAGGCAGGATTCTAGGTGGATCACTATGGTCTCAGGATCCCAGGAGACTCAGAAAGAATGGGGGAGCCTAAACTGATAGATTCCCCAAGTAGTGCAATGGGAGACTGGTTATGGTCAGTGAGCCCAGAAGTGATTCTCAGTTCCAATCACCATAAACCATGAACCAAGCTGGTAGGGAGACTGCTCTCTGACTGAACACCCTGAAAAGGTGAGGGCTGATTAACATCCGAGGGGAGATATAAAATGGCTTGTACCCATGACATGGCAACAGCTCTCATGGCAGTGTGGCCAATGGAAGGACACTGGGGCAATACCCAGCATGACCTGGGAGATGCAGAAGAGGGTGCATGCATGAGCCCACAGCCACTAGCAGTTGCAGAGTTACAAAGTAGAGAGACACTCACAGGTCCCCATAACTCCTCAGGGAGGTGCAGCAGGCATGAATAGCACAATTTCTTGAAAAAAGGGGACCAAGACTCTTTGGCTCTAGGCCAGAGTTCCTGCATGGCCATATTTGCTCTGGCCCTCTAAAGAAGAATGGAAAGACACCAGGGGAAAAAAGCCACACAGCCAACCAGCTTACATTAAGCCCATCTCCCTGACAAGGGGTGGGGGGAACTCCACTCAGGCAAAACCTCTGAAGAAGCCAAGCAGCAGTTCCCTCCTGCAAAAGATAGACTGGAAGAACAGGTGAATAATAAGTTTATTTTCCACAGGACTGCAAAACTCCACTGGAAAATAATATAGGGAGCTCCAAGTGTTCTCTCATAACTCGTTTATACCTCAGGCTAAAATTTTAGATTTCTTTTTTGTTTCTTTTCTAAATTTTTTTTATTAATCCTGTTCCCATTCCAAATAGATTCTTATTTCACAACTTATGTTTTTAAGTCAGTTTTTAACTATTTTTTCACATCTATGTTTCGCATTTAAATTTCACATTTAAATTTATGCCCTATACAGTCCATTTTTTCACGTTCCATTTTATATATATATATATATATATATATATATATATATATTTATTTATTTATTTATTTCTGACTTTGCAATTTTGGGATATAGGGTCTTCAAACACACAGTGCAAAAATCCACCAGTAACAGGCAGATCACCCTGCTTTGTCACCATGAGAGATTATAATCTCTCTCTCCCACTTTCTTCCTTTTTTATTGTTTTGGATCATCTTGGCTTTGGTTGCATATCTCTGGTAGCTTTCAACCAAATTGGTTTTTTCTAGGGTGCATTTGGCCTGGGTCATGGTTGATATTTTGGACTCGGTTCATTTGCAACCATCCCTTGACAAAATGACTAGGGGGAGGAACTCACAAGAAGAAAACAACCAGAGACAAGGTTCTCTGCCATAGAACTAATGGATATGGATATAAACAAGTTGTCAGAGATAGAATTCAGGATAGCAATCATAAAGACAATAGCTAGGCTTGAAAAAAGTGTTAGTGTCAATATAGACTCTCTGAGGGCAGAAATGAGAACTAATCAGGCTAAACTTCAAAATGCTATGAATGAGATGCAGTATAAACTGGATACTCTAACAGCCAGGATAAATGATGCAAAAGACTAAATCAGTGATCTAGAAGCTAAGCTCATAGGAAGGAAGCTGAGGAAAATAGGGATAGGCAGATAGTAGCCCATGAATATAGACTTAGAGAGATCAATGATGCCATGAAACTTTCCAATGTTAGAGTTATTGGGATCCCCAAGTGGGTAGAGAGAGAGAGAAGACTAGATGGAATATTTTAGCAAATAATAGCTGAAAAGTTCCCTAATCTGGGGAAGGAAACAAACATTTGTGTCCAAGAGACAGAGAGAGAACCTCTCAAAATCAATAAAAATAGATCAACACACTGACATATAATAGTAAAGCTTGCACATCTTAGAGCCAAGGAAGCTATCCTGAAAGCAGCTAGGGGGACAAGATTCCTTATGTATGGAGGGGGGAACATCAGAATAACATCAGACCTATCCACAGTGACCTGGAAAGCCAGAAAGGGCTGGCAAGATATATTCAGAGTACTAAATGAGAAGAACATGGAGGCAAGAATACTTTATACAGCAAGGCTGTCATTCAGAGTGGATGTAGAGATAAAGAACTTCAAAGACCAGCAGAAACTGAAAGAATATGTGACCACCAAGCCAGGACTGCAAGAAATATTAAGAGGGATTTTATAAAAGAAGAAAGACCCCCAAAGTAATATAGACTACAAATTAACAAGAGACAATCTATAGAAACAGGGACTTTACAGGCAATATGATGGCACTAAATTCTTATCTTTCAGTGGTTACTTTCAACATGAATAGGCTAAATGCTTGCATCAAGAGAAACAGGGTTTCAGATTGGATAAAAAATCAGGACCCATTCATGTGCTGTCTACAAGAGTCATTTTGGACCTAAAGGCACATCCAGTTTGAAAGTGAGAGGATGGAGAACAATTTACCATGCCAACGGACCTCAAAAGCAAGCTGGGGTAGCAATTCTCATATCAGACAAATTAGATTTTAAACCAAAGGCTGTAGTAAGAGAAGTAGAAGAACACTCCATCATACTTAAAGGTTTATCTAACAAAAAGATCTAACAATTGTAAATATCTATGCCCCCAACATGGGAGCAGCCATCTACATAAACCAACTAATAACCAAAATAATCATATCGATAATAATACATATAAACACTCCACTCACAGTGATGGACAGATCATCTAAGCAGAAGATCAACAAAGAAATAATTGCTTTGAAGGACACATTGGACCAGGTGGACCAATGGAAAATTGGTGGAACATTCCTTCCTGAAACAATGGAATATTCATTCTTCTTGAATTCACAAGGAACTTTCTCTAGAATAGACCACATACTGGGTCACAAATCAGGTCTCAACTGATATCAAAAATTTAGATTATTCCTTGAATATTTTCAGACCACAATGCTTTGAAACTGGAGCCCAACCATATGGAAAAACTTGGAAGGAACTCAAACATTTGGGAGTTAAAAAGCATCCTGCTGAAGAATGAATGGGTCAGCCAGGAAATTAAAAAAGAACTTTAAAAATTCATGCAAATCAACGAAAACGAAAACGCATTGCTTAAGAATCTGTGGGATACTGCAAAGGCAGTTCTTAGAGGGAAGTGCATAGCTATTGAAGCCTCTCTCAAAAAATTAGAAAAATCCCAAATGCACAGGGTAACCTTACACCTAAACGATCTGGAGAAAGAACAGCAAATAAAGCCTAAGTCAAGCAGGACAAGAGAAATAGTAAAGATTAGAGCAGAAATAAATGAAATAGAAACTAGAACAACAAAACAGATCAGTTAAACTAGAAGCTGGTTCTTTGAAAGAATTAATAACATTGATAAAGCTCTGGCCAGACTTAGCCGAAAGAAAAGAGAAAGGACCCAAATTAATAAAATCACGAATGAAAGGGGAGAATCATGGCCAATACCAAGGAAATAGAGATAAGTATTGTAAGTACTTATTACCAGTAGGTATATGCCAACAAACGAGGCAGTATGGAAGAAATTGATGCATTCTTGGACACTTACAAACTACCAAAACTGAAACAAGAAGAAATAGAAAATCTGAATAGACCAATAACCAGCAAGGAAGTTGAAGCAGCAATCAAAAACCTCCCCAAAACAGAGTCCAGGGTCAGATGGCTTTCCAGGCGAACTCACTTAAAGAAGAAATCATACCTATTCTGCTGAAGCTGTCCCAAAAAATAGAAATGGAAGGAAAACTTCCAAATTCGTTCTTTGAGGCCAGCATTACCTTGATCCCAAAACCAAAGACTCCATCAAAAAGGAGAATTACAGACCAATATCCCTTATGAACATGGATGCCAAAAACTCAACATAATCCTAGCCAGTAGGATCTAATAATACATTAAAAGGGTTATTCACCACCACCAGGTGGAATTTATTCCTGGGATGCAAGGGTGGTTCAACATTCTCAATTGACATGATAGATCACATTAATAAAAGACAAGAACTATATGATCCTCTCAATTGCAGAAAAGGCAATTGACAAAATACAGCATCATCTCTTGATTAAAACTCTTCAAAACATCGGAATAGAGGGAACATACCTCAATATCATAAAAGCCATCTATGAAAAGCCCACAGCAAATATCATTCTCAATGGGGAAAACTGAGAGCTTTTCCCTTAAGGTCAAGAACACGACAGGGTTGACCACTGTCTCCACTTCTGTTCAACATAGTACTAGAAGTTGTAGCCTCATGAATCAGACAAAAACAACAAAAAAGGCATTCAAATTGGCAGAGAAGAAGTCAAACTTTCTCTCTTTACAGATGACATGATACTTTACGTGGAAAACCCAAAAGACTCCACCCCTAAGTAGTTAGGCTCTGGACTCTGGCAAACAAACTGAGGCTTGTGGAAAGGGAGGGGTGTAGGAGGATGAGGTAACTGGGTGATGGGCATTGTGAAGGGTATGCGTGGTGATGAGCACTGGGTGTTATATGCAACTAATAAATCACTGAACATATATAAAAAACTAATGATGTACTATATGTTGGCTAATTGAACATAATAAAAAAAAGAAAATAGAAATCAAAACCACAGTGATGTATCACCTCACACCAGTCATAATGGCTAAAATTAGCAAGTCAGGAAACAACAAATGTTGGCAAGAATGTGGAGAAAGTGGAACCCTCTTACACTCTTGATGCAAGCTCATACAGCCACTCTGGTAAACAGTATGAGGTTCCTCAAGAAGTTAAAAATAGAGCTACCCTACATCCCAGCAAGCAATTTCATTACTACATTTTATCCTAACAATGCAAATGTAGTGATTCAAAGGGCACATGCACCCCAATGCTCATAGCAGCAGTGTCTACAATGGCCAAACTGTGAAAAGAACTTAGATCTCCATCAACAGATGACTGTATAAAAAAGACATGGTGTATATGTATCTATGGAAGGATATGGACAGTGGAGTATTACTCAGCTCTCAGAAAGGATGAATACTTATCATTTAATCGATGTGGATGGAACTGGAGTGTATTATTCTGAGTGAAATATGTCAAACAGAGAAAGAAAGTTATCATATGGTTTCAGTCATATGGAATATAAGAAACAGCAGAGGATCATAGGGGAAGAGAGGGAAAACAGAATGGAGAGTAATTGAGGAGACAAACCATGAGAGACTCTTAATTATAGGAAACAATTTGAAGGTTGCAGGATGGGGAGTGGATGGAGTAATTTTGTGATGGGCATGAAGGAGGACATGTGATGTTAGTGTTTATAGACACAGGAAAGTAGTAAGTGCAGGAAGAAACAGTCATAGAGCTAGTGCATCTGAATGCACTGAAAGTCTCCCTGGGTGCTTTCCAAGGCTTTCAGCAGTTCATGACAGTCTGTTTGAGACTTGCCACCTTCAGAAACAAGGCTCCTCTTCAACTTTTCCAGGTCTCTCCTGATCTTGGGGAAATACTCATGTGCTCTGAATCCAAATCATGTGAGATGTGGGGCTCAGCCAGAAAGATCTAGGGCCAAATCTCATGAGATGTCTAAACAAAATGCCCAGGCCTCAGTAGGAACTGGCACACCCCAGAAGAGACTGCTTTGTGTTATGTAAGTAGGTAGGGATGGCACATCCCAGGATTGGGCATAACTGACAGTATTTGCAGTTCAATGAATAACCTCAGATGTGACCTGAATAATGACCAAGGTGTCTCACTCCTATATCCCTGGTGGGAAAAGTCGGAGTAACAAGGTAGCACTGAGTTCAGGATTAATGGGCCCTGTGTGCTATTATTTACACTAAAATTGGTGTAATAGAAACCAGAAGGCAGTGGGAGAAAAGATTAGCATTTAGCCCATGAGCTGGACATCTGAGCACACAGGCAGCCTTCTGGGGCTTTCCCAGTCCTTTTTTAAAATTTACATCCAATTAGCCAACATGTAGTTTATTGCTAGTTTCAGGTGTAGAGTTCAGTAATTCATCAGTTGTGTATAACACCTGGTGCTCCTTACATCATGTGCCCTCCTTAATTGTTATTGCCCACCACCCAATTATCCCATCCCCCCAACCAGTTCCCATCCAGCAACCCTCAGTTTGTTTCCTATAGCTATAAGTGGAATATAAGAAACAGATTTCCCAGTCTTTCAACAGGTTAATGTTGTCTGTGTGTGTCTCACCCCCTCCCCCACCACACAAAAAGATAAGCCTCCTCCTGCCTTAGCCAGATCTCACATCTTGGGTAAAAACTCTGGAATTCTCAGATTACCTCTCAGGAATCTTTGGACCAAATCTCACAGTATCTCTGGACATCAAAAGTCACTGCTTGGAACTCCACAAAAATCTCCTAAAAGATTGGGACTAATCTTACAAAATCTATGGCCAAACCTTGACAGAACAAGGGAGAAATCTCCCAGAAATTCTGAAGGGCTGGGAACTCCTTAGCCTTGACTCCTGTGCTGCAATAGTGAGCACTGGGACATTCCTTTTTGGGGGAACCCTGGGAACACCTGGCATTCCACAAATGCTTACAGATGCCATTCTGATGTTGGGGTCAAAATGGAACACTGATATAGGGATGAATGGCCTCCAAGTCCCTTATTGACATTACCTTAGAGGTGACAGACACAAGAGGGCATTAGGTCCAGGAAGAGGCAACGAGCCTGGATCCTGGCTATCTGAACACACAGGAAGATTCCCTGGGCACTTTCCCAGACTTCAGTAACTCAAAGCAGTCTGTCTAAGACTTGCCACCCACAGAAACAAGCCATCTCTTTCCTGTGTCTGATCTCATGTCAACTTGGAGAAAATCTCATGTGATCTGAGCCCAACTCCTGTTGAGAACTCATCCAAATCTGATGAGATCTCACAGCCAGCCAATGAAATCTAGGGCCAAAACTCATGAGATCTCCGGCCAAAGCTCCTGCACATTCAGAAGGACATAGCACTACCTAGCAGAGCCTGCTTCATGAAACTTAAGTAGGTAGGGATGACACATTCCAAAGTTAGGCACAGCTGTGAATATTTACATTTTGACAAGTGCTCCCAGATATAGCAAGCATGAAGACTCAAAGTGTCTCCCTCCTATGTCCCTCATGTTTCAGCATCCTGGATAAAGTGGGGGAAAAAAGATTGTGCTGAATTCGAAATGAATGAGCCCTGCTTCCTCTTCATCACACTTATATGGAGGTAACAGAAACTGGAGGGCAGGGGAGAAGACAGAAGCAATATGCCCCTAAGCTGGTTATCTGGGCACACAGGCAGGTTTCTGACTGCATTCTCAGTCTTTCAAAACCTTAAGGCTGTCTGTATGCATCTCTTCATCCCCCAAATAAAGATAAACCTCCTTTTGCCTTAGCTAGGTTTCATGTAATCTTGGGGCACATCTCGCTAATTATCAAGCTACCTCTCAGGAATCCTCAGAACTAATCACATGAGATCTCTGGACAAATATCAGGTGACCAAAGGTCTCTTCTTGGAACTAGGCCCAAATCTCCTGACATGTCAGGCCTAAGCTCTCAGGATCTATGGCCAAATCATGCAACACCTGGGGGAAAATCTCCGGGATTATTGGCAGGGCTGGGGACTTCCTAAGCATGACTCCAGTGCAGCATAATAGCTAGCATTGGGATATACCTGGTTTGGGGAACCCTGGGAACACCTGGGATTCCACAAACTTCCATTGATGCCATTTTGATGTTGGGGGTCAAAACAGAGCACTGAAATAGCAAGGAATGGCCTCCAGGTCCTTTACTGACATTTCCTTAGAGGTAATACACACAGGAGGCAATTATGCAGGAAGAGGCAACAAACCTGGGAGCTGGCTCATCTAAAAACACAGGACCATTCCCTGGATGATTTCCCAGGATTTTGACAATTTAGGACAGACTGTTTGAGACTTGGCACCCACAGAAACGAACCACCTCTTCCCTTTGCCAGATCTCACATGATCTTTGAGCAAATCTCATGTGATCTCAATCCAACTCTCATGGTATCTTATTCAAATTTCATGAGATTTTGACTCCAGCCATCAAGATTTAGGGCCAAAACTCATGAGATGCCTGCCCAAATCTCTGGCACCCTCAGGACCTGGCACTACCTAGCAGAGACTGCTTTATGCTACTTAAGTAGGCAGAGATGGCACACACCAGGATTGGCCACAATTTCCAATATTTGCAGTTTCATGAATGCTCCCATACATGACCTGCACAAAGACACAAGGAGTCCTCCTATATCCCTAGTGTTTCATCATCCTGGGAAATGTGGGGGTAACAAGGTAGCATTGAATTCAGGATGAATGGGCTCTGTGCCCTCTTCACACTTAAATGGAGGTAATAGAAAGAGGAGGGCAGGGAAGAAGGCAGAAGCAATATGCACCCAAGCTGGACATCTGAGCACACATGCAAGCTTCTGGGGGGCTTTCCCAGTCTTTTAATACATTAAGGCTGTCTATGTGTGTCTCACCGACCCCAAGCCCCCAAGCAAAATAAAGATAAACCTCCCTTTGCCTTAGCCAGCTCTCATGTAATCTTAAGGAAAATACCATAAATTTTCAGGTTACCTCTCAGGAGTCATCTGATCAAATCTCAGATCTCTGGACAAATCTACAGAGATCAAAGACCAAATCTGGAACTGGGCCAAAATTCCCTAAAACAAACAAACTAACAAAACAAAACAAAACAAAACAAAACAAAAAACTGAGAGGTCAGGCCTTATCTTGTGAGGTCTATGAACAAATCTCCCAAGTCCTTGGGAGAAATCTTATGGAAACTCAGCAGTGGTGTGTACTCATAGCCTGGAGTCCTGTGCAGTACAGTAGATAGCATTGGGACATTCCTGGTTTGGGGAACCCTAGGAACATCTAGCATTCCACAAATGAGCACAGAAGACATTCTGATGTTGGGACCAACACGGAACACTGAAATAGGGATTCCTTGCATGCAGATCTGTACAGACATTACCTTAGTTGTGATAGAAACAGGAGGACCCTGGGTGTTATATGCAGCTAATGAATTGTTGAACACTACATCAAAAACTAATGATGTACTACATGGTGGCTAACTGAATATTTAAAAAATTATTTAAAAAATAATAACAATAAAATAGAAACAGGAGGACATTAGGTGCATGTACAGGCAACAAACCTGGGAGCTGGCTCATCTGTGTGTACAGGAAAGCTCCCTGGGCATTTTTCCAGTCTTTCCATTTTTCAGGACAGTGTGTTTGATACTCCCCATCTTCAGAAACAAGTCACCTCCTTGTGTCGCCAGAACTTATGTGATCTTGAAGAATTTCTCACTCTGGTGTTTCAGTGTCCTGGATAAAATGGGGAGAACAAGTTTGCCCTGAATTCTGGAAGTGTGTCCTTCTACCTCTTATTCGCACTTAAATGGAGGTGATAGAAACAGAAGGTCCAGGGAGAACACAAAAGCAGTATGCCCCTGAACTGGATATCCGAGCATACAGGCAGGCTCCCTGGGTGATTTCACAGGTTTTTGAAATGTTAAGGCTCTCTGTGTGCATCCTCCCACACACCCCAAAGTAAAGATGAACCTCCTCTCACCTTAGCCTGATCTCATGTAAACTTGGGGCAAATCTCTCAAACTCTTAAGCTACGTGTCAGGAATCCTCAGACCAAATCTCATGAAATCTCTGGAGAAATTTCAGCAGATCAAAGGTCACTGCTTAGACCTAGACAAAAATTTCCTGAGAGGTCAGGCCTAACCTTGTGGGACATAAGGCCAAATCTTGCAAGACCTGGGGAGAAATCTCCTGGAAAATTGGCAGGGGAATGAACTCCCCAGATTTGACTCTTGTGTAGCATAATAGCTAGCATTGGGACATTCCTGATTTGGGGAACCCTGGAAACATCTGGCATTCCACAAACTTCCACAGACATTCCACATCATTCTCATGTTGGGGTCAATATGGAACCTGAAATAGTGATGAATTGCCTCCAGGTCCCTTATAGACATTATCTTAGAGGGAAGAGACACAGGAGGGCATTAGGTGCAGGAAGAGGCAAGGATCCTGAGAGCTGACCCACCTGAACACAGAGGATGCCAGGCTGTTGACACTTCAGGACCATCTGTGTAAGAGTTACCACCAGCAGGAGTAAGCCATCTCCTACATTTGCCAGATTTCGCTTGATCTTGTGGAAAATCTCGCGTGATCTCAGTCCAAAATCTAGTGAGATCTCATCCAAATCTCATGAGATCTTGGACACGGCAAGTGAGATTTAGGGTCGAAACTCGCGAGATCTCTGGCCAGAACTCTGGGATCCTTGGGAGTAACTGGAACTCCCTCAGGAGCCCGCTTGGGCTCCTGAAGTAGATTGGGATGGCCCATGCCAGGATTGGGGGCAGGAATCTCATATTTCTGGTTTCAGAAATGTGTACAGACATGACCTACAGGAAAATAGAAGGTTTTTCACATCTAAATCCTTGGTGTTTCAGCATCCTGGCTGAAGTGGGTGTAATAAGGGAGCACTAAATTCAGGATGAATGGGGCCTGTCAACTCTTATTCACACTAAACCAGAAGTGATAGAAACAGAAAGGCAGCAGGAGGAGAAGTAAGAAGCAATATGCCCCAGACCTGGACATGGAAGCACACAGGAGGTTCCCTGGGAGATTTTCCATGCTTTCAACATGTTAAGTCTGTCTGCAATTGTCTCACACACCCCCAGAGAAGTAAAGATAAGGCATCTCTTTCCTTAGGTGAATCTCATGTAATCTTGAAGCAAATCGTGTGAGTTTTCTGACTCCTTCTCAGGAACCCTCTGACGAAATTTCATGAGATCTCATCCAAGTCTCATGAGATCTTGGGTCCAGGTGTGGAGATCTAAGATCAAAATTCCTGAGATTTCTGGCCAAAGCTCTTGGGTCCTTGGTAGGAACTGGAACTCCCTAGAGAGCCTGCATTGTACTCTTAAGTGGTAGGGATGACACATGCCAGGATTGGGATCAACTTCCAATATTTCCAGTTTCAGAAATGGTCCCAGACATGACCATCAGGAAGACCCAATGTGTTTCACACCTCGGTCCCTGGTGTTTCCTCATCCTGGGGAAAGTGGGGTAACAAGGGAGCACTGAATTCAGGAAGAATGGGTCCTACGGATGCTTATTCACCTAAACTTAAGGTGATGGAAACAGTAGGGCAGGAGGAAAAGGAAGAAGAATTGGGCCCTGGAGCAAGACATGTGAACCCACAGGAAGGTTCCCTGGAATCTTCCTAATGCATGCAACACATTAAGGCCATCTCTGTTTGTCTCAGAAACCCCCAGATAAAAAAGATAAACCACATTTTTCCTTAGCTGTATCTCATGTAATCTTGGAGCAAATCTCGCAAATTCTCTGGCTACTTCTCAAGAATCCTTCAACCAAATACCACAAGACCCCTGGACAAATCTCCCTAGATCAAAGTTCACTCCTTGGAATTGGGCCAAAATGCCCTGAGAGGTTGGCCCAAATCTCTCCAGATCAATCGCAATCTGAGACCTGGGGAGAAATTTCATAGGAACTTGGCAGGGGTGGGAAATTCCTATCCTTGATGTCTTCACAGCAATATAGCTACCTCTTGGACATTCCTGCTTGTGGAACCCTGGGAACACCTGGCATTCCAAAAGCCGACAGATGCCATTCTGATGTTGCAGTCAAAATGGAGCACTGAAATAGGGATGCATGGGCCTCTAGGTCCCTTACTGATATGACATAAGAGGCGATAAAGATAGAAGTGTATTAGGTACAGGAAGAGGCCATGAGCATGGGATCTGGCTCATCTAAATACACAAATAAGGCTCCCTGGGTGCATTCTCAGTATTTCAGTATTTTAGGACAGTCTGTGTGAGAGTTGCCACCTGCAGGAACAAACCACCTCCTGCCTTTCCCAGATCTTACATGATCTTGGGGCAAGTGTCACATATTCTTGGTCCAAACCTCCTGTGATCTCATCCAAATCTCATGAGATCTTTCCCAGCCAAAGAGATCTAGGGCCAAGACATAAAAGATCTCTGCCCAAATCTCCTGAGCCATGAGGAGGTACCAGTATAGCACAGCAGAGCATGCTTTGTTCTCCTGAGTAGGTAAGGATGGCACATGCCAGGATTGGCCACAACTTCCAATATATCTAGTTTCAGATACTCACCCAGACATGACCTGCAGGAAGACACAAAGTATCTCACACCTAAAGCCCTAGAGTTGAAGTGTTAGGGTCCGTGATCAAAGGAACGAGACTGATGCAAAGCAAAAGTCAAGCAAAGCTTTATTTTGTGCCAAGCATCAAAAACCAAACCAACCGGTAGGGGCCATCTCTTACGAAGAGATGACGATGATGACCCCAACAAGGCCGCTCCCCAGACGAGGCTGCTCCAGATGAGGCCACTCTCGAGGACAAAGAGGCCACGATGACGAGGATGACAACCCCAACGACACAGACTCTGCTCCCCATGATGCCACTCTGATGAGGCCGCTCCCCAGACAAGGCTGCTCCCTGGACAGGGCTGCTCCCCAGAATGAGGCTGCTCCAGCGAGGCCGCTCTTGGTGAGGCTGCTCCCCAGAAGGGGCCACTCCCTGGAATGATGCTGCTCCGGCAAGGCCCGGCCGCTCTAGCAAGACCGCTCCCCAGACAGGGTGCTCCCCGGAATGATGCCACTCCAGCGAGGCCGCTCACGGCGGGGCCGCGGCTGGGGGCGGTGAGGCTGCTGGCGGTGGTGAGGCTGCTGGCGGCGGTGAGGCTGCTGGCGGCGAGGCCATTCTCTGCGGCACCGCTGCCAACGACTATGACCACCAGGAGGACCAGGACGCTCCTGCCAACCATGACGACCATGACGCTCCAACGACTACCCTAATGGCTCCTGACAGCTACTCTAACGGCTATTCTAACTCCTCCTACTACTCCCCCCCTCAGCCTCACAGACTAACTTTTAGAGAGGTGGTTGAGCACGGCCCACACCAGGTGGCCAATGAGATTTCAACTCACCACAGTAATATATGTGCGCCCCACTGGTTGGATGTCTGCATCCAGCCTGGCCCACCCCTGTATCCGGGGTTTGCAACTAAGTTCCTCTGGCTAACCAGGCCCTTACAGAAGCATCCTGGGTGAAATGGGGGAAACAAGGGAGCTCCGAATTCAGGAAGAATGGGGCCTATGGACTCTTAATGATACTAAACCAGAAGTGATAGAAACAGGAAGGCAGGAGGAGAAGTAAGTATCAATATGCCCATGAGAGGGACATTTGAGCACATAGGCAGGATCCATGGTGTCTTTCCAATGCATCCAACACATTAAGACCATCTCTGTTTGTCTGTCAAACCCTACCCCCCAGAAAAAAAGATAAGCCATCTCTTTATATAGCTGGATCTTATGAAATCTTGGGGAAATCTCAGGAATTATCTGGCTACCTCTCAGGAAGCCTCTGACCAAATCTCATGAGAACTCAGGACAAATCTCGTGAGATCAAAGTCTACTCCTTGGAACTGAAAAATCTAGCCATATCTATATCTAAATCTTATAAGGATTGAGGAGAACTCTCTCAAGAGAACTCAGCAGGGGTGAGAACTCTTCAGCCTTGATGCCTGTGCAGCATAATAGTTAACATTTGGACATTCCTGTCTGGGGTACCATGGGAACACCTGGCATGTCACAGAGCCCATAGAGGCCATTCAGATGTTGGGTCCAAACAGAGCACTGAAATAAGGATATATGGGCCTCCAGGTCCCTTACTGACATTACATAAAAAGGGGAAACATGGGAGTGCATTAGTTATAGGAAGAGGCAAGGAACCTGGGAGCTGGCTCATCTGAATATGGAGGAAGGCTTCCTGGTTGCTCTCCCAGGCTTTTGACATTTCAGGACAGTCTTTGTGAGCAATGCCACCTGCAGGAACTAACCACTCCTGCCTTTGGTGGATCTCATATGATCTTGGGGGCAATTCTCACCTGAACTCAGCCCAAATTTCTTGATATCTCATCCAACTTTGCTAACATCTCAGTCTGAAACAGCGAGATCTGGGGTCAAATCTATCTCTGGCCAAATCCATGGCCCTTTTTGAAACTGGCACTCCCTTGCAGAAGCTGCTTTGTACTCCTTATATAGGAAGGGATGGAACATGCCAGGATTGAATACAACTTCCAATATATTCAGTTTCAGAATTGCTACTAGACAGGCCCTGCAGGAAGATTTAAGTTTTCTCACAAATAAACCCCTGGTGTCTCTGCATCTTGGGTGAAGTGGGTGAAGGGAGCACTGAATTCAGGATGAATGCGTCCTGTGGACCTTTATGCACACTAAACCAGAGGCGATACAACAGGAGGGCAAGATACCTCTTTCCTTAGGTGAATCTCATGTAATCTTGGTGCAAGTCTCGCAAATTCCCTGGATACCCTCAGGGATACTCTGAGGAAATCTGATGAGAACTCTGACAAATCTGTGAGATCAAAGTCCACTCCATGGATGTGGGCCAAAATCCCCAAGAGTTCTGGCCAAATCTTCCCATATCTATAGCTAAATCTCAAGAGACTTGGGAGAAATCTAACAGGAACTTGGCAGGGGTGGGAACTCCCTAGACTTGATGTTTGTGCAGCACAATAGCTAGCTTTGGACATTCTTGTCTGGGGAACCACAGGAAAACATGGCATTCCACAAACACCACAGATGGCATTCTGATGTTGGGTCCAAACAGAAATGAAATAGGAATGAAATGGGCCTCCAGGTCACTGACTGACCTTAGAAGGGAGACTTGGAAGTGTATTAGTTAAGGAAGAGGCAATGGGCCTGGGAGCTGGCACAACTAAACACAGAAGTCTCCTTGAGGGATCTCCCAGGCTTTTGACGTTTCAGGACAGTCTGTGTGAAGAGTTGCTACCTGCAGGAACTTTTTCCTTTGCTAGATCTCACGAGTTCATGGGGAAAATCTCGTGAGATCTCAGTCCAAATCTCCGGAGGTCTCATTCAAATATCATGAGATCTCGGGACAAGCCAGGAGATATAGGGCCAAAACTCCTGAGATCTCTGGCCAAAACTGGGCCCTTGGAAGGGACTGACTCTCTCTTGCAGAGCATGTTTCCACTCCTTATGTCAGTTATGAATGCACATGCCAGCATCAGGCAGAGCTTCTAATACTTGGGTTTTATCATCACATCCAATTCTCTTGGGTTCTCAGTACAAATCTCATGAGATCTCATGTACATCTCATGAGATCCTATCCAAATTCCACCAAATCTCAGGCCATATCTTGTAAGATCTCGTCCAAATCTTCAAGATCTCATCCAATTTTTGCCAGATCTCAGTCCAGATCTTGTGAGATCTCAGTCCAAATCTCATAAGATCTTATCCAACTCAAGAGATTTTGGTTGAATACCCTTGATATCTCATTCCAAATCTCGTGAGATCTCATCCAATCTCCTGAGATCTCAGGTCCAGCCAAGAGATCTAGAGCAAAAATCCAGTGGTTTTTGGCCAACCTGGTGGGTCCTTGGTAGAATCTGCAAATTTTGGCAGAGGCTGATTTGTGATGCTTATTTGGTTGGGGAGCACATAATGCAGGTTTGGGCAGAAATTCCAAATTTTCTGGTTTCATGATTGCTCTCAGACATGACCAGCAGGATGTCACAAGGTGTCTCACAGCTTAATCCCTGGTGTTTCAATATCCTGGGTGTCCTGCTAGGGGACACATGACTTCTTTCCCGACCAGCCCTTCTATTTCTATTGCCTCTCGTTGAATGAAAATAAGAGTTCACAGGGCT
The DNA here is from genome assembly GCA_020311275.1 of Eira barbara. NCBI lineage: Eukaryota > Metazoa > Chordata > Mammalia > Carnivora > Mustelidae > Eira > Eira barbara. The sequence goes on from JAHRIG010000074.1 coordinate 6,633,432, forward strand.
CATGCATCCTGAATTCAACTCTCCCTTTTTACCTGCTCTTCACCCAGGATGTTGAAGTGCTATGGATTTAGGTGTGAGACACCTTGCAACCTCCTGAAGGTCATGTCTGAGAACACCTATGAAAACTGAAGTTTGAGAAAATCTGCCCTTTCCTTAAACGTGTGGTCTCTACACACATAAGCATCACAAACCAGGTTCTGCCATGGTTGAAGATTCTACCAAGAGCCCACCGGATTTGCAACAAAACCCCAGATTTGGCCCTAGATCTGGTGGCTGGAATTGAGATCTCAGGAGAGTGGATGAGATATTGAGAAATTTGGAATGAGATATCAAGAAATTTTGACTGAGATCTCTCAAGTGTTGCATGAGATGTCGATATTTGTACTGAGATTCCATGAGAATTGGATGAGATTTCATGAGATTTGAACTGAAATCTCACCAGATATTCCCCAAGATAATGTGAGGTCCCACTAAGAAATGGAACATTCCTTTTTCCCTTGTGGTGTTGTGAGGCTAACAGAGATAGCCTTCAGGTGTGGAAAGTCTGGGAATTCCCCCAGGGAGTCTGCCTATGTGCCCATTTGTCCTGCTAGAGGGCACATTGCTTCTTCCTACCACTCCTAACCTTCCATTTCTATTATCTGTGGTTGAGTGCGAATAAGAGCCCACAGGGCCCATGCTTCCTGAATTCAATGTTCCCATTTGACCTGTCTTCCCCCATGATATTGAAATACTAGGTATTTAGGTGTGAGACACCCTGAGATCTCCTGAAGGTCATGGCTGAAAACCTTTCTGAAATCTGAAATTTTGGAAATTCTGCCCAATCCTGCTATGTGTGCTCCCTAGCCAAATAAGATTTGCAAAACAGTCTCTGCCAGGGTTTGCACATTTTACCAAGGGCCTACCACTTTGGCAACAACACCCTGAGATTTGGCCCTATATTTGGTGGCTGGACCTGAGATCTCAGGAGAGTTGGAATGAGGTCTCAAGGATTTTGACCAAGATCTTTCAAAAGTTGGATGAGAAAAGTGAAGGGGGAGGTGGAATCAGAGGGGAAGATGAACCATGAGAGACTGTGGACTCCAAGAAACAAACTGAAGATTTTAGAGGGGAGGGGGGAACTTGGTGGTGGGTATTAAGGAGGGCACATATTGCACGGAGCACTGAGTATTATACATAAACAATGAATCTTGGAACATTACATCAAAAACTAATGATGTATGGTGACTAACAGAACACAATAAAATAATTTTAAAAAAGAGTTTTTTGAGATCTCATGGGATTTTCACTGAGACCCTGTGAGTATTGAATGAGGTCTCATGAGATTTGGACTGGAATCTCGAGGATTTAGATGAAATCTCTCAAGATATGGGCTGAAATTTTGGGTGAGCTTTCATGAGATGTACATGAGATCTCACAAGATTTGTACTAAGACCCAGTGAGAATTAAATGAGATCGCATGAGATTTGTACTGACCTCACCAGATATTCCCCAAAATAATGTGAGTTCCTAAGAAAGAGGTAATATTTCTTTTTTTCTTTGGGAGTTTGGCCCTAGATCTGGTGACTGAACTCAAGATCTCAAGAGATTGGATGAGATTTCATGAGATTTGGACTGAGATTTCATGAGAAAGGACTGAGATCCCACAAGATTTGGATAAGATCTCACAAGATTTGGACTGAGATCTCGAAGATTTGGATGAAATCTCATGAAACATGCATGAGACCTCATGAGATTTGGACTGAGATCCTGCAAGAATCAGATGAGATTTCATGAAATTTGGAATTAGTTCTCACATTTGAGCTGAAATCCAACAAGATTTGGATGAGATCTCATGAGATTTGTACTGAAGACCCAAGAGAATTGGATGAGATCTCACGAGATTTGGACTGAGATCTCAGCAGATATTCCCCCAAGATAATGTGGGGTCCAGCTAGGGAAGAGGTAACATTCCATTTTCTTGGGGTGTGACAAGGCTAAAAATAGTCTTCATGTTTGGAAAGCCTGGGAAATCCCCCAGGGAGCCTGCCTGTGGCCCACGTGTCCTGCTAGGGGGCAGATGGCTTCTTCCTCCCTCTCATTCCCTTTTGATTGATTCTATCACTTCTGGTTGAGTGTGAATAAGAGTCTACAGGGCCCATGCAACCAGAATGCAATGCACACTTTTGACCTGCTCTTCACGCAGGATATTGAAACACCAGGGATTTAGCTGTGAGACACCTTGTGACATCCTGCTGGTCATGTCTGAGAGAAGTTATGAAACCAGAAATTTTGGAATTTCTGCCCAAACCTGCCATGTGCACTTTCCAACCAAATAAACATCACAAAGTAGGCTCTGCCAGGATATGCAGATTCTACCAAGGATGCACCAGTTTAGCAAAAAAACAGTGGATGTTTGCCCTACATCTATTGGCTGGATCCAAGATCTGAGGAGATTGGAAATGAGATCTCATGAAATTTGGAATGAGATATCATGAGATTTTGACTGAAATCTCACAATATTTGGATGATATCTCATAAGATTTGTACTGAGATCTAACAAGTTTTGGAACGAGATTTTGAATGAGATCTCTCAATTATTGGATGAGGTCTTGTGAGCTTTGGACTGAGATCTCATGAGATTTGTACTGTGATCCCATACAAATTGGAGATCTCTTGAGATTTGGACAAGATCTTGAAGATTTGATATCTCATGAGATATGGCCTGAGATTTAGGGAGATGTGGATGGGATCTCATGAGATGTATATGATATATCATGGGGTTTGTACTGAGATCCCATGAGAATTGGATGAGATACCACAAGATTTGGACTGAGATCTCAGTAGATAATACCCAAGCTAATGTGGGGTCTGGCTAAGGAAGAGGTAACATTCCATTTGGGGTGGGGGTGTTATGAGGCTAACAGAAATTGTCTTCATGTGTGGAAAGTCTGAGAAATCCCCAGGGAGCCTGTCTGTGGGCCCACGTGTCCTTACTTGGGAAAAGATGGCTTCTCCCTTTTCCTTTCGTCCATTTCTATCACTTCTGGTTGAGCGTAAGAGTTCATGGGGTGCATACATCCTGAATTCAATGTTCTCTATTTAACAGCTTCACCCAGGATATTGAACACCAGGGATTTAGGTGTGAGGTGCCTTGTGACCTCCTGCAAGAGGTCTAAGAGCAATTATTCAGCCAGAAAATTTGGAATTTCTGACCAATCCTGCCATGTGTGCTTCCTAACCAAATAAACATCACACAGAAGGCTCTCCCAGAGTTCATAGATTTTACCAAGGGCCTGGCAGTTTGGCCACAACCTCTCAGATTTTTGCCCTAGAACTGTTGGCTGGGCCTGAGATTTTAGGAGATTGGATGAGATCTTATGAAATTGGAAATGAGATCCCATGAGATTTCTATGGAACTCTCAATAGTTGGATGAGATCTTGTGAAACTTTGACTGAGATCTCATAAGATTTGGACTGAGATACCACAAGACTTGGATGAGGTCTCTCAAGATGTAGACAGTGATCTTGAAGATTTGGATGAGATGTCACAAGATATGGTCTGGGATTTGGTGATATTTGGATGAGATCTCATGAGATATAGAAGAGAACACATGAAGTTTCTACTGAGATCCTGTGAGAATTGGATGAGATCTCAGGAGATTTAGACTGAGATCTCAGCAGATATTCCCCATGATAATGTGAGGTACTGCTAAGGAAGAGGTAACATTCCACTTTTCTTGGGGTTTGTGATGCTAATAGAGATAGCCTTCATGTGTGGAAAGCCTAAGAATTCCCCCCAAGGAAACTGCTTGTAGGTCTGCATGTCCTTCTAGGGGGCAGGTGGCTTCTTTCTTCCTCCTTAATGCCCTTCTGTTTCTATTACCTCTGGTTGAGTTTGAATAAGAGTCCACAGGGCCCATGCATTCTGAATGCAATGCATCCTTTTGAACCGCTCTTAACCCAGGATATTGATATACCAGAGACTTAGGTGTGAGACACTTTGTGACATCCTGAAGTTCATCTGAAAGCAAGGATAAAACCAGAAAATTTGGAATTTCTGCCCAAACCTGCCATATGGGCTCCACAAGAAATAAGTATCACAAAGCAGTCTCTGTCAGGGTATGTAGATTCTATGAAAGACCCAAGTATTTGGCCAAAAAGTGCCAGAATTTTGCCCTAGATCTTAAGCTGGACCAGAGATCTCAGGGGATTGGATGAGATCTCATGAGATTTGGAACACGATTGGCAATATTTGGATGAGATCTCATGAGATATGAATGAAAATGCAGGAGATGTTATCCATTTCGAGTTTATCTTTGTGTACGGTGTAAGAGAATGGTCGAGTTTCATTCTTCTACATATAGCTGTCCAGTTTTCCCAGCACCATTTATTGAAGAGACTATTTTCCACTGGATATTTTTTCCTGTTTTGTCAAAGATTACTTGACCATAGAGTTGAGGGTCCATATCTGGGCTCTCTACTCTGTTCCACTGGTCTATGTGTCTGTTTTTATGCCAGTACCATGCTGTCTTGGTGATCACAGCTTTGTAGTAAAGCTTGAGATCAGGTAACGTGATGCCACCAGTTTTATTTTTGTTTTTCAACATTTCCTTAGCAATTCGAGGTCTCTTCTGATTCCATACAAATTTTAGGATTATTTGCTCCAGCTCTTTGAAGAATGCCAGTGGAATTTTGATCGGAATGGCATTGAAAGTATAGATTGCTCTAGGCAGTATAGACATTTTAATAATGTTTATTCTTCCGATCCGAGAGCATGGAATGGTCTTCCATCTTTTTGTGTCTTCTTCAATTTCTTTTAGGAGTGTTCTGTAGTTCCTAGAGTACAGATCCTTGACCTCTTTGGTTAGGTTTATTCCGAGGTATCTTATGGTTCTTGGTGCTATAGTAAATGGAATCGATTCTCTAATTTGCCTTTCTGTATTTTCATTGTTAGTGTGTAAGAAAGCCACTGATTTCTGTACATTGACTTTGAAATGGATAAAAGACCTAAATGTGAGACAGGAATCCATCAGAATCCTCAAGGAGATCAGAAGCAGTAACCTCTTTGATATCAGCCACAGCAACTTCTTTCAAGATATGTCTCCAAAGGCGAAGGAAACAAAAGCAAAAATGAACTTTTGGGACTTCATCAAGATCAAAAGCTTCTGCACAGCAAAAGAAACAGTCAACAAAACAAAGAGGCAACCCACAGAATGGGAGAAGATATTTTCAAATGACAGTACAGACAAAAAGTTGATATCCAGGATCTATAAAGAACTCCTCAAACTCAACACACACAAAACAGACGATCATATTAAAAAATGTGCAGAAGATATGAACAGACACTTCTCCAATGAAGACATACAAATGGCTATCAGACACATGAAAAAATGTTCATCATCACTAGCCATCAGGGAGATTCAAATCAAAACCACATTGAGATACCACCTTACACCAGTTAGAATGGCCAAAATTAGCAAGACAGGAAACAACGTGTGTTGGAGAGGATGTGGAGAAAGGGGAACCCTCTTACACTGTTGGTGGGAATGCAAGTTGGTGCAGCCACTTTGGAGAACAGTGTGGAGATTCCTCAAGAAGTTAAAAATAGAGCTTCCCTATGACCCTGCAATTGCACTACTGGGTATTTACCCTAAAGATACAGATGTAGTGAAAAGAAGAGCCATCTGTACCCCAATGTTTATAGCAGCAATGGCCATGTTCGCCAAACTGTGGAAAGAACCAAAATGCCTTTCAATGGTTGAATGGATAAGGAAGATGTGGTCCATATACACTATGGAGTATTATGCCTCCATCAGAAAGGACGAATACCCAACTTTTGTAGCAACATGGACAGGACTGGAAGAGATTATGCTGAGTGAAATAAGTCAATCAGAGAGAGTCAAGTATCATATGGTTTCACTTATTTGTGGAGCCTAACAAATAACATGGAGGACATGGGGAGATGGAGAGGAGAAGGGAGTTTAGGGAAATTGGAAGGGGAGGTGAACCATGAGAGACTATGGACTCTGAAAAACAACCTGAGGGTTTTGAAGGGGCGGGGGATGGGAGGTTGGGGGAACCAGGTGGTGGGTATTAGGGAGGGCACAGATTGCATGGAGCACTGAGTGTGGTGAAAAAACAATGAATACTGTTACACTGAAAATAAATAAAAAATTTTAAAAAAAGAAAATGCAGGAGATTTTGACTGAGATCCTGTGAGAATTGCATGTGATCTCATTCCAAATCTGATAAGATTTCTTCTAAATGTCAACTATTTCAGTCCAGATCTTGTGATATTTCACACACGTCTTATGAGATTTCTAGGTAAATCTCATGAGATCTCATTGCAAATCTCATGAAGTTTCAGTCCAAATCTCGTGAGATCTCTTCCAAACCACACCAAATCTCAGTTCAAGTCTCATGAGATGGCACACATATCTCGAGATTTCTAGCCAAATCTCATCAGATCTCATTCCAAATCTCATAAGACTCAGTCCAAATCTTGTATGATCTTAGTCAAGTTCTGCCAATCTATGCCCAAATAGTGATTCATTCAAATCTCGTGATATCTCTTTCAAATCTCATCAGATCTCAGTCCAAATCTCATCAGCTTTTATGCAGAAATTTCTGGCCAAATCTTGTGAGAGTTCAATCAAAATCTCATGAGACTCAGTCCAAGTCTCATATGACCTCTTTAAAATCTCACCAATATCTGTCCAAATCATGGGAGAACTCATCCAAATCTCATATGATCACATCCAGATCTCAGCAGCTCTTAGTCCAAATGTCATGATATCTCAGGCATATCTCGCATGACTTCTACCCAAAACTCATGATATCTCATCCAAATCTTGCCAGATCTCAGACCAAATCTCCTGAGATCTCACACACATCTGGTGAGAATTCTACCCAAATCTCGTGGGATCTAAGTTCATACATCATGAGAACTCAGTCCAAATCTCATGAGAGCTATTCCAAATCTCCACAGATCTACATAAAATCTCATGAGATCTCATGCACATCATGTGAGATGTCTACCCAAATCTCATGAGATATCAGTATCTCATGAGAACTCAGTCCAAATCTAATATGATCTCATTCATGTCTCACCAATCTCTGTCCAAAGCTTGAGAGAACTCATCCAAATCTTGTGAAGTCACATTCAAATCTCATCAGATCTCAGTCCAAATCTCGTGAAATGTCTTCCAAATCTCACCAGATCTATGTCCAAATCTCATGCAATCTCAGGCACATCTGACAAGATTTCTGCCCAAATCTAGTGAGATCTCAGTCCAAATCTCCTGAGATCTCTTCTAAATCTCACCAGATTTCAGTCCAAATCTCATATGATCTCTTTCAAATCTGGCAAAATGCCTTCCAGGAAGGGCAGCAATCTCTCCCTGAGTGACCCCAAGGATCTCCTTGCCTCAGCTTATTGTGTGGTCACAGCAGCTGCACTCCTTCCAATTTGCTCCCTCTTCCTGACTGTTCTGTGAGCCACGCTTCCTCCCCCTCAGCTACAAGGCTTCCCAATCCCCCAACTTGGGTCTCTGAACCTCACCTTTGCCTCCAATTGTGAAGATTGTGTCCTTCCTTCCCTCCAAATATCCAGATTGTTTCCTTACTCCTCCAGTGCTCTTCCTGTTTGTTCAAAAGAGTTGAAAGTTGATCTACTTGTATTTGAAGGGGACTGCAAGTTCTGGATCCCCCTACTATTCTACCATCTTGGAAATGTAACACACACAAAATCTCGTGTCTTAAAGAAAGAAAGATGTTACTTTAGGGACACTTTAAACACAATGTAGTTTCAAGGAGTTTCTCTACTATGGATACACATAAGTTTAAAAACATTTACATCTTAGTGAAAAAGGCAAGATGCTTGATGGACAATTTAAGTAGGGTAATTTCAAGTAGATAAACACGTGCATTTTCCTAATGCTTCTACACATAATTAAAAAAAAAACTATTCATGAAAGGAAGACATTCCTGGACAAGTGGTTTAAAAACAATGTTGTTATGAGGAGTTCAACCAATGGCTTTTAGTATCTTATCCATAAGATAAAATACTTACATTCTAAGGAAAAGAAGATGCTGCTTGGAGTATGGACATAAAAAATATAGTTTTGAGAACATACACACAATGCCATTTCACTGTGTTAAAACTACAGATGTGAAAACACTTCTTAACTTTATGAACCTCTGACGTTTTTGGAAGATGCTTAAAGACATTACAGCTTCAAGGAATGAAGTACAAGGCCAATTTCTAGGGATTGTACACATAAATTTATGAACATATATGTGAAGGAGAAAGTTGTTGCTTAACCAATGCTTTAAGCACAGAGTAATTTCAAAAAGTTAAACACTTTCTTTCTTCCTTTTTCCTAATGTGTCTTCACATAAGGTTCAAATGAAAATATGTTAATTCAAGGACACTTTAAGCAGAGTGTAGTTTCAAGGAGGTAAACACGTGTATTTTTCCTAGTTCTATGCATTGAATCACTTCTATCACATTAAAATTCTCATATCTTCATGAAAGTAATATGTTACTTGACACATGGTTTTAAGCACAGTGCAGTTTCAACTAGATGCAAAGGCTAGGACTTCCAGGACTATGTTAAGTAACATGCAAAATAATGAAACTTGACGCTTTCTGACACCATTCACAAAAAAATAAACTCCAAATTTATTAACGGCCTAAATATGAGACAAAGACCCATCAAAATCTTAGAGGAGAACAGAGCCAGCAACTTCTTTGACCTAGGCCTCAGCAATTTCTTGCTAGACACAGCTCCCAGGCAATGGAAACAAAAGCAGAGATGACCTATTGGGACTTCATCAGGATCCAAAGCTTTGGCACAGCAAAGGAAACAGTCAGCCAAACAAAAGAGCAACATATGGAATGGGAGAAGATATTTGCAAATGATTTACCAGATAAAGGTCTAGTATCTAAAACCAGTCAAAATCTTATCAAACTCAACACACAAAACCCAAAAATGCCAGTCAATAAATGGGCAGAAGATGAACAGACATTTCCCCAAAGAGGACATACAGATGGCTCACAGACTCATGAAAAAGTGCTCAACATCACTGGGCATCAGGGAGCTACAAATTAAAACTGCAATGAGATACACTTCACACCACTCAGAATGACTAAAACGAACAACTCAGGAAACAACACCTGTTGGCAAAGATGTGGAGAAAGGAGTACTCTCCTACACTGTTGGTGGGAATGCAAACTGGTACGGCCACTCTGGAAAACATTATAGAGGTCCCTCAAAAACATAAAAATAGAACTATCCTATGACACAGTGATTACACTACCACGTATTTATCTGAAAGATACAAAAGTGCTCATTTGAAGAGGCACATATACCCCAGTGCTTAGAGCAGGAATGTCCCCAATAGCCAAACTATGGAAAGAGCCCAGATGCCCACCAACAGATGAATGGATAAAGAAGTTGTGATACACACACACACACACACACAATGGGATGATATTCAGCCATAAAAAAGAATGACATCTTTCCATTTTATGCTAACTGAAATAAGTAAGTCAGAAAGACAAATACATATTATTTCACTCGGATGTGTAATTTAAGAAACAAAACAGATGAACATGAGAGAAGGGAATGAAAAATAAAATAAGATGAAAACAGTGAGGCAAACAGTAAGAGAACTATAGGAAACAAAGTGAGGGTTTGCTGAAAGGGAGATGGGTGCAGGGATGTGATCATTGGGTGATGGGCATTAAGGAGATCTTAAGTCCAGGAAACTCTAGGAAACAAACCAAATGTTGGTGGAAGGGAGATGGTTGGGGAGATGGAGTAATTCTGTAATGGGCATTAAGGAGGGCACTTGATGTAGTGAATGCTGGGTGTTATATGCAACTGATGAATCACTCAATTCTACCCCTGAAACTAAACTAAACAAAATTAAACTAACCTAACCTAAACTAAACTAAACAACTAAACTAAATTCTTAGAGGATTACACAGGCAGTAACTTCTTTGACTTTGGCTATATGAAAATCTTAATAAGTATGTCTCCTGAGTTAAGGGAAACAGATTAAAAATAAAATCTTTGGGCTTCATCACAAGAAAAATCTTCTGCACATTGAAGAAAACAATCAACAAAACTAAAAGGCAACCTTCAGGATAGGAGAAGATATTTGCCAAGGACCTATCTAGTAAGGGTAAGATCCAAAATATATAAAGAACTTATAAAATGAATACTCAAAAAAAAAACCAAGTAATCCAGTTTCAAAAATGGGCAAAAAATCATGAATAGACTTCTTTCCAAAGAAGACATCCAGATGGCCAAGAGACCCATGAAAAGATGCTCAACATCACTTATCATCAAGAAAATACAAATCAAAAGTTCAAGGAGAAAACACCTCTCTCCAGTCAGATGGCTAAAATTAACACCACAGGAAATGACAGGTGTTGGTGAGGTTGTAGGAACCCACTTACACTGTTGGTGGGAATGCAAACTGGTGCAGCTACACTGCAAAGCAGTGTGGAAATTTCTCAAACAGTTAAAAATGAAAGTACCCTACCACTCAGCAATTGCACCTCTAGGTATTTACCCAACAGATACAAAAATAAAGACTCAAAGGGACACATGAACCCCCATGTTTTTTTAATCAAGCTTATCAATAGCCAAGCTATAGAAGGAGCTCAACTGTCCATCCATTGAGGAATGGATAAGGAAGTTGGGACATATATAGGTATATATATAGTTGTGACCTATGGAGCAAGAGCATTGTGCTAATGAAACAGTCAGTCAGTCAGAGAAAGACAGATAACATAGGACTTCACTCACATATGTAATTTAAGAAACAAAACAGATGAAAAGGTGGGAAGGGAAGAAAAAAGAGAGAGGGAAGCAAACCATGAGACACATAACAATAGAGAAAAAACAGGGAGCTAGGTGGAGGATGGTCTAAATGTGTGATGCATGGACACTTGTTATGATGAGCATGGGGTGTTATAGGTAAATGAAGAATCATGAAATTCTACTTCTGAAATGAATATTACACTAAATGTTATCTAATTCAAATTTAAATAAAAATCTAAATAAACAACAAAAAGGAAACTCGGGAGCCTGGTCATGTTTTTGTGAGCATGGGACAGGTTAGGCCACTAGACCACTTGTAATTTGGCTTTAGCACTATCTTGACATCATGAGGTCTAGGGCATTTAACATTGCCCAGCAGAGAATGTTTGGGTATAGGCGGGGCCATCCCTTTTTAGGAAAAGAGTTGGCCTCATCTCTGAGGCAAATGGACATGAAGGCATCTCCCTGATATTTCCCATTCCTCTTTGAGATAGAGAACTTAACTCTTTTTGGAACCATTCCTGTATTGTTGCATAATTTCTGACAAGGTCTCATTCCCATCCAGGGGTGATGGGGCTCCCATACAGCCAGCACCCAAGGATTGTTGTCAAGTTCCCACTCTAATCCAGGGTAAGGAAGAGCAATCAGTGTCTGATATCCCAAAAGAACAGTGGCATTCATGTTCCTGAGCACTTGCCTGGCTGGCTGGTATAAACAGAGTGCTCATAACCAGTTTGCTTCCCTCCCCTGACTGATCCAGATGCCTTCATTACCAAGAGCAGATAATTCATGCATGTGCAGTATGCTCCAGGAACATGGTGAGTGCATAAAATGCCCTTCCAAGGCATACTGCACCAAGGTCCCATTCTAAACACTTGAGGATCAAGTGGCAAGCACCCACATGATACTGTTGAACCCCTGCTGTGTCTATACACCAGTGAGACTGGTAGGGAAAATAGCCAAGTTCAGAAGCTTTCCCACTCTCTCTGAGGGGAGAATGTAGGTCTCTTGCTGACAGAGTTCTCATACATAAACAATGAAGATTTCTCTTTGCCCAAGTTCACAGGTGTTAGCTATTCTGGAGGTGGCCCACTTACCAGGAGATGGTGCAACTCTATTCACATTAGGCCATTCTCATCTCTCATTGTGAACTTTAACCTTCTGTGTATCCATTAGACCCTTTTATCCTTTTTTTAGGGTTTATTTATTTATTTGAGAGAGGGGAATGGAGTGTGCATATGACTTGGGGTAGGGGCAGAAGGAGGGAGTCTTCAAGTAGACTCCCCACTGAGCACAGAGCAGGACATGGGGCTTCATCAAAAATCCATGAGATTGTGACCTCGGCTGTAACCAAGAGTTGGATGCTTAACCCACTGAGGCAACCAGGTGTCCCTACCCTTTTCTTTTTATCAGAAACTAGATGAACCCAAGGGACCATTCTGAGCCAGTGTCTCAGAGCAATATCTTCTGCTTTAAAGTGGGGATCACACAGACTTCTTAGGAATGTGGAATATGTTTGCCATAGGGCCCCTCAAATGTGGCTTCAGAACAATCTGGGCATAGGAAATTTCAGGTGTTTGAAGGGGCTCAGCAGAACACATCTGTGTTAGGCCAAACTAAAGGGTTTGGATAGGAGGTAGCCTCATTCCTGGGGCAAGTAGTTCTCTTCTTCCCAGGTTTTTTTTTTCCCCCATTCCTATGTGAAATGTAGAGCATGGATCCTCCTGGTAGGCATTCCCATAACCTTCCGTATTTCTAACCAGGTATTGGCTCATATTCAGGGGTGATAGAGTTCTCACTCACACTGCCATTATCTGAAGATTTTGATGAGTTCTCACTTTGTTTCTGTGCTCATCGAGCATAAATGGTGTCTGATATCCCCCCAAAACCATGGCCCTCCCGTCCCTGTAGTTACTGCTGAAAGTACTGTGGTCAGTGCACTGGCAATTAGCCATGCAATCACCACACACATTCTACTCTCACATCTGCATATACCACATACAAATGCACACCCCACAGACATCACAAAAAAAACAGCAGACACTGACACACATCACATGCCAAGAGCACAAACTATGCATACATGCTACACACAACACATAGACTTCAGACACAGCACCAATACATCACATACACAGCACATGTACACCAAAAACCTACACACTACACATATAGCACACCCATATGAGACATACACCATAGACACTCCACCCATACATAGAACACATACAGATACACTGCCTCATGCTTCACACATAAAAAACACAGAACATGCACACACCACACACACCACACCTATGCCACACACATAAACACATATACCACACAATCGCCACACACACGGTGCACCTACACAATATACAGCATGCATGTGCCACACGCAAACCTCTCACAACATATGTAACACATGCCTATAACAGACATACAGAATACACAACAAACTCACTATACACACACCCCATGTCACACACACAATGCACGCCAACACCTACTATACACATACCAGCCAAAAACCATGCACAGAAGACACCACATACACATTTCATTGACCTCATATACAACAGTCACACCCAAAACACCCAATATATTTAACACATATACATCACCTGCACAGAACATAGATGTTACACAGCCACACACAGAAAGCACACATAGCCCATATCCTACAGAAACTCACACGCACCACAGACACCACACTCACACCTCGTAGATGACCCATCACCACTCCTTTACTACACAAATACATCACACATAAACCTCACGTATAACACATATGTAACACACACTGCCAAACACACACACACAATGCCTACAGACATGCACACCACAAATACTAAATACACACCACACATACCACACACACAGACATGCACTCACACACAGACTTCACACATGCATCACACAATTACACATACACTACACACACAGAAACCCCACATATGCCATACAAATGCCAAACACACCTACCACAAAGAAACCTCAGAAACTGAACATACATTACCCATCATGGTCACACCACACATATAACACCAACACATAACACAGAGACAGGTACCACACACATATATACCATGCATACATACATACACACATATACCACACTCACACATACACCATGAAAACACAGGAATGGCACACACAACCCTCATAGTACACACACACCAAGAGGACACAGAATATATAATGCAACACCTCCAACACAGACACATCAGACCTACAACACACGCCACCCATACAATGCAAACACACACCACACATCATACAAATAACACACAACAAAACATACTGCACACATCTCACATCAAAACCACTTATATAACACAACAGATTCATACCACACATACCTGACCCATTTACCACATGGACATCACAAACAACACATACATGACACATACAACACTGATAGCACACACACCTACCCACATCATATAAACCACACATACCACAATATTCAACACACAAACTACATATATTCCACACATAACACATATGTCAAACACACATCACACATATACAATACACAAACCCACCACAACATCACAAATACACTACACACACCTATAACAAAACATGCCATGTATTTCCCTCATTCACACTATACATGCAACAAAAAATTACCACCCATACAACACCCACACACCCCACATACACTGTCTACATGCTATAACTCTACCATTCACCCACACCTCACATCACCACACACTTACAACAGAAATTCAACATATTGATCTCACACACACACCAGACATATGTCAAATGCACACACAGAAACCACACAAAAGCCAACATACCAACATCAATATTTGACACAATATAATGCATACCACACATGCAACCTAAATTACGTGTATATACTTCACATGCATAGGTCACATAACAACACATACCACATATATACCAGAAACTCACAACACCTGTACCATAGAAAAACATGCCAAACATACACAACACACACACCATACACACACTGCAATACACCACACAGAACATGTATCTCCCACTCACATACCACACACAGACCACGTAAAAAGGCACCACTCACATACACCCCCACACCATGCACACACTGCAGATACACCACACTCAGCACACATTTACCACCCAAAACCATATCACACATACACCATGTGCATATCACTCAAATAACCCATGCACAACACATATACCACAAACATACTGCATGTATATCATACATACACACCACACATACCCACACCCATATACACTACACAAACACCAAATGTACAGCATACAAAACACATCTCCATTACACAGAAGCCACACACACAACACACAAATCACAGACCACACACACCACTCAAGCACTGTACACACTCACCATACCTCTACCACACAGCTACGCCCACCTATTCAATACACCTACATATACCACACATATACCACACAAGCCAGAACACCTATCAGACTCACATCACACTCAAACAACACTGTATACATACTCACAACCACCACACACTACACATATAATGAACACAGGCACAGAAAGACAGACACACACATGCACACATGCACACACATCTGCTTAGTTCTTGGTTGGCTGGTGTCAACTTGCTGATATGTACCCAGCTTGTCCCCCACCTCCCCACTGGCTAATTGACATGCCTTCCTTTTGAAGAGAACATAGTTCACCCATGCGCAGAACACTTCACAGCATGGCCTGCCCAGAAAGACCCCTTGCCTGGAATACTACATCAAGTCCCAATTACAGACACTTGAGATTCACCCTCCAAATCACCTTGCTATCTCTGAGCCACTGCGACCTGTATGCACTGATGGGGAGAACAGGAAAACGAGCCAAGGCCAGAAGCTTTCTCTCTTTCTGCAGGAAGAATTCATGCCTCTTGCTGACAGGGCACCCAGGTGTAGCCAATGGAGGTTCCCTTTGCACAAGCCCATAGGTGTTTCTTATTCCTGATATGGTTAGCTTGCTAGGAAATTGCGCTAGTAACTTTATTTTTTGTCATAATTACATTCTCATCTCTATTGAAGAATGCTGGCCCTCTGTATCCATTTCCATCCATTGGTTCTTTTCCTGTATTAGGAAATCCCCTCAGGGATTGCTGGTGAGTTCACACTCTAGTCCTCTGCTATGCAAATCAATCAATCTCTGATATCTCCCCCATCCTGGAAGACAAAACAAAACAAAACAAAACTTGTGTGGCCACTGAATTCTTGCTGTTTATCCTGCTGTGGCAAAGGACGTGATTGGCAGCCACCTTCCCGACCACCCTTAACTGACCTGGATGAATGCATTCTGAAAAGCAGGAAGTTCACGCATGTGAAGTATGCTCTGGGAACTGCTCAACAGAGAAAGAGCCCTCTCAAACAATACTTCCCCAAACCCCAGTTCCAAACACTTGAGCATCAATCACAAGCATCCAACTGCTACCACTGAGCCACTGCTGCTTCAGTCTACTGACAGGAATTGCAGAAGGCAGAGCCAAGACTGAAAGGCTGAAAGCATTCTCTTCCTGTGAACAAACAAGCCAGGCCTCTTGTTGACAGGCTTCCCAGGGGTAGCCAATGGGGATTTCTTTTAGTCAAGGTGCACTGGTATTTCTTATTCCTGAGATGGCCAGCTTGCTAGAAGACTGGGCCAGTAACATCATTTTCAACATCCATAGAATACAGTGTCTTAGAGCAATAGCCCCTGCTTGAAACTGAGGAGTCAGCTGAATGCTTGGGACTGTAGGATAGGTAGGGCAAGACGATCCCTCAAAAAATTTGGTTTTGGAAGGAGGTAGACATCGGGAGGTTTAGGATATTTGAATGTTCCCAGGAGAGAATGGAGAATGTTTGTATCTAGATTGGGCCACAGAATTTAGGAGCAAGGTGGCCTCGTTTCTGTGATAACATAAAATGAATTGAGACATTTGTTTCCCAGATTTAGTCCATTCCCATTGGAAAAGTAGGATGTGACACTTCTGGTTGCCGTTCACATTCTCTTGCTGTATTTTGAACTTGATCTTCATTCACATTCAGGGGTGCTGGGGCTATAACTCTTGCGGACAGCATGCAGAAATGGATAGACCATGCCTACTGTGTTCCTCTACTAAGCCAGAGCAATCCGCATCTGATAACTCCAGAAAAGAAGATGGTCTTCCTGTCCCAGAGCACTGGTTTCTTGGCCAGCTGGAGTAAGCCCAGGTGTGGGTAGCCAGCTTGGCTTCCACCCCTGGCTGCCCAAAATATTTTCATTCTGAAGGGCAGATGGTTTGCCCATGCACAGCATGCTCCAGGACCTACTCAGTGCAGAAAGAGCCCTTTAAGATATTGCCCCAAAGCCTGGTTCCAAACACTTGAACCTTAGCCTGAACAACCACCCGATAGATCTGAACTAACACTGCCAGGATTCCCTTGTTGGAAGGGCAGGAAAAATGGTCATGGCCAGAAGCTTTCCTTCTCTTTCTGAGGGAAGAATGCAGGATTTTTCTAACAGAGTTCCCAGGTGTGGTCCATGGAGGGTTCCCTCTGCACAGGTTTTCC
Source organism: Eira barbara (assembly GCA_020311275.1). Taxonomy (NCBI): domain Eukaryota; kingdom Metazoa; phylum Chordata; class Mammalia; order Carnivora; family Mustelidae; genus Eira; species Eira barbara. The sequence goes on from JAHRIG010000074.1 coordinate 6,650,756, forward strand.
ACACTTTCTTAGTCTTGAGACAGCAGGCTTGCTCAGAAATTGTACTAGTCCCTTTATTTTCAACATTATCCCATTCTCATCTCCAATGACAGACTTTGGCTTCCCAAGTACTTCATTTCCATCTCTTTGATGGATGTTTTCTCAATCTAGGTTCTCCCCAGGTCCATCCAGATCCAATATCTCAGAGTGAAACCCTTTGCCTTTCACTGGGAGTGTGTCCAAGTCCTGGAGACTGTGGGACAGTTTTGGACACAGGGCCTCTCCGACCATGGCTTCTGAATTATTTTGACCCTGGCAGAATTAGGCATTTGAAGGCACAAAACATGGAATATTTGTGGGTAGACTTGGCCAGAGGTCTTGGGGTGGGGAGCTGCCTTCATTTATAGGGTAAGGGAAAAAGAAAGTTGGACATCTCATTCCCAGGTTTATTTCACTCCCATCTGAAATGGAGAACATTGACCCTCATTGCAGACAGTCCCGTTTTCTTGCTATTTTCCTGATGAGGTCTCGGGTCACCATCAAGACCATGGTGCTGTCACTCACACAGCCAGTGCCCAGAGAGGAGTGGTAAGTCCCAAGTCTGGTCATGTGCTAAGCAAGAGCAGTCAATAACTAAGATTCCCAATGGAACTATGGCACTCCTGTTGCTGAGAACTTGGCTCTTTGCCAGTTAGGGAAGTGCAGGGATGAGTAGCCAGCTTTCCTCCATCCCCTGGTAGATTGAGGTGCCTTCATTTTGAAGAAATGAAGCTGGAGCTGGTCAGTGCAGAAAGAATTTTCCCAAGAAATACTGTACACAGAAACAGCTCCAAATACTTGGTCATCTGGTGAGAACAAACATGCTACCCCTGAATCAGTGCTACCTTGAACCATAGATGGAAAAGCAGGACTAACAGCAACGAACAGAAACATTCCTTCCATTTATGGATGAAGAACGCAGGCCTCTGCCTAAAGCTTTCCTGAGGTAGCAAATGGAAGTTTCCCTTCGCCCAAGTCCATGAGTGATTCTTTTTCTTTTTTTCTTTTCAGTGTTCCAAAATTCATTGTTTATGCACCACTCCCAGTGCTCCATACAATACATGCCCACGAGTGATTCTTATTTACAAAATGACCAACTTGTTAGGAGATGTTGATAGTCACTTCATGCTCAGCATGATCCCATTTTCATCCCTGATGAATAATTTTAGCCCTCTGTATATATACTTCCATTCCTTTGCTCTTTGTTTTCAAACTAGATTCTCCCTGGGTTGGGGGGGGGCATAGTTGGTGTCCCAGAGCATTACCTTGTGCTCAAAACTGGACCGTGTGGAGTAATGTTTGTCACTATGGGAAAAGTTAGGTCAAAACAGCTCTGGTAACTTAGCCTCAGAAGTGCACTGATATCAGGATGACTAGGGAATTTGAGGGGGGCCCAACAGAGAATTTTGTGTGTAGGCTCCAACAGAAGTTTTGGGAGGGAGCTGGCCTCATTCTTGGCACAAGTGGAAGCAAAAGTAGATATTGTCTTTCAAGATGCATCCTATTCCCACTTGACATGGAGAACTTTGGCACTCTCTGTGGTTATTCCCTTGTCCTTCCTGTTTCTCTAACAAGGTCTTGGGTCATCTTCATGAGCCATGGTGCTTTAACTCACACAGCACCCAGGGATTTGTGGTGACTTCTCACCCTGGACCTGTGTTATGATAGAACAATCAGTGTCTAATATTGGAAAGGAAAGTTGGCCCTTCTGTCCCTGAACCCTTGGTTCTTGGCCAGCTGTGGAAGCACAGAGATGAGGATCTAGCTTTCCACACTCTCCTGGCTGATTGAGATGCCTTCATTCTGAAGAACAGATGGATTGTGCATGGAATGCTATGCTCCAGGACCTCTTCAGTGCAGGAATAGCTTTTTCAATGAGTAATGCTCCAAGTAGCATTTCCAAACATTTGGGCATTAGTTGGGAGTTGCAGCCTGGTACCTCTGAATCATTGCTGCCTCTCTGCACTAATGCAAATGCAGGAAAACCTCTAATGTCAGAAGCTTTCCCTCTCTTTCTGAAGGAAGAATGAAGGCATCTTGGGGCACCTGAGTGACTCAGGTGGTTAAGCACCTCACTCTTGATTTTGGTTCAGGTCATGACTTCGGGGTTGTGAGATCGAGCTCCACATAGGCTCTGTGCTGCACGTGGACCCTGTTTGAGATTCTCTCTCTCCCTCTGCCTCTCCCCTGCACTGAGTTCTCACTGTGTGTGTTTGTGTGTGTGTGCGTGCGTGTGTGCGCGCGTGCGTGTGCACGCGCATGCACGCGCATCTTTCTCTGTGTCTTACAAACTAGGAATTAAGGCCTCTTGTTTACTCAGTTCCCAGGTGTAGCAAATAGATTTCCTGTTGTGAAAAAGCACTGGAATTTCTTATTCCTAAAATACCCAGATAGGACAATGTGCTAGCCACTTCATTCTCAATATTATCCCATTGTTTTGTCCATGAAACACTTTGGCCCCTCCTGTGTCCATTTCCATTTATTTGTGCGCTCTCACTCTCTCTTTCTCTCTTCCAAAATCGATTCAGTCTGGGGGAGGGAGCATTTGGAAGAAGTGTCTCTGAACTGTATTTTCTGCTTTAATCTAGGGAGTCTGGCAAAATTCTTGGGACTGTGGGATATCTAGGACCACAGGGGACCTTTGACATTGAGTTTCAGAACTCTGTGGACATCATGAAACCTAAGACATTTGAAGGTGCCCACCAGAGAATGTGTGTACTTTGCACCAGAGGATTTGGAATGGAGTTGGTATCATTTCTGGGTCAAAGAGAAATTAAGTTAGATATACCCAGCTCAAATTTATTCCATTCCCATTTGAAATGTAGAACTTTTTCCTTCTTGGAGTCAATAAGGAAGCTTGCCTACACACATACATATATATCTCTGTGCTCTTTTTCAACCTATGTTCTTCCTGGAGGACTTTGGGAGCCAGTGTTTTCAGAACAATATTTTCTTATTGAAGCTGGGGAATCTGACTGAGTCTCTGTGATTCTGAGATAGATTTTTCCATAGGGTCTTTTGTAATTTGGCTTCAGGACCATGTTCACATCAGGAAGGCTAGGACGTCTATAGGAGTTCAAAATATTGTGTATAGGTATGGCCTGAGGTTTTGGGTGGGAGCTTGCTTGCCTCATTTCTGGGGTAAGGGGAGATGAAAGACATCTCAGTCCCAGATAACTTTCATTTCTTTTTTTAACTATGTTCAATTAGCCAACATATATAACCTTCCTTAGTTTTTTATGTAGTGTTCAAAAATTCATTAATTGCATATGATACCCAGGCTCATCATGTGCTTTCCTTAACAGCCATTACCCAATTACCCAATCCCCTCAACACCCTCCCTTATGTAGCCCTTAGTTTGTTTCCCAGAGTCCAGAGTCTCATGGTTTGTCTTCCTCTCTGCTTTCTTCCATTTCACTTTTCCTTCCCTTTACTTATATTCCACATATGAGTGAAACTATATGATAATTGTCTCTCTCAGCTTGACTGAATTCATTTATCAGAATGAATCCTATTCCATCCATGTCGATGTAAATGGTAGATATTCATGTTTTCTGATTGCTGAGTAATACTCTCTTGCATATTTGAACCATATCTTCTTTATTTGTTCATCTATTGAAGGATAGCTCAGTTCCTTCCACAGCTTGTCTATTGTGGACATTGCCACTATGAACATTAGGGTATAGGGTCCCCTTCTTTTCACTATGTCTGTATCTTTGGGGTAGATATGTAGTAGTACAATTACTGGGTTGTAGGGTAACTGTATTTTTTAAGTTTTTGAGGAAACTCCATATTGATTTTGGCTGTACCAGCTTGCATTCCCCCCACCAATGTAAAAGCATTCCCCCTTCCTCCAGATTCTCGCCAAAATTTGTTGTCCCCTGTCTTGTTCATTTTAGCCATTCTGAGTGGTGAAGGTGGTATTTCTTTGTGGTTTGATTTGTTTGTCTCCCTCCCTGGTCCCATCTTGTTTCATTTTTTCCTCCCTTCCCCCCATGAACGTCCTCCCTGCCTCTCAAGTTCCTCATATCAGAAAGATCATATGATAATTGTCTTTCTCTGACTGACTTATTTCACTTAGCATAATACCCTCTAGTCCTACTCACGTTGTTGTAAGTGGCAAGATTATGGGGTTTTTGATGGCTACATAGTATTCCATATCTCACGTCTTCTTCATCCATTCATCTGTTGATAGACATCTATGTTCTTTCCATAGTTTGGCTATTGCAGACATTGCTGCTATAAACATTCAGCTGCACGTGCCCCTTCTTTTTTTTTTAACGATTTATTTCTTTTCAGCGTAACAGTATTCACCACACCCAGTGCTCCATGCAATCCGTGCCCTCCCTAGTACCCACCACCGGGTTCCCCCAACCTCCCACCCCCCGCCCCTTCGAAACCCTCAGGTTGTTTTTCAGAGTCCATAGTCTCTCATTGTTCACCTCCTCTGCCCCTTCTGATCACTACATTTGTATCTTTAGGGTAAATACCCAGTAGTGTGATTGGTGAGTCATAGGGTAGCTCTATTTTCAACTTTTTGAGGAACCTCCATGCTGTTTTCCAGAGTGGCTGCACCAGCTTGCATTCCCACCAATAGTGTGGGAGGGTTCCTTTTTCTCCCCCTCGTAGCCAACACCTGTCATTTCCTGACTTATTAATTTTAGCCAGTCTGACTGGTGGGAGGTGGTATCTCACTGTGGTTTTGATTTGTATTTCCCTGATGCTGAGTGATGTTGAGCACTTTTTCATGTGTCTGTTGGCCATTTGGATGTCTCCTTCGCAGAAATGTCTGTTCCTGTCCTCTGCCCATTTCTTGATTGGATTATTTGTTCTTTGGGTGTTGAGTTTGATAAGTTCTTAATAGACTTTGGATACAAGCCCTTTACCTGATAGGTCATTTGTAATATCTTTTCCCATTCTGTTGGTTGTCTTTTGGTTTTGTTGACTGTTTCCTTTGATGTGCAAAAGCTTTTGATCTTGATGAAGTCCCAATAGTCCATTTTTTCCCTTGCTTCCCTTGCCTTTGGTGATGTTTCTAGGAAGAAGTTGGTGTGGCTGAGGTCAAAGAGGTTGCTGTCTGTGTTCTTCTCAAGGATTTTAATGGATTTCTGTCTCACATTTAGGTTTCTCATCCATTTTGAGTCTATTTTTGTGTGCAGTGTAAGGAAATGGTCCAGTTTCATCCTTCTGCATGTGGATGTCCAATTTTCCCAACACCATTTTTTGAAAAGACTGCATTTTTTGATGTGGAGCATTTTTTCATGAATCTCTTAGTCAAGTGTCTGTTCGTGTCTTCTGCACATTTCTCGGCTGAATTATTTGTTTTTTGGGTGTCGAGTTTATTAGTTATTATACATTTTCTCTGATAAGACATTTGCAAATATCATCTCCCAATCCATGGGTTGCCTTAGTTTTGCTGACTGTTTCCTTCGTTGCCCAGAATCTCTTTATCTTTTGAAGTCCTAAGGGATTATTTTTCTTTTGTTCCTTTGTCTTTAGAGATGTATTTTGCAAGAAGTTGCTGTAGCCAAAGTCGAAGAGTTTCACTGCCATTGTTCTCCTCTAGTATTTGATGAATTCCTATCTCACATGTAGGTCTTTCATCCATTTTGAGTTTATCTTTGTGTATGGAGTAAGAGAAGGGTCCAGTTTCATTCTTCTGCATGTGGCTATCCAATGCTCATGCTTTGGAAGAATAAAGATTGTTGAAATGTCTTGGCTGCCCCGAGCAAGCTATACTTCTAATGCAATCCATATCGTAATACCATTGACATTTTTCACAGAGCTGGATCAAACAATCCTAAAATTTGTATGGAACCACAAAAGATACTGAATCACCAGGAAGGTTGAAAAGGAAAACCAAATCTGGGGACATCACAATGCCTGACTTCTAGCTATATTACAAAGCTGCGATCATAAAGACAGCATGGTATTGGGACAAAGACACATCAATTAATGAAACACAATAGAGAGCCCAAAAGTGAACCTCAATTAATCTTTTACAAAGCAGGAAAGAATATCCAGTGGAACGAAGACAGTCTAGTCAATAAATGGTGCTGGAAAATTGGATGGCCACCTGTTGTCTAATTGAATTTAAATTAAAAAAAAAAAAAGAAAGAAAAGGAAAGGAAAAAGAAAGTTTTTATACAGTGTTCTTTCTTAGGATTCACTATATGATACTTTCCTTAAATTCCACACATATGGGCACCTGGGTGGCTCAGAGGGTTAAACCTCTGTCTTAAGCTCAGGTCATAATCTCAGGGTCCTGGGATCAAGGCCCACATTGGGCTCTCTGCTCAGCGGGGAGCCTGCTTCCTCCTCTCTCTCTGCCTGTCTCTATCCCTACTCGTGACCTCTCTCTGTCAAATAAATAAATAAAATCTTTTAAAAAAAGATTCCACACATACTTTTTAAATTAAATTAAATTAGACAACATAGAGTACATCATTTGCACACTTCTATCTTCATTAATGAGGGTATAATTTGAAAATTCTTTCTACACAGACTTGTTTCTCAAAGCTAAATATATGGCACTTTCTTTATTCTTCACACATACATTTGAAAACATTTTTACCTTCATGAAAAAAAAATTGGTAGAAGAAAAACGCTTTCTACCAAAAAACAATGTTCTTTCTTAGAATTATGTATTGTCACAAACTTTATGTTTCTACACATACATTTGAAAATATTTCAAATGATATATACCTTCATGATAGATGTTATTTGAAAGGGATTTTCTATAGAACATTTTTCTTGGTGACCCTTATATGCCACTTAAATATGCTTCCACATATACATCTTATTACACTTCTATCTTCATGATAGATGATGTTAGTTGAATGATGGTTTCTATATTGTGTTCTTTCTGCAAGTTAAGTATATTGCACTTTCCTTGTACTCCCACACTTTCACTGGATTACACTTCCATGTTCATGAATGATGTTTGTTGAAAGAGGGTTTCTATACGTTCTTCCTTTTTAGAGTAGGTATATGGCACATTCCTTGTGCTTCCACACATACTTTGGAAATTGTTTTGTCTTCATGGAAGAATATATTATTGAAAGATGCTTTCTACACAGACTTGTTTCTCAACATTCAATATAAAGTACATTCCTTATGGTTTTGCACATACATATGAAAACACTTCTATCCTCATGAAAAAAGTGTTAGTTTAACAAAGTTCTTTATATAATATACACTCTTAGAGTAAATTTTATGGCACTTAAAAATTTTTTTATGGCACTTTCCTTATGTTTCACACACGTATTCATAAATACTTCTATCTTCATGAAAGTTGTTAGTTGAAAGGTGGTTTCTATACTAAGTCCTCAGAATTAAGTATATGGTACTTTCCTTATGCTTCCACATGTATTTTTGAAAACACTTGTATCTTCCTGAAAGTCGTTAATTCAAGTATGATTTCTATTCAGTGTTCTTATTAGACATAAGTACATGGCAATTTGCTTACATTTCCACACATATATTTCTCTTTTTTACTTAAAGATTTTATTTATTTATTTGACAGAGAGAGACAGTGAGAGAGGGAATGCAGGCAGGGGGAGCGGGAGTGGGAGAAGCAGGCCTCCTGCTGAGTGGGGAGCTGGATGCAGGGCTCCATCCCAGGACCCTGGGACCACAACTCAAGCTGAAGGCAGACTCCCAACAACAGCCACCCAGGCGCCCCCACACATATATTTCAAAAGACTTCTGTTTTAATTGTGTCAAGTTCCTCGTGCCTTGAATCCTATATTTCAGGCCCTTTCTGCCCCCACAAGGCTTTTTAGGGTTAGAATGAGATTGCCCCTGAGGTATTTGTGACCTCTATGATAGCACTGTGGAGATCTTCTGTGAAGGATGATTTGAAGACTAGTTTTAAGCTGAGTTTCTGGCTTTTGGTGTGACCTCAGAGGGATGCTGATGGCTGTGGTGAGGATTCAATTTTTGCAATAATCCTGATCTTCCACTCAATCCTGGGTATTGCATGTAGCACCATCTCCATCTGTATTATTGCTTGAGTAGTCCCAAATCCATTGTTCAGGCCTGGTCATTGTCAGACTTACTGTCCAGGTCTGGTCGTTGCCTCAGACAGTGCTCGGATTAGGGGTCTGCTCTAGCAATGATAGGAGCCAAATGGAAGACAGTACAGAGACCTGCCCTTGGGGCTCAGCTGAGGACTAGCATTAAGGTATGGCTCCAGCTTCCAGTTTTGATCAAAACATGAAACTTCTCAATGTAAAACCTTTGAGAATGAGAGAAACTAGCATTGCATTTATTAACATGAGCTAAATCTGGCTTATCAACCTTAAATTATTATTGTACCCAAGTCTCATGGCTGCTTCTAATAATTTTGAAAATTCTTGAACGAATGTAAAACTAAGACTGAATGGTGAGGTATACAGGAATCTGAGAGATGTTCTGTCCATGGCACCTAGATGAGACGCTGGAGTGTCTGCTGTGAGGAAGCACGGCGAGGGTCTGACAGACATAGATATAAGTTGAACCCTCTCCCGGGGACCCCTTCCTTAACCAGGAAGGCAAAGGCTGAAGTGAATAAAAACTCCTATCCAAAGAGTAGTTTCTGAGGAATCTGAATTCTGGACTCCCACTGAAACCAGCAGTGGTTCCTCTGGTCACTCTGTACTTTGGGAAAGTGCTGCTCACTCACTCATGCCACTGGAACTGCCCTGTCAGCCTCACTTTGGGGTAGGTGACAACCCAAATGAAGACAAACCTATACCCAAAATAACAGAAGCTGAAGCCAATCCTGATGACATCTGCTGGGGATACCTAGTAAGAAGGTACAATCCTGCTAATTTAGAGATAGTGGGATAATGCCTTGGGGTTCCCCAGATATATCAGACTCTCTAAGTAAGGAGATCCATGGCCATGGCTCCAGGATCAGAGCTCTCATGTGGTTCATAAGCTCTGGGGGCTTTGTGCACCTGTGTCCAGCAGGGGGGGGGGTGCTGTGGTGCTATCCTGAAAAACGATGGTTTTTCTGCTCCCCAAGACTGGAAATTTCTCAGGGCTTGGCTTTGAACAAGTCTCTTTTCATCTGGAAACAATTCTAAGTGTCTTCCTTTTAAAAATAAATCTGTCCACTTCTTATAGCTCCCAATGTACTTGCTGTTCTAGCCGCAGAAGAGGTGCTGTGGGAGGGGAAATAAGAGTGTAGCAGGGGCAGCCCTGGGGGTAGATGCCTGTGTGGGGGTAGTGCTAGGGGTGGAGAATTGGGCCCCGGAACCCTCTTCAATGGGAATGATGTTTAATTTGCCATTCAAAGAATAAGAAGGAGTGAGATAGATGGATGGATGCCGCAGGACCTGAAAATTCTGAAAGCAGAGTTTAATGCTGGAACATTGATCATGACATCAATGAGAAAATTGCAAGTGTCCTTTGCTTGAAGGAGTGGAGTGTGGAAGAGAGCCAGGAGGAGACCTGGAGGAGATCTTGGGGAGCTGGTGAGGCAAGTGGAGGCTGGGGCAGCAGGAAGATCTTCCTGAGAAGGGCACCTAGAGCTACTGAGGGGCTCTGAGGTAGGGTTACCCTGCTCACAGGGATGTCTGGGCAGTGACTCTGCAGCTGACCCTTGGAGGTGCATTGTGGGTGAAATGGAACCCATAATGTGGACAGGGAGAGAGTTGAGAGGACTGTTCTGAAAACCCAGGAAAGGAGGACAGTGAGGGGCAAATTTAGTCAGAGTGGAGATGCAGAGGTGAGCAGAACCTAGCTCTCCTTTTGTTGTAGGGTATGGGTTCTGGGGGTGCTGGATGAAGTGCCTGGATGTCCCAAGAAGACTCGATGCATGTGACTGGGGATTTAGATGTGTTGTTATAGCAGAAATCAAAGAGCAAATCTGTCATTATAGCTCCTCCATGCTTTTCTCATGTGTTGGGGAAGGTGGACATATATGTTTTAAATCTTTTTTATTGGCTTGTGTGTGATTTCATTCAAAAATACCTTTTTGTTAACTACAAAATGATTGCATGCTTCAGGGGTTGAGGGCCACCATGGTGAAGCCAGGTTTTCAAGGTCATGGGCATCCTATGGATTTTAATCTGAGTCAGTGTTAGAGAAATTGAGATGATGCTTTCTGTGAATCCTTCAGACAGACTCATTTAGTAAATAGAGGAACAGAGTACAGAAGGCCGAGGTATAAAGCAAGTATTTGGGTGCAAATACATTGCTTATAATCTATTGCACTTTATTCATGTTACTGTAGCTACATACTGGAAGAAATAACTACGTTAATATTCATAAAGTAAGTAGGATAATATCTAACACATGACAAGTGCCCAGAAGGCTCTGTAAGTCACTTAAAAAATTGTGGACTGTGAGTAGATGGCTTAGGCAAGACCTCTGGAACTTCTGTGTCATCTTCCTCATTCTTTCCTTGCAATTTCAACCCTCCTGTACTTCCTAAGATGTCCGGTCCCATCCTGATGCACACCCCACATCTTGTGCAGGAGACCTATTCACCCTCATGTCAACTCTTAGGGCTGTGGGCTACTTCCTGGGAGAACTGGTGACCTTGATCATCTTCCTCAAAGTGGAAGAGCAATGAGAGAAGCAGGTATGGGTTCTAAATAAATTTCATTCTGAAGAATTCCCTGGGTATTGCTATAAATGGACCACTGCCCCATCAAGTGCAAAGGGGGAGGGCAAGTGCAGAGGGTTATGGAGTCTGACGAGTAATGGAGGGGGAGTGTCCTGAGATGAGAGACATTGGCTGTCCCCTCAGGCCTCCCCCACAGAGGCTGTGGAGGGGCGTGCATGCCCTCTGCCCTTCTGCTTACTAGGTACAGGACATAACCTCCCTGAGGGAACACTCACAGGGGACCCCAACAACACAACTAAGTGGTGGGAGGTTGCAGGGTGATTGATGCTGAGAAGGCCCTGACCACCAGCAGTCAGGTCATTGTCCCCTCTGCACTCAGCCCCTTGTAGCCACAAATTCCCTCCTGTCTGCAGTGAGTTCCCTATTGTGCACATCAGAGGTACCAAACCACCAAACGTGTACATGCTCCACTCCCTGGCATAAGGAGCATGTGCATTGCTGTGGAACATCACCATGAACTGCAAATATACAGAAAGCTTCACTTAGGTACATGTCACCCTCAGGCAGAGCGCATGCTAATCTATCTCTATGCCTCCAATTTTTTTAAAAGATTTTATTTATTTACTTGACAGAGAGAGAGAGATCACAAGTAGGCAGAGAGTCAGGCAGAGAGAGAGGGGGAAGTAGGCTCTCTGCTCAGCAGGGATGCTGAGGCAGATGTGGGGCTCGATCCCAGGACCCTGAGACCACGACCCGAGCCGAAGGCAGCGGCTTAATCCACTGAGCCACCCAGGCGTCCCTGTATGCCTCCAATTTTAATGCATAGACTGTCAGTGTGCGTGATTTATTTTTCATAATGGTCTATAAAATAATCATGGGTTTCACGTTTTTACTTTCCAATGTCTATTATCCCTTTGTCACTTTTTTTAAATGTTTTATTTCTTTTCAGCATAACAGTATTCATCTTTCACCACACCCAGTGCTCCATGCAATCCGTGCCCTCCCTAGTACCCACCACCTGGTTCCCCCAACCTCCAACCCCCCGCCCCTTTGTCACTTTTTATCTTGTATATTTGTGCATACTCCCTTTCTGCACAGTAGTTGTTTTATTCTGTTATGCATAATAATATTATGTGTTAACTAGACCATTTTTCTAGTTTTCATCTCTTAAGTTTTAGCTTTACTCAACTGAATACAACTGCCAGATTGGCTGGTTTCTCCTTTCAGTTTTTCCTATACCCTTGTGCCTGATAGAACTTAAACATCTCCTTCCTACCACTCTTCCCTTCACTGAGGTGATTCTAGAGCTCATATCCCCACTCTCTCACCTCATCTGCCCACAAGCACTGCATCTGAGAGCTCCTGTTTCCCTCCTGCTCACTCTGAATGCCCGTCCTCTGGTCCGGGCTTTGGTCTCCCCACATGCTGTCCTATGTGGCTCAGACCACTGTTGGTGTTCCTCTAATGTATCCTACAGACTTTTCTGGAACTGGCTTTTCTTTCCACTGAAGCTCACGACTTCTGGTATGACCATGGGAGGTAGTCTGCCAGGACTATGTAAAGTTGTATTTATTTATTCATTTCATTTATCAATTGTGTGAAGCTAACACATAATTGTGTCATGTTTACTGAGTGTGTGAATTTTGTGTAGCTTCTCTGTCTTGTAATTGTGCATGTGTTTTTAAGAGCTATAATTAGTATTTTCAATTTCTCTGCTGGATATTATCTTAGGACACAGAATTTTTCATGATATATTTTTTAGATGTCAGTAATTGTAAAAAAAAAAAAAAAATTCATCCTTAACAATTAACAGTCAGATGAAGGCTTTAAAAAATGAACTTTTTTATTTGTTTGTGTGTATGTGGTTTTTTAAAAGATTTTAGTTATTCTTTTAACAGAGAGACAGCAAGAGAAGCAGGGGGAGTGGGAGAGGGAGAAGCAGGCTTCCTGTGCAGCAGAGAGCCTGATGTGGGACTCGATCTCAGGACCTGAAAGCATGACCTGAGCCAAAGGCAGACACTCAATGACTGAGCCACCCAGGTGCTCCTTTTATTTGTGTTTTATTATTATTACTATTATTTTTTGGTCTTGTATCTACTGATGACATAAGGATAAAAATTATCAAAGATAATTGCAATGACAGGCACAACCTAATATTTCTCTTCATTTCTTACTAATATATAATGCATAACTAAAGCCAAAAGTATAATGAGACAGAGTCAGCTTTTTTAGTTGATAGATGAAATCCATTATAAAAAGGGCTCATGGTATTTAGATTAAATATATTAGCTCTCTGGGGTACCAAGGTGGCTCAGATAGATGGTTGAGCATCAGACTCTTGGTTTTGGCTGTGGTTATGATCATGGGTCATGGGACCAAGTCCTGCACCCAGCTCAGCATGGAGTCTCCCTGAGATTCTCCTCTGCTGCTTCACCACCTGTTCATGGATGCTCTCTCTCTCTCTCTCAAATAAGTAACTATTTTTAAAATATATTGTACTGATAGGACAATTTACTAAAGTCATCAAAAGTATATAAAATAAAACTTATGATTATTGTCTTAATAATAATTTAAATAAGAATGCTTTTACATAGGTTAGAAATAATGAAAGTAATTCTAGTAATTTCAGCACAGAAGTAAAACTGCTGAGTAAACATCTTGAGACCTGTGTAATCTCTATGCATACAAACTCCTTGAAGAATATGAAAACAAATTTGAAAAATAGTGAAAAAATGTTTTTCTTAAAAAAGAAAACCAACTCTAACCACGTCAACAATTAGTGGGGAATCTGAAGCAACCTACCTTCCAGCTTGTATTTTATAATTTGGAGTCAATAACAAAAGATATTTTTTAACTTGAAGGAAACTGGGGCAAGTCTGGCTATGTATTGCAGACAGTGGAAGACATAACAATGGATTACAGATGGGACGCCTGGGTGGCTCAGTTGGTTAAATGGTGGACTCTTGATTTCAGCTCAGGTCTTGACCTCAGGGTTGTGAGTTCAAGCTGCACATTGGGTTCCATACCCCCCTCATAAACCCCCTCCCCCAAGAAACAAAGAATTACTGAGAGGAATGTGAGCAATGAAAGATCACAGAGTGGCTGAACTAGGGGCTCCCTAGAGAGGAGTCTCATACATTCATAGTGGGAGAAGTCCACAGGACCATGCACCCCTGCAGTCACAGGAGGCTGAGGGTTCAGGCACAGAGGAAGCCAAGTATGGTGGATTCAGTGGGTGGGGGGGGGGTTAGTGATGTGAGCGGGATTAATACAAGGTGGGTATAAGGGACGGATTATGATAATAACAGTGAGAACTCACAATTTCAAGTAAGTGAGGAGGAACAGGGAGGATAAGGGAGTGAAGGATCCAGCAGGATAAGGGAGAGAGAAGATGTACTTTCTTCTAGGTTCATGAATATTCTCCCACCCACCCTCAATTTGGATAGGAGGAGATGGTGTTTTTCACACCCTCCCTCCTACTCTTTCACTATGACATCAAATCAGAAATAGAAATAATTGGCTGTAGTTAATCAGGCAATGTGATGGGCCTAGCTTTGCTTCTCTTTTCAACATTTCCTTGGCGATTTGAGGTCTTTTCTGGCTCAATGCAAATTTTAGGATTGTTTGTTCCAACACTTGAAAAATGCTGATGGTATTTTGATTGGAATGGCATTGAAAGTATAGGTTGCTCTGGGCAGCATAGACATTTTGACAATGTTTATTCTTCTGATCCATGAGAATGGAATGTTCTTCCATCTTTTTGAGTCTTTTTCCATTTCTTTCATCAGTGTTCTGTAGTTCCTCGAGTATAGATCTTTTACCTCTTTGGTTAGGTTTTTTTCCAAGGTACCTTATGGTTTTTTATGCTATTGGAAATGGAATCAATTCCCTACTTTCTCTTTCTACAGTTTCATTGTTAGTGTATAAGAATAGTAACAAGGTTGAAGCAGTGATGAAAAACCTCCCCAAAAAAAATGAGTCCAGGACCTGATAAATTCCCTGGGGAATTCTACCAAACATTCAAAAAATAAATAATACCTATACTCCTGAAGCTGTTCAAAAAATAGAAATCGAAGGAAAACTTCCAGACTCTTTCTGTGAGGCCAGCATTTTTGAACCCAAAACCAGGCAAAGACCCCATCAGAAAGAGGAATTTCAGACCAATATCCTTGATGAACATGGGTGCCAAAATTCTCAACACGATGCTAGCTAATAGGATCCAACAGTATATTGAAAATATTATCTACCACAACCAGGTGGGATTTATCCCTGGGATACAAGGGTGGTTCAACAGTTGCAAATCAATGAGACAGAACACATAAAAAAGAGAAGAGAGAAGAACCACATAGTCTTCTCAATTGATAAAAAAAAAAGCACGTGACAAAATACAGCATTGGTTCCTGATTAAAACTCTTCAGAGATAGAGGAAACATTCCTCAATTTCATAAAATATATCTTCGAAAAACCCACAGCAGGTATCATTCTCAATGGGGAAAACCTGAGAGCCTTTCCCTTGAGGTCAGGAACACAACAGGGATGCCCATCGGGAGACTCTTAACCAAAGGGGAGGTGGCCGGGAAGATGGGGTAATTGGGTGATGGGAATAAAGGAGGGCATGTGGGATGAGCACGGGGTATTATATGAAACTGATAAATTATTGAACACTACATCTGAATCAGATGATGTACTATAAGTTGACTAATTGAATTTGAATAAAAATAAATAAGCATGTAGGAGAAAAGTAGAGACCCACAAGATTGATGTATGCCTTTTCTCTTAGTGATTTTACCTTTTAGATTCATTGCAGCATAATTTGTATGCAAATGCTGCATATTGAATGTGCATATGTTGAGGAGCTTGGACATATCATGTCCTGATGTATGAGTGGAGGAAATGGTTTCTTCATCAAGCACTTTTAAGGTAGGCAGATGTTCTATTATAACCATTCTGAAAGACTTCCACAGACCGTGGAGTGGTATCACTACTATTAAGGAACTTTAAGACTTGTATATCCATGTGGCAAGATAAAAACTGGCTTGGGAAATTCCTCCCATTGAGAGATGGGATTAGACCCTTCCCTGTAATCAGAGAAGACAGACCTGCCACTGACAGGTCACCAGGATACAACACTGTGTAACATCTAAGTTTATGCCAAAAAGTTCATGAGCTTCTGCAGGGTCACTTAGGTCACTGCTCTGTGGAGCTCTCAGCAGGAGCCCTCTGCCTGCCCTGAAGAAGCCTAGGGCAGTGGGAGGTCTCATGTAGGTTCTCCAGCCAAATCCATCTCAACTACAGAAATAAGAAGGAGTCACCTCCAGTGGATTCTAACCTGTAGCCAGAGAGTCTTCCTTGCTGAGGCCCCAAAATCATAGAACAGAAAAGATGCTTCCCCACACTGTGCCCTGTCCGAATTCCTCACCCTGGGACTATGAGTAAAGTGGGTGTCTCATGCCACTATTTGGAAGGGGGTTTACTTTATTTTATTTTTTATTTTTTAAAAGATTTTATTTATTTATTTGAGAGGGAGAGAGTGTGAGAGAGAGAGCACAAGGACGGGGAGCTGCAGAGGGGGAGGGAGAAGCAGGCTCCCTGTTGAGCAGGAAACCTGATGCGGGGCTCCAACCCAGGGACCTGAGATCATGACCTGAGCCAAAGGCAGATGTTTAAACAACTGAGCTACCCAAGTGCCCCTAAAGTGGGGGAGTTTTAAAAAAACATTTCTGTAGTAAGAGCAATGAAAAGAACACACATAGAAAATGAAAATGATAAATAAAACATACATTAACATCTGAGATTCCCTTTGCTGCCTTCCAGGTTCTGCCTCTGAATGTAACAACAGTTAACACTTCTGTATGTCCTGCTAGTTTTATTAATGCAGCAATCATGTAGTGTTGACATCACAACAAGAAATCACCTGACAGGGTTTCCCTAGGTTTACTCTATTATTCTTCATTTACCTCCCGTATTCATGTAGCAGCAGATAGGAGAGGCCTCTGCTTCATTGTGACTCTTCCCCAGAAAATGGGAGTCCAGACTGCTGGTTATTGCTCTTTGAATGTTTTTCCTCCTGTCACATGATTATACTTTCTTAATACTTTCTCTAATTGCTTATCATTTTCTCCCCAAATTTCTCTACAAATGAGCACATGCACACACATTTTTTTAATCCAGCTGAAGATCATTATAATTCCCTCCTTCCTTCCTTTCATTCATTTATCTTTTTCAGACATTTGTTAAAGAACTTCAGGTAGTCTTCACAAATGTTCTAGCACTGAGTCAAATAAGGGATGTAGAATATATATTCCTTTAATTAACTAACCAGAAATTTGCTCAAAGGTTTGGAAATGATAGTAGGTCAGATGGCAGTGGAGGTCTTGCCCTTACTCCTGTATCCCACTGCTTCCCTTTGCCCTTTGCTCAGCTCTCTCTGCCCATTCAGCCAACACCTGCTCATCCTTAGAGGCTGCCTGCCTGTGTCAGATCCTGCCATGGGGATTTGCACACATTCCCTCTGAAGAAAGAATAATGACCTCATCTGTGTTCTCCTACTACATGTACCTGCCACAGTGGATCTTTACCAGCCACACCCTGTACAAGAATGATTTGTGCATTTGTTCATTGCCCCTGTTCTGGCTCTTGTGTCTCATTCACTCCTTTCCTACAGAGTCCAGCACAGGTTCTGCCTAGGTTTGCTTAGCAGATGGGTTTTCAGTGAGTGATTCATACTGTCCATATATGAAATCCTATTTGATCACAGCATTCCCTCTGGCATACTCAGGACTCCATTTCTTTCTCTTTTTTTTTTTAAAGATTTTTTGT
Source organism: Eira barbara (assembly GCA_020311275.1). Taxonomy (NCBI): domain Eukaryota; kingdom Metazoa; phylum Chordata; class Mammalia; order Carnivora; family Mustelidae; genus Eira; species Eira barbara. The sequence continues at coordinate 6,668,151 of JAHRIG010000074.1, forward strand.
TTTTAATTTGACAGAGAGAAACAGCGAGAAAAAGAACATGAGCAGGAGGGTGGGAGAGAGAGAAGCAGGCTTCCTGCTAAGCAGGGAGCCCAATGTGGGTCTGGATCCCAGGACTCTGGATCATCACCTGAGCCAAAGGCAGACAGACGCTTAATGACTGAGCCACCCAGGAACCCTCAGGACTCCACTTCCATTTCTTTTTTTTTTTTTTTTCATTGTCATAAAAGATTTTATTTTTTTTTATTTTTTTTCCCCATTTTAATAAACATATAATGTATTTTTATCCCCAGGGGTACAGGTATGTGAATCTCCAGGTTTACACACCTCACAGCACTCATCACAGCACATACCTTCCCCAATGTCCATTTCCCCACCACCCTCTCCCGTCCCCCCTCCCCCCAGCAACCCTCAGTCTGTTTTTTGAGATTGAGTCTTTTATGGTTTGTCTCCCTCCCAATCCCATCTTTTCATTTTTTCTTTTCCTACCTCCCCCCAACCCCCCCGCATTGCATCTACACTTCCTCATATCAAAGATATCATATGATAGTTGTCTTTCTCCGATTGACTTATTTCACTAAGCATGATACCCTCTAGTTCCATCCACGTCGTCGCAAATGGCAAGATTTCATGTCTTTTGATGGCTGCATAGTATTCCATTGTGTATATATACCACATCTTCTTTATCCATTCATCTGTCGATGGACATCTAGGTTCTTTCCACAGTTTGGCTATTGTGGACATTGCTGCTATAAACATTCGGGTGCACGTGCCCCTTCGGAGCACCACGTTTGTATCTTTAGGATATATACCCAGTAGTGCAATTGCTGGGTCATAGGGTAGCTCTATTTTCAGTTTTTTGTGGAATCTCCACACTGTGTCCAGAGTGGTTGCACCAGCTTGCATTCCCACCAGCTGTGTAGGAGGGTTCCCCTCTCTCCGCATCCTCGCCAGCATCTGTCATTTCTTGACTTGTTAATTTTAGCCATTCTGACTGGTGTGAGGTGGTATCTCATTGTGGTTTTGATTTGTATTTCCCTGATGCCGAGTGACGTGGAGCATTTTTTCATGTGTCTGTTGGCCATCTGGATGTCTTCTTTGCAGAAATGTCTGTTCATGTCCTCTGCCCATTTCTTGACTGGATTATTTGTTCTTTGGGTATTGAGTTTGATAAGCTCTTTATAGATTTTGGATACTAGCCCTTTATCTGATATGTCGTTGGCAAATATCTTCTCCCATTCTGTCAGTTGTCTTTTGGTTTTGTTAACTGTTTCCTTTGCTGTGCAAAAGCTTTTGATCTTGATGAAATCCCAATAGTTCATTTTTGCCCTTGCTTCTGTTGCCTTTGGCGATGTTCCTAGGAAGAAGTTGCTGCGGTTGAGGTCAAAGAGGTTGCTGCCTGCATTCTCCTCAAGGATTTTGAGGGATTCCTTTCTCACATTGAGGTCCTTCATCCATTTGGAGTCTATTTTCGTGTGTGGTGTAAGGAAATAGTCCAATTTCATTTTTCTGCATGTGGCTGTCCAATTTTCCCAGCACCATTTGTTGAAGAGGCTGTCTTTTTTCCATTGGATATTCTTTCCCGCTTTGTCGAAGATTAGTTGACCATAGAGTTGAGGGTCTATTTCTGGGCTCTCTATTCTGTCCCATTGATCTATATGTCTGTTTTTGTGCCAGTACCATACTGTCTTGATGATGACAGCTTTGTAATAGAGCTTGAAGTCTGGAATTGTGATGCCACCGACTTTGGCTTTCTTTTTCAATATTCCTTTCGCTATTTGAGGTCTTTTCTGGTTCCATATAAATTTTAGAATTATTTGTTCTATTTCTTTAAAAAAAATGAATGGGATTTTGATAGGGATTGCATTAAATGTGTAGATTGCTTTAGGTAGAATAGACATTTTCACAATATTTGTTCTTCCAATCCAGGAGCATGGAATATTTTTCCATTTCTTTGTGTCTTCCTCAATTTCTTTCATGAGTACTTTATAGTTTTCTGAGTATAGATTCCTTGCCTCTTTGGTGAGATTTATTCCTAGGTATCTTATGGTTTTGGGTGCGATTGTAAATGGGACTGACTCCTCAATTTCTCTTTCTTCTGTCTTGTTGTTAGTGTAAAGAAATGCGACTGATTTCTGTGCATTGACTTTATATCCTGACACTTTACTGAATTCCTGTATAAGTTCTAGCAATTTTGGGGTGGAGCCTTTTGGGTTTTCCACATATAGTATCATATCATCTGCAAAGAGTGATAGTTTGACTTCTTCTTTCCCAATTTGGATGCCTTTAATTTCTTTTTGTTGTCTGATCGCTGAGGCTAGGACTTCTAGTACTATGTTGAACAGCAGTGGCGATAACGGACATCCCTGCCGTGTTCCTGACCTTAGCGGAAAAGCTTTCAGTTTTTCTCCATTGAGAATGATATTTGCGGTGGGTTTTTCATAGATGGCTTTGATAATATTGAGGTATGTGCCTTCTATCCCTACACTTTGAAGAGTTTTAATCAGGAAGGGATGCTGCACTTTGTCAAATGCATTTTCAGCATCTATTGAGAGTATCATATGGTTCTTATTCTTTCTTTTATTAATGTATTGTATCACGTTGATGGATTTGCGGATGTTGAACCAACCTTGCAGCCCTGGGATAAATCCCACTTGGTCGTGGTGAATAATCCTTTTAATGCACTGTTGGATCCTATAGGCCAGCATTTTGGTGAGAATTTTTGCATCTGTGTTCATCAAGGATATTGGTCTGTAATTCTCTTTTTTGGTGGGATCCTTTTCTGGTTTTGGGATCAAGGTGATGCTGGCCTCATAGAATGAATTTGGAAGTTTTCCTTCCATTTCTATTTTTTGGAACAGTTTCAGGAGAATAGGAATTAATTCTTCTTTAAATGTTTGGTAGAATTCCCCTGGGAAGCCGTCTGGTCCTGGACTTTTGTTTGTTTGGAGATTTTTGATGACCGTTTCAATCTCCTTACTGGTTATGGGTCTGTTCAGGTTATCTATTTCTTCCTGGTTCAGTTGTGGTAGTTTATATGTCTCTAGAAATGTATCCATTTCTTCCAGATTGTCAAATTTGTTGGCATAGAGTTGCTCATAGTATGTTCTTATAATTGTTTGTATTTCTTGGGTGTTAGTTGTGATCTCTCCTCTTTCATTCATGATTTTATTTATTTGCGTCCTTTCTCTTTTCTTTTTGATCAGTCTGGCCAGGGGTTTGTCAATCTTATTAATTCTTTCAAAGAACCAGCTCCTAGTTTTGTTGATTTGTTCTATTGTTTTTTTAGTTTCTATTTCATTGATTTCTGCTCTGATCTTTATGATTTCTCTTCTCCTGCTGGGTTTAGGCTTTCTTTGTTGTTCTCTCTCCAGCTCCTTTAGGTGTAGGGTTAGGTTGTGTATTTGAGACCTTTCTTGTTTCTTGAGAAAGGCTTGCACCGCTATGTATTTTCCTCTCAGGACTGCCTTTGTTGTGTCCCACAGATTTTGAACCGTTGTGTTTTCATTATCATTTGTTTCCATGATTTTTTTCAATTCTTCTTTGATTTCCTGGTTGACCCATTCATTTTTTAGAAGGATGTTGTTTAGTCTCCATGTATTTGCGTTCTTTCCAAATTTCCTCTTGTGATTGAGTTCTAGCTTCAGAGCATTGTGGTCTGAAAATATGCAGGGAATGATCTCAATCTTTTGGTACCGATTGAGACCTGATTTATGACCCAGGATATGGTCTATTCTGGAGAATGTTCCATGTGCACTAGAGAAGAATGTATATGCTGTTGCTTTGGGATGGAATGTTCTGAATATATCTGTGATGTCCATCTGGTCCAGTGTGTCATTTAAGGCCTTTATTTCCTTGTTGATCTTTTGCTTAGATGATCTGTCCATTTCAGTGAGGGGAGAGTTAAAGTCCCCTGCTATTATTGTATTACTGTCGATGTATTTCTTTGATTTTGTTATTAATTGGTTTATATAGTTGGCTGCTCCCATGTTAGGGGCATAGATATTTAAGATTGTTAGGTCTTCTTGTTGGACAGACCCTTTGAGTAGGATATAGTGTCCTTCCTCATCTCTTATTATAGTCTTTGGCTTAAAATCTAATTGATCTGATATAAGGATTGCCACCCCGGCTTTCTTCTGATGTCCATTAGCATGGTACATTGTTTTCCACCCCCTCACTTTAAATCTGGAGGTGTCTTCGGGTCTCAAATGAGTTTCTTGTAGGCAGCATATTGATGGGTTTTGTTTTTTTATCCATTCTGATACCCTGTGTCTTTTGATTGGGGCATTTAGCCCATTAACATTCAGGGTAACTATTGAGAGATATGAATCTAGTGCCATTGTATTGCCTGTAAGGTGACTGTTATTGTATATTGTTTCTGTTTCTTTCTGATCTACTACTTTTAGGGTCTCTCTTTGCTTAGAGGACCCCTTTCAACATTTCCTGTAGAGCTGGTTTGGTGTTTGCAAATTCTTTCAGCTTGTGTTTGTCCTGGAAGCTCTTTATCTCTCCTTCTATTTTCAATGATAGCCTAGCTGGATATAGTATTCTTGGCTGCATGTTTTTCTCGTTTAGTGCTCTGAATATATCATGCCAGTTCTTTCTGGCCTGCCAGGTCTCTGTGGATAGGTCCGCTGACAATCTAATGTTTTTACCCTTGTAGGTTACAGACTTCTTTTCTCGGGCTGCTTTCAGGATTTTCTCTTTGTCGCTAAGACTTGTAAATTTTACTATCAGGTGACGAGGTGTGGACCTATTTTTATTGATTTTGAGGGGCGTTCTTAGCATCTCCTGGATTTTGATGTTTGTTCCCTTTGCCATAGTAGGGAAATTCTCTCCAATAATTGTCTCCAATATACCTTCTGCTCCCCTCTCTCTGTCTTCTTCTTCTGGAATCCCAATTATTCTAATGTTGTGTCGTCTTATGGTGTCGCTTATCTCTCGAATTCTCTCCTCGTGGTCCAGTATTTGTTTGTCTCTCTTTTGCTCAGCTTCTTTATTCTCTGTCATTTGGTCTTCTATGTCACTAATTCTTTCTTCTGCCTCATTTATCCTAGCAGTGAGAGCTTCCATTTTTTATTGCACCTCATTAATAGCTTTTTTTTATTTCAACCTGGTTAGATTTTAGTTCTTTTATTTCTCCAGAGAGGGCTTTTATCTCTCCGGAGAGGGTTTCTCTAATATCTTCTATGCCTTTTTCAAGCCCGGCTAGAACCTTGAGAATTGTCATTCTGAACTCTAGATCTGTCATATTACCAATGTCCGTATTGATTAGGTCTCCAGCCTTCGGTACTGCCTCTTGTTCTTTTTTTTGAGGTGAGTTTTTCCGTCTTGTCATTTTGTCCAGATAAGATTTGCTTTCTCCTGCTGTGGAATTCCGCTGTTCTTGGTGAGCGAAGTTGGTCTTAACTGGGTTTCTTGTTGTTCTTCTGGGGGAGGGGCCTGTTGTGGTGATTCTCAAGTGTCTTTGCCGCAGGCGGAATTGCACCGCCCTTGCCAGGGGCCGGGCTAAGTAATCCGCTCGGGTTCGCTTTCGGGAGCTTTTGTTCCCTGAACGCTTTCTGTAGAGTTCCGGAGGACAGGAATGAAGATGGCGGCCTCCCAATCTCCGGCCCAGAGGAGCCGAGAGCTTGGGGTTCCGCTCCTCACTGCGCCCTCAGAGAAAAGCGCCCAACCGCCCCGCCTCCCTGGCCTGCGGTCGCGCCTTGAGGAAAGCAGTCAATTGCAGGCACTTGGAGAAAAGCGCCCTGTCGCTTCTGTCTCTGTGGCCTCCGGCCGTGCTCCAAGCCCACCCAGCCTGCGACCAGCACAAGGTAACCCCGGGCTGAGAGCTCGCTCCTCGGCTTTGTCGCTGTAGTCGGCTTCCCTGCTCTAATACCTGCGAGCTCTGCGGCCCTCAGACACCCCCGGTCCTTCTGTGACCCCACGGGACCTGGGGTTACGCTGACCCTGCCTGGGTTTCCCCCGGTTTAGCCTCTGGAGCGATGTCTCCCAGTGGAGCAGACTTTTAAAAGTCCCGATGTTGTGCTCCGTTGCTCCGCCACTTGCCGGGAGCCGGCCCCTCCCCCCCGCGGTCTATCTTCCTGTTGCTTTGGATTCACTTCTCCGCAGGTCCTACCTTTCAGAAAGTGATCGATTTTCTGTTTCTAGAATTGTTTCTCTTCTTCTCTTCAATTTCCCGTTGGATTTGTAGGTGTTCACAATGGTTTGATAAGCTATTGAGCCGATCTCCTGCTACCCACTGTCGTCTCAGCCTGCTACTTCTCCGCCATCTTGACTCCTCCCCCTCTTTTTTTTTTTAAGATTTTATTTATTTATTTGAGGGAGAGAGAATAAGAGAGAGAGAGAGAGATAGAGAGAGAGAGCGAGCAAGAGAGGGGGATGGTCAAGAGAGAAGCATCTCTCTGCTGAGCAGGAAGCCCAATGCAGGACTCCATCCCAGGACTTCAGAATCATGACCTGAACTGAAGGCAGTTGCTTAACCAACTGAGTCACCTAGGCACACCAGGACTTTAACTAATTTCCAAATTCACCTGCCAGCTGTGAAGAGCCACCTTTCCTTTTGTAGGTCAGTTGGAGCTCACATTGACCATTGCACCCAGGCACTCTGGCTGGGTCCCTGGCTCTGCCCCTCATGCTGCCACTCCATTGGAAGGGTGGGACAGAATCAGAGGCCTTAGGCCTGTGGCATCAGCAAGCATTAGGTACAGAGAAGCTCCCTTCCATATTATAACATTCTTTGTTTAGAGCCATGTAATATTACCTGTTCTTTCCCATCCAATCACCCCTCAACAGGTAATCCTTTGAGAAAATAAAGCACCATGTATTTTAACGCAAGTTTTAAATCTCATCAGTGGCACATTGGATTTATTAGTTCTGGATGCTTGGGATGAATTTGCAGTGAAAAAGATTTGTCATGTAGTGTTCTGTACTTTGAAAGGTACTTCCCTCATTTTAAATAAGGCAGTTCTCTCAATTTATGCTATAATGTTCACTTCCTCCATAATTTGGGCACTGGTCACTTACATTTCTATGGCAGGTTTTCACGACCATAGCATGAGAATGGGGATGACTCTCTGATGAATGACAAGTCTGCACACATTGTTAATCCTAGAGTTTTGTTATCTAACATGCTTCATTTAGAAAAGCACTGATTCTATGTTGTCACTTATTCCTCCATTGACAATATATGAATTCTTCTTGTTCTTAATTGCTTAGTGAATAACCAGTCTTTTTAAAATTTTTTATTTAAATTCAATTAGGCAACATATTACACATCATTAGTTTTCGATGTGGTGTTTAATGATTCATTAGTTGCATATAACAGTCAGTGCTCAGCATAACACCAGGGAACATATTCAAGCTATTCACAGAGTTCAAGATAACTAAGTATATAAATTAAGTTGCATACTGAGAAAAACATATGTAATATATAGGAGTGATAAGAGGATTTATGTAACTTGATAGTTCTGTGTTGAGGAGGAGGAAATATAACTTTTTAAAATTGAATTCCTATTAATCCTTTTTGTTACCTCTAGGACAAATGTTGTTTACTCTAAAAGTGCCTGATAACAGAGGAGTAAAAGAAATGGGAGGAGATATAATTTCTAATCAAGAAAGGAATTTTATTCTTACCATAGTCTATTTATCCCTCTTCACCCTGAAATTTTTGCTGTCAACTCTATTAGAGGGCAGGTCATTTTATCTGCAAGACTTGTGTTCATAAATAAAGAATAATAAGGTATGGGCCTGGGATTCTGTTGTTGAAGCCAAGTATGTCCTCTTAGTGCCGCATTTGCCCATGAGGACATCACTAGAGCAGACTGCAGAGCTGGACTCACAGTGTGCAAAGCTTCCTTCACTCCGAAAGTTCTATGATGAGCCATCGCCATGGTGACATGATAATGCACACCTTTCCTTCCATTCCTACTGTCAACTGTCACTCTGTGAGCTGAGCCATTGCAATTTATAACAGGTGAGAAGTTCCCAGCGATGGGAGATTTGAATTACTGTTCCACAAGTATGTTCATATTGATTTTCTGAATTATGTTCTCTCAACTAGGCTGGCTAACTTTAACTGAAATTCTTTTTTTTTTTCTTCCATTACATCTTTCAATTTGTCTACAGTGTTATATGAATGTATTCTCTAGTTTTGCTCTAATTACTTCATTTGTTATTTTGATTTTTCAGTTAAGCTGGATTCCTTAAATATCTTCCTAAATTTTGAAATAGGTACTGTTTCTGAATGCCAGTTTGTACACAGTCTTACAGGGAACATGTCACACTGCTCTCATTAGATTAGGGGAATCTTGATACCACCCCAGCAACACACATTACAGGTAGGGTATTACGGGTCAGCTCTTCTCAGTGTAGATGTCAAAATCTAAGGCAAATATAAGGAGGCTAGATCCAAGCATCTTTAGAAGGAAAGAAAGTGGGATTTCTTGTGGTATTTTCATGGGTGATGTGGATGGTTTCACTGGCTGCCTGGGCGATACCTGGGAGTGAGTGAGAAGGGACCATGCTGTCTAGTAGGTGGATGAACATTTGGCAGCTGAGAAATGGACTGTCTGATGGTTGTCAAAGAGAGTCTTGGGGTGGGGTCTTCAGCCTGCACATATGGAGGGGACTTTCTAAGGTCCCCTGACCCTACAGGGTCTAGAATGGGTAAAGAGACACGAGAGTAGAGAGTGGATGTGGGAGAAGAAGGAAGCTTCTGACCTTTGCTGTTTTTCCTGCCCTTCTATTCAGGGGATCTAGGTGACATTTGTTCAGTTGTATCAGTGTTCATTTGTTCAGTTGTGCTCTTGTTCAGAACAAGAGCCCAGGGCCAGAGGGCTTCTCAGGGGAATTCTACAAAACATTTAAAGAATTTTTACTTATCCTTCAGAAACTTTCCCAAAAATAATAGAAATGGAAGGATAACTTTCAAACTCTTTTTATGAGTTCAGCATTAATTACCCTGGTCCCAAAACCAAGGACCCCACCAAAACGTTACAGACTAATCCCTGGTGAACATGGATGTAAAAATTCTCACCAAAATACTAGCCAGTAAGATCTAACCATACATTAAAAGGATTATTCACCATGACCAAGTGGAATTTATTCCAAGACTGGTTCAGCATTCGCAAATCAATCAAGGTGATACACTACAGGAATAAAAGAATGGACAAGAAGTATATGATCCTCTCAATAGATGCAGAAAAATCATTTAGCAAGTACAGCATCCTCTCTTGATTAAAACTCTTTACAGTGTAGGGATATTGGGAACATACTTCAATGTCATAAAAGCTCTCTATGAAAAGCCACAATGAATATCATTCTCAGTGGTTGAAAACAGAGCTATTCCCCTAAAGTCAGGAACAGGACAGGAATGATTACTATCACCACTGCTGTTTGACACAATATTAGAAGTTCTACCCTCAGCAATCAGACAACAGAAAGAAATAAAAAGACATCCGAATTGGCAAAAAAAAAAAAAAGTTAAACTCTCACTCTTTGCAGATGATATGATACTGTGAGAAAAACCCAAAAGATATATTCAGGGTACTAAATGAGAAAAACATGCAGCAAAGAATACCTTATCAATCAAGGCTATCATTTATTGCCCTTTCATATGCCCTGTAGGTTTTGGTAGAAATCTGGGTTGATGGGATGAGCATGAGCACAAACCACTAAAGTACTTGACCTTTAGAGTGAGTGTTTTATAAGCTACGAGTTGCTCCAAATCCACCGTGTTTCAAACGTATTTCCTCTGAGATCCTTTGTTTACTGCAGTTTTTTTGTTGTTGTTGTTTTTCTCCCCCACTTTATTTTGGGTTTACTGTGAGATTTCTCTTTCAGAAGACCTGGGATGTGACCTTCTTGAGAGCAAAGATGATGTTGATATAGGAGCCCTGTGAGTGTGACAGAATGGTGTAGGGAAGGGGAATTATCCTTCTACCATTGTTTGATCAGAACTCAGTGTTTCAGTGAATGAGTGTCCCTGGGATGTGCTCCTTAAAGGGTCAGATTTTCCTTGCAGTTTTCTTTCTCAGATTTATTCACACACACACCCATTTTTTTTTTTGAGGGAATGCTAGGGGTAGGTGTGCTGGGTCCCTTCATCCACATGGATAGCTGGAAGGGACTAGATTTGGGGACTCTCTTTCCCCTGGCCTCTTATATTCTGTCACACCCAAGGTGGTTGTTCTCCTGAAACAGTTTCCCTTGAGGGAAGGCTTCCATTAGAAGAATAGGGGGCTCCAGAATGCTTGCTTCTCTTTTCCTCTTGCCAGAAGTTGAAGGACTTTTCGTTGACCTTCACCTTAGAACGTGAGTGGGGCCAATGGAGATAAAACGTGGAAGTGTATAGGCCCCACACACTGTGCCCCTGGAGATTTTCCTTTTCCAGCGAGTGCACCCTGCACCTCCAGAGATTCATCAGTCACAGTGGAAGTGTTGCTGCCCAGGGCCTGACTCCTGCAGGGGCCTCTGCTCCTTAGGTTCTGACTCTTCTGTACTCACATGGCTCTCAACTTTGGTGGTGGCAGTTTGCCCTGTGAGCTCAGTTTGCTGGTGGATTGAAAAGTAATTGATTTTCAATTTGGTCAGCTTTTCTCTTGTTGTGAGGATAGGAGGGAGGCTGTCTAAGCTCCATACTTAACAGACCACACAGTGGAAGTTTTTTCATCTTTATAGTAAAGATGAATTCTTCACTAATTTTAGCTTCTTTTCTCTGCTAATAATTCCCTTTCATCCCAAGTGTTGGCAAAAAGAAGAGGTATATTGAAGGAGTACCTTTGATATTTAAAGTAGGGTGTCACAACGTGCTCAGGGGTAGATCACATTCTAGAACAAAAGCCGTGCTAGTGTTCCCTGGTGCAGAAGGATTACAGCCAGGTCCATATTGTCTAGGTGAGATATTTATGTACATTATTTGTCTCAGAAGTTAAAGCAGTGTCTTTTCATGTCTTCTGCCCACTTCTTGATGTGATTATCTGTTTTTTTGAGTGTTGAGTTTGAGGAGTTCTTTATAGATCTTTGTTCTCCAAAGAAGACATACAAGTGGCTAACAGATACATGAAAAAATGTTCATCATCATTAGCCATCAGGGAAATTCAAATAAAAGCCACATTGAGATACCACCTTACACCAGTTAGAATGGCCAAAATTAACAAGACAGTAAACAACAAGTGTTGGAGAGGATGTGGAGGAAGGGGAACCCTCTTACACTGTTGGTGGGAATGCAAGTTGGTGCAGCCACTTTGGAAAACAGTGTGGAGATTTCTTAAGAATTTAAAAATAGAGCTACCCTATGACCTTGAAATTACACTACTGGGTATTTACTCCAAAGATACAGATGTAGGGAAAAGAAGGGCCATCTGTACACCAATGTTCACAGCAGCAATGGCCACAATGGCCAAACTGTGTGGAAAGAGCCAAGATGACCTTCAACAGACGAATGGATAAAGAAGATATGGTCCATATATACAATGGAATATTACACCTCCATCAGAAAAGATGAATACCCAACTTTTATATCAGCATAGACGGGACTGGAGGAGATTATGGTGAGTGAAATAATTCAAGCAGAGAGAGTCAATTATCCTATGGTTTCACTTACTTGTGGAGCATAAGGAATAACTTGGAGGGCATTAGGAGAAGGAAAGAAAAAGTGAATTGGGGAAACCGGAGGGGGAGACGAATCATGAGACTGTGGACTCTGAGAAACAAACTGAGGATTTTGGAGGGAAGTGGGGGGCTAGGTGAACCTAGTGGTGTGTATTAAGGATGGCGCGTTTTGCATGGAGCACAGGGTATGATGCATAAACAGTGAATCTTGGAACAGTGAAAAATAAAATAAAAATTTATTAGAATTATAAAGATAAAAAAGAAGTTAAAACAAAAAAAGCAAAAACAAATTGCTACACAAGTAACTCTAAATGTGTGGAGTGTTGGTTCTGGGTGTACAGTAAGGATGGACTAGCCCACTCTAGGTCAGACAGGTGTTTGAGAAGCAGCAGTTCCCATAGACAAGAATGAGCCCACTTGTTTTTCCCTGCCCTGGACCCATTTTACCTTGAGCTGCATGGTTTCAAGTCAAAACATTTATTTAATATTCAGCTGTCAGTCCTTCCAGCCCTCAAGGCATGCTACTTTCTCTACCCAATTACTTGCACCACAGGACATTTTTAGGTTTGGTTCCCTTATCCAAGTCAGTGCTTTGCCATACTCCATATAGAAAGCAAAGAAAAGACACAGGAGTCTTACATGGGTGAACAAAAACCAGGCTTGATGAGAAGTTATGGAGAAGACACAAGGGTTCTGGGAAGAAGACAGGCAGAGAGGAGAAGTCAAGTGTACACTGAAGTGTAGGCCAGATGCAGGACTGTGAGACTAGGAATGTGAGTTTCCATCCACTGTCCTGAGGATTCTGGCCTTGGGGATCAGACAACAGTCTCACACTATCCACCTTTGGGGCAAACTGCAGGGCTGGGGGTGGGAATGGAATGCTGCATCTGTGGGAACCCGGTTTGCTCCAGGATCACAGAAACAGGGGGTAGATATGTGTTTCCCAACTTCAAGAGGCCCACACATGGTCCACACATAGGTCCAGCCAGAATACTGGCTACTTTTTGAGGTTAACTGGTCCCCAAGGTCAGCGTTATCCTCCTTCAGCCGAAGGCAGTGGATCCTTCCCTGGAGGAAAACGTCATGGTTGATAACCCAGCATTTGGTCTCTCAACAAGCCCTTGACAAAGTCACTTGTCCTCATGGCAAGTCTGCTACTTACTGTGTCCACCACAGAGGCAGAGCTGGAGTAGTGGTTGGAAAGACATGTTCCCAAAGGCGGACTTGCAGACAGTGCTACTGGGTCCTCAATTATAAGTCCTGAGGCTCTAAAGGGGCAGGTCCTGGGGGAATGTGACTAAGAGCAGTAGTGCCTCCAAAATCAGAGTTAATCTCAGTGCTGGGTACCATGGTCACCATGGTCACTATGGGGGTGCTCTGGTGAGGGGAATCCCAGATATTCAGGCCCAAGTTTTCCCCAAATTGTAGTGTGAGGCTTGGGGCCTCACTTTTCCTGCAGTGGTGTTTGAGTGTTCCGAAGGTAGAGCTCAGGTCTGAGGCAGCCTCTACTCCCTAAACCTGGTTCTGGTGCTGCAGAAACCTGCAGGTTGAAATGTGCCTGTTTTGTGTTGTCACTGCCAATGTTGGGCCCAGTAATTGTCCCATTTCTGTGCTTGGAAGGGACAGGGACAATGCAGAGACTGTGTCACCTGGAAATACAGGTGGGAGTGGCAAAGCATGCCTGGATGCTGGCATGGGTGCCCAAGGAGGGAGTGACCTGGCCTGGAGCTGAGGCGAATCCTGGCTTGGGCTGGAACTGCTAGTTTCCCATACTGGAGAGACCTATCAAGTGTGACAGCTCTGTGCAGTTGCACATCAGTAGCCACAAATATGGGCTGGACAGTGGCTCCAGGGTATATGGGGAATTTCCATATTAGGGTGGAGACTTAAGCTCAGTGCAGGTAGGCTGGTGGTGACTGTGACTGAAGCCCTGTTGTCCGTGGGGGATAGGTGAAGGGCCAGTTCAAATGTGAAGCCTTCAGTGGAGCCAGAGAGACCCAGGGAAGAGAGGCTGAGAAGGTGGAGTCATGCATATAGGGGTGACCCCAGAATCCAAGCCAGCAGGGGTGCCTTGGGAAGAACTGCAGCTGGCAGCAGAAATGACTGGCAGGCTTTCAGATAGAGGTTCCCTAGAACCCTGGTTGGGGGTGGAGCTTTGCCAGGTGAAGACAAGAGAATGTGCACATATCAGGTGGGGGCTCCATAAGGGAGATACTGGCAGCAACAGGGAAAGAAGAACAGGCACTTGCTGCAGCTGTGACTTCAGACTTAAAGAAACTCCTCTTTCTGCCTTTCAGAGGGGAACCCTAGATGGGTTTAACATGGAAGGGGAAGGGACAGTTCAGGAGTTGGCCAGTGGGGAATGGGACTTCTCATGCAGAATCCCTTTCTGTTTGGGGGAAGAAGGGAAAGGCAGAAGTTTGGGGGGCCAGCAGGTTAGCTCTACCTGATACCGGAGTGTTCAGCTCAGTGGAAGGGGCTAGGGATAGTTAAGTGTGAAGAAGTATCTGGAAGGGGCTCTGGCAGGAAGGAGAGGAGTGCCAGGTGAGCTTTAGTCTCCTGTGACAGAAAGGACGCAGCCATGCTGCCCCTCCGCAGGTTCCAGAGTGGTCACAGTCCCTGGCAGTTCCTCTTTTTCTTGCATCTTTCATGCTCTGCCTTCCTGCTGGGGACTGGAGGGACAGCTGGAGGAGGAGCAGCCCTTGCAACAGAAAGGGGGAAGACTGGAAGGCTCCTTAGCCCTGCAGTCCCAGGTGGGCATAATCTCACCCCACAATGCACTGTTGATGACCTGGAGCACTGCTTCTTTTTCAGAGTGTTGGTCATCATTAGTGACTGGAAATCCAGTTCTGGGTGTGATGGATGACTCAGAGGGTCCCCTTGTCTCTTGCCCAGGGGTCCCAGTCCTGTCTGCTTGTTGGAAGCACAGAAGTCTTTTGTTTTTGAGGCCCACAAAGGTCATGTGCAGGAAGGCAGTTCCTCTGGGTGTGTTTCTTCTCCTTTGTTCCACATGCATCCTTTCTCTTCCTCTGGGCCACCACCGAAGCTGCAGATGGAGACCAAGGGCCTTCCTGGCTCACTTTTTCTGAAGACCTCTGGAAGATCTGGAGAGTCTGGAACGTGGTCAGACTGTCCTGCTGTGTACCTGCAAGACACATCAGGTGGAGTGGTATGAGATCATGTGTGGCATGTTGTTTGGGACAGCTCTTAAGAGAGGTCCACGGTTTATTGTTAGACCTGTCTTCTGAGGTCTTGGGGTGGAGGTTTCCCTGCAGGACCCATGTGTGGCATGAAGAAAGTGAAGCTTCTGTGGGCCCACAGGGACTGTATGAAGGCTACATTCCCAGTGTCAATGGGGCCCTTCCCTGACCATCCTCTTCTGTGACTGCCAGGTCCTCCTCCTGCTTGGCTGTCCTTTTCACAGCCTAGCCATTCTGAGAGCCCTCAACACACCCTTCTCTGTGTGTGAACTTTTCCACATGTGGCTGTTGTGAGTGGCACAGCAGTGACTACATTCTCCTGTCTCACAGGAGAAGTGTGCAGTACACACACTGAGGGCAAGACATGGGTGACTTGAGAGCAGAAAGGGTGGCCTTCCCCTGATGGCTTTGACTGCAGATTGAGCAGAATCAATAGAACCTCAAACTCACATGGGGAAATGGTGCCATGAGGTGACCCCCTACCTCCCATAAGGCTTCATGGAGGCTCAGGAGACTCAGGAAGATGGGCATCTCCCAATCAGGTTGCAATCCTACATGTCCCAGTGTGATCTTGGGGCCTACTATGTGCCCACAGGCATGCACTTCTGGGCAATGTGAGCTCTCCTGCTCACACGAGCCTGGTGTCTTGTGTCTTATTCACTCATTACTTACATGCCTGAAGTGGGAGATCAGGCTACTCCATCAATATCTCATCCCAACAAGCAATGCTCTGGGGGAAGCTCTCTTCATACCTGAGCAAGTAGGATGGCAGGTCTGGGTCCTGCATCGTCAGGGGATGAACAAATCCAAGGTGATCTTCAAGAAGAGCATAGTGCACATGCCTTCTCCAGGTCCTGTCCCTATAAGCACCCATTGCCCTACCTTCAGGTTCATCAGCTGCTGGAGGACATTGCCAAGCCATCAACAGGGCCTTGTGTAGATCGGGTTCAGGTTCCCTGTGGGGTGTGCTCAGTGCCTCTTTTAGTGCCTGCGGGGATTATGATCTTCTTCTTGTCTCCTTTTTTGCTCCAGCACAAGGGCAGCATCCCAGCTTTTTGGCTGCTTTTCCTGGGGTGCCAACAAATAAGTCAAGGAAGTCTGTGTTGCCTTCCCCTTTTCCTGCCAAACTCACAATATTCCTAGTTCCTCCTCTTCTTCTGACTCAGACTGCTCCCCTTGCCTGTTCCTTTGTCTGTAGAAGAAAAGCTTCTTGAGAGTTGAAAGGAAGAGCAGAACCAGATATGACCACAGACACCCAGGCATGAAACACCTGAGTGGGGGCACCTACACCCCCTCCCGAGGCCCCTACAGCAAAGCGGGCTCTGCCCTGCTGACTTCCAGCCCTGTACCCAGGTTCAGTGGTGAGGGGTCAGGGTGATGCTTAGAAAAAAGAGTAGGGAGGGCTGCAGAGTGATTTCATAGACCCTGCAGATGCAAAGCCTCAGTTTCTGCAGGAGACTATTTCCTTCAGGGTGGGCACTGTAAAAGCAGGGAATGGGAAGAGCTAGGAAGAGGTGTTCATGGGTGGGAAAGAGGAAATGCGAGAGATGGAGGAGGAAATGAATTATAGGCACAATGTTACTCCTTCCATCTGACTCCTTGCCATCTGTGGAGTCACCTTCCAGTGGACAGGGCAGCAATGATGCTGGGTTGGCCATGGGAAAGGACAATGGAGAGTTAGCAGAGGTGAGAACCTGTGGCCTGATGCTCCTAGGATGATGGTCTCCAACCTCAGGATGATGGGTCCTTAGCTGGAGTTCTCCCTGGCCTTGGTCCCTTCATCTCTATTGGGTGGAAGTGGGTCTCTTGTCTTCCTCCTGCTTGTCCTGCCTCAGGTTCTCTCCATGACCAGGAATGAAGTCTGTGTCATCCTGTCCTTCTTCTAGGTGGTCACTGCCCCCAGGACTGTCTGCAGGACTTTGCCTTCCTTCTTCCTTACTCCTCTCCCTCCCTGCTTCCCTTCCTCCTTCTGTCCTAATGATGCTCCACTTCCTTCCCCCTGCCAACCTCTGCCAATCTTATCATTCTCTAGTATGGGACAAAAAAGGAAAGAGAGGAGATATACTGGCACCCATATAATCAATCCCCTGATCACTCTGTGTTGGGAGCAGCTTTCATGGGTCTGGGATTGCTGGAGAACTTAAGGGAGAGAGTGCCAATCACCACATATCCAGTGTCTTCCCTATGACTGAGATGACCTTCCTTGGGACACATATCAGCCTTAAACAACCTCATCTGTTCCTGGAAATGTCACAGAGGATGAATAGAAATGAGAGGACAGTAATTCATCCAGTTACCCTGGATTTTTAAGTGAAGTGCTGGAAGAGGTCCAAGAGTTTGGCCACCTAAATACATGGTGCTTGCCACAGCTTGTGCTGGGCCTTGCAGGGGAAAGACAGGGGAGGTAAGGCAGATGGCATTCTCTGGTGTGGGGAACACAAAGCCCAGGAGACTGGTATTTGTCTCAGTCTGACTGAAATGTTTATCCTTACCATTTACAAATTTTAAAAAAATTGTGGTTCATTTAAAAGGAGTCAATCTCCTAACTTTGCTTGTCCCCTAATCTTTTGCTGGGCAGGCCTGAGTAAAGGTCAGTGTGGGCATGACTGGCTTGCAGAAGAACATGGCAAATGCATTGAGGCTGGAGAATTGGGTTGTAAGAGGAACAGTGACCCCTTGGCCCTGTTGCCAAGAGGCTCTTGTTGTATGCATAGTAAGTGCCTGGGGACAGGTCAGTGGGACTGTGACAGCAAGTGTATGAAGGAGGCACAGCAGCACCTTCACACAGGCTTCTTGGAACCCCTACTAGCCAAAGAGGGTCTCCAGGGAAGCTGCACAGGGACCTCTCTCCCATGGAAGCACGTTGAAACTTCATACTCGGGTAGGGTGTGGAGGCTGGCATGAGCTAAGGGACACAGGAACCTATGTAGGAACCCCAGAGGAAATATTCTTTAACTTGTCCAGTACTGGGAGTCATCTTAAAGGGCAGCAAACAGGACAAAACCATATAGGTCTGTTACAAATCCTGTATGTTACGAGGGAGGGAATTTCCTTTTCATCCACCTCCCGGCTTGCTCACACTAGAACTTAGTGTCCTGGTTCTCATGTGTGGGAAAGGGTTATTGTGGTCCCTAAGTCATGTCCACTCTCTCTCCTGCACAACTCCAGAGAGGTGCTATAAAAAAAAAATTTCACATTTGACCTCAGCAAAGGGAGGGAAGTGTGCAGGTTTTATGGGAAAGATCATTAAAATAGCAAGCCAAAGAACATCGATTACAAATGCAGCACACACTGGCCCATGGACACAATTTCTGTTCATGTCAATAAAATATGAAATGAACAAATCGGACTTCTAGTCAATATTTCCCTTTCCTTTCTGATATCTTATCCACTTTTTTCATCTCCCTGTCCCCCAACCAGAGCAGCAATTGCAACCCCACGTTCCCAGGAGCCTTTCCCACTGCTATCTACCTGAGTGCTCTTCCCTTCCTCCTCACTGCTGTAGTTGTGTATGGTCTCCACATGCAAATCATTAAGAACACGAACATGAACAATTCTGTTACTAAACAGTTGGCTCACCCATTCATCATACTCTAAGTTAAGCTGTCTATGGGTCATGCAGCATCCGCTTGGACTTTCTGGTGTATTCTCAGATGTTCACTGTGCTTGGTGGAGTCAAAGCCTTCAACAAGACAGAGATCACACTTTCAGATCTCACAATGAGAACAAGATGCTGCAGGAGTCACCTTCATAATGTCAGTTCTACATGCCCATTGCAATTCTCTCATCCAAATGTGGCAATCTGAAATTCCAACAGTTATGCAGACACTTAACATGTGGCTAGTGTGAGTGAGCAATTGGGAGGTTTGTTTTATTTAATTATTTTAGTGTATTTCATTGATTCAATGAATTATTGTGTAAAATGGATTGTAGACAGACTCCTTCTTGGGTAGCACAGCACTAGAATCCAACTATGCACAAGATATAACCCCTTGCTCCCCTGCTTTTTCCTCTCACAATAATTCCTGACCTGATACGACCATTTATGTGTAGATAATTTCTAGTCTCATGCATGCATGCCAGGTACTATTGGAGGCCTTTGGACACTAAAGTGAATACCCAGTTCCTGAAATAAATGGCCTACAGATTCAATGTAACACCTATGAAAATCACAATGTCATTTAACAGAAAGATGGAAACTGCTAAAATACATAAGGAAACACAAAGGAACAGAGATAGCCAAAACATTCTTGAGAATGAAGAACAAGGTGTTGGCTCCATAGTTGCTGACTTTAAAAAATATGACAGCTACATGAAGCAAACAACATGGTGCTGGCAGGGACATGCTGGAGCACAATAGACAGCCCCCAAATGTACTCATTTATGGCATAATGACCTTTGACAAGACTACACATTTGGAAAAGGACACTCTTCAACAACCAACAGATTGGAAAGGGAACCTAAATATTGGAGAAAATATTTGAAATCCTTTCTCCACATTCTCTTCGACACGTGTTGCTTACTGTTTTGTTAATTTGGGCCATTCTAACTGGTGTAAGGTGGTATCTCAATGCGCTTTTTATTTGAATCTCCCTGATAGCTACTGATAATGAACATTTCTTTCATGTGTCTGTTAGCCATTTGTATGTCTTCTTTGGAGAAGTGTCTTTTCATATCTTCTGCCCATTTTTAAAAAAGGTTTTATTTATTCATTTGAGACACAGAGAGAGAGAGAGATCACAAGGAGGCAGAGCAGCAGGAAGGGAGAGATTAGGGAAAGCGGGCTCCCTGCTGAGCAGAGAGCCCAATGTGGGGCTCGATCCCAGGACCCTGAGATCATGACCTGAGCTGAAGGCAGAGGCTTAACCCACTGAGCTACTCAGGCACCCTTCTGCCCAAACTTGACATGATTATCTGTTTTGTGTGTGTTGAGTTTGAGGAGTTTTTTTATAGATCTTGGATATCCGCCCTTTGGAGTGTCATTTGCGAGTATCTTCTCCCATTCCCTGGGTTGCCTCTTTGTTTTGTTGACTGTTTCCTTTGCTGCGCAGAAGCTTTTGATCTTGATGAAGTCCCAAAAGTTCATTTTTCTTTTTGTTTCCGTCACCTTTGGAGACTTGTCTTGAAAGAGGTTGCTGTGGCCGATGTTGAAGAGATTACTGCCTATGTTGTCCTCCAGGATTCTGATGGATTCCTGCCTCACATTGAGGTCTTTTATCCATTTTGAGTTTATCTTTGTGTATGGTGTAAGAGAATGGTCGAGTTTCATTCTTCTACACACAGCTATCCAATTTTACCAGCACCATTTATTGAAGAGACTGTCTTTTTTCCACTGTATATTTTTTCCTGCTTTGTCGACGATTATTTGACCATAAAGTTGAGGGTCCATATCTGGGCTCTCTACTCTGTTCCAATGGTCTATGTGTCTGTTTTTGTGCCAGTACCATGCTGTCTTGTGAAATCCTTAGATCATAAAAGGTGTTTCTTTACAAAATGGAAGAAAAACTAAAGAGGCATTTAACTGAATTTGAGAAAAGAGGAAAGACCTGAATAGACTTGGTTGCAAGTGAAACAAATCAGTGGCCAACAGACATGTGAAAGTATGCTCAACACAACGAATAATGAGGGCAATGCAAATCCAAAGGAGGATAATACATCATTTCATCTGTTAGGATGTCTAGGACCCAAACCTGAAACCAAACCAAAAACTGATGTTGATAAGGATATGGAAAATGTGAGTCTATGTAGGTTATTAGTAGGAATGTGATAGTTTTCCATCCATGAAAACAGTGTTGAGTGTCCTCAGACAGTTGCAAAAAGAACTCCCATAAAATCCAGCACTCACATGTCTGGATATACATCCAAATGAAGTTAAATCATTATATCGAAGATCCACCTTCACTCCCATATTCATTGCAGCATTATCCACAAAAGCCAGGATTCAGAAAACAGACCGGTGTCCATCAGCCGAGAATTTCGAAGAAAACATGATACATCCATATAACAAAATCTTATTTAGCTTCTTGAGGAGGAGCAATATCTGTCACTGTAGACACAAGAATGTCCTAAAGGAAGCTAATGTAAGTGAAAAAATCCAATATCTGAAAAAGCAATACTGTCTATAATGTTCAAGGAAACATATATCTTTGGGAACACACCATACACAAAACTAACACAAACAAACATGGAGAATCACAGAACAGGAATTCATGTGGAGACACACCTACTTTCTGGAACACAAACATATACCACCTAACACCAGCACATATGCTTCCAGGGAAAGTGCCATGAGGCCACACCTCTTTACCTGGAAAATCCCATTCTATAAATACATCATTTTTTCTCATTTCAGCAGGACCTGGAATCAGAGTGGTTCTCAACGTTAAACCTGCAAGAGAGCCCCACAATTTCCATACTTCAGATTTATTCAAAAAACTTAGTGTCTGTACATTCACACACACTATTTGAAACTTGCCTATTTGTGAAACAAAACAGTGACTTGAGACAAGCTGACCAAAGTGCCTTGTCACTCCAACATAAGTATACTGGGTGTTTCCCTTACACTTCCATGCTTCTGTCTTCATGGAAAAAGATGGTCAGTGAAGTATGGTTTCCCCCAAGGGAATTGCTTCTTAGAGGTCAGGGCCAGCATGTTCATTAGGCTTCTGGGCAGCCATGTGAAAACACTGCTGTCTTCCAGAAACACGATGTCAGGGCAGAGGCACATGTTGCACAGATCAGTTTCTCCAGGGGAGTCCATGGGCCTCAGTATATAAGGACACTCACCTGTGTCTGGGGTCTGGCTTCTAGCTTCTGTGAAAATATTCATTAAAGACAGTCTTCTACACTGCTGTCTGTTGCAGTTAAGAGGTCGAAACTTTCTCTATTACAAGATATCAGAAATGCTTCTCTCATCACGGGACCACGGGTGGTGTTCACCTGAGACACGTTTCAACATGGTAAGCATGTGGCCTTTTCCTTGCACTCCCACATACCCTTTTGGAAAGGCCTCTCTGCTCAGGGTGCCCAGAAGATGTTAGCCTGAAGGAGGGTCTCACTATCTCACTGTCTCTCCCACAAAAGTGTCTAGCACTTCTCTCTCCTCATGCTTTCACACACAGGCCCAGGGCAGGGTGAGGTTTAGGCTGAGAGACCAGGAGTGGTAAGAACTGGTGTCTGTGCACTCAGAACTGGAGTTTGTGTTCTGCTGTGAGTCCAGGAGCTGGGGCCCTTAGTTAGGATAGCAGTCAGGGAGAGGGCAGGAGCCAATCCTGGGGCAGTGTGTGGGCCTCTTCTGAGGCCCAAGGTAAGGGGGAGCTTTCTCAAAGATCCTCGGACATAAGCACCTGTCTCTTTCCTTATGCTTCCCCCTCCCTCACCCCACACTGGTGCAAATCTTTCTCTTCTCTGGAAAGAGTGGTGGTTGTGAAAGGTGGTTTCACTTAAGGGATAATTCTTAGAGGTAAGACTATGACACCTACATTAGGCCTCCAGACAGATGTTTGAGGAGGTGTCCTTCATGTAACACCTTGTTAGGGGATGGTGGTCACATTCTACACAGACTTCTCACGTGGAGGCAGATGGTCTTTTCCTCATGTGTTCACACACACACTTTCAGGATGGTGCCTGGGGAGAAGCCGGCCTCATGACCTTGTCCCTCCAGCAAAAGTATACTGGATGTTTCCCTTACACTTGCATGTTTCTCTCTTCAGGGAAGATGTTGGGTGAAGGGCAGTTTCCTTCCTGGGAGTTGTTTCTAAGAAGTCAGGGCCCAGCATGTTGGTTTGGCTTCCAGGCATCCCTAGGGAAACACTGTTGTCTCTCTGAAGCATCATGTCAAGGCAGAGGTGCATGCATCCCAGACTGGTCTCTGGGGTGAAGTATAGAGTCCTCAATATATGAGGGTGCTGTCCTGCATCTGGGAGATGGCTTCCAGCTTCCCGAGAAAACGTTCTTGGAATATGGTCTTCTCCATTGCTGTTTCTTGGAACTAAGACATTTGCACTTTCTTCTACCCTTACAGGCATCAGAAATGCTTTTTCTGGGGGACTAGCAAGATGGCAGAGGAGTAGGGGACTGAAATGACATCAGATCCCAAGAGTTTAGCTAGATAGTTATCAAACCATTCCAAACACCTACAAACTCAATACATGACAGAAGAGAAAAGAGAAGAAATTCTAGGAACAGAAAATCGACCACTTTCTGGAAGGTAGGACATGCAGAGAAGTGAATCTGAAATGATGAGAAGATAGACCGTGGGGGGGAGGGGCTGGCTTCCGGGAAGCAGTGGAAGAGCAGAGCACAAAATCACAACTTTAAGAAGCCTGCTCCACTGAGGGACATCACTTCAGCAGCACAGCGGGGATGGAACCCTCCAAGGGACAGTGTGGTCTTAGGTCTGGCTGGGTCAAAGAAAGACCAGGGGTGTCTGAGTGTGGCAGAGGTCCCAGATACCAGAGACAAGGAGTGACCCCTCAGATCAGGGTTACCTTAAACCGTGATCCAAGGCACAGTCAGGCCACTGCTCTTTGAGCAGGGAACCCACAAAGATCCAGAAAGACCCCCTCCTTCCTCTTCCAGCAGGAGCAGTGCTGGAGTAAGCGTCAGGAATTTCCTAGGCTTGGAGACTCCAAATGGGGCCGTGCACCAGAGATAGAAACTCTTGATCAGAAGCGGACTCTGAAAAACAACCTGAGGGTTTCAATGGGGCGGGGGGTGGGAGGTTGGGGGAACCCGGTGGTGGGTACTAGGGAGGGCACAGATTGCATGGAGCACTGGGTGTGGTGAAAAAACAATGAATACTGTTACCCTGAAAAGAAATAAAACATTAAAAAAATAAATAAATAAATGAATAAATCTTTAAAAAATACAAAAAAAAAGAAGAAGAAGAAGAAGAATCTGGGTGGACTCAGAGTGCAGCCGAAAACCAGGAAGATGGGAGGGATTGACTGCTTTTCTCTTAAGGTGCACTGAGGAATGAGGCCCCGTGCTCTTGGCTCTTCTGGGCTGGAGACTGGGAGGCCTCCATTTTCTTTATTTTATTTTGTTTTTTAAATTTTTTTTAATTTTAAGATTTTATTTATTTATTTGACACAGAGAGAAAAATCACAAATAGGCAGAGGCAGGCAGAGAGAGAGGGGGAAGCAGGCTCCCTGCTGAGCAGAGAGCCCAATGCGGGGCTCAATCCCAGGGCCTTGAGACCATGATCTGAGCTGAAGGCAGACACTTAACCCACTGAGCCGCCCAGGCACTCCGGGAGGCCTCCATTTTCATTCCCATCCTCCAAAGCTCTACAGAGAGTGGAGAGTGTTCAGGGAACAAAAGCTCCCCAAAGCAAACCCGAGGATATTACTTAGCCTGGCCCTTGTCAAGGGCAGTGCAGTTCCACCTTGGGCAAAGATATTTGAGACTCACTGTAACAGGCCCCTCCCCCAGAAGATCAGCAAGAACATCCAGCCAAGACCAAGTTCACTATTCAAACAGAACAGCAGAGCTCCAGAGCGAGGGTGAAGCAACTGATAGAATTCATGGCCTTTTCCCAGTGATCCTTTAGTCTTGCAGAGTTAATTTTTTTTTTAATTTTACTTTTTTCTTATTCTATTTTTTAACTTTTCCTCTTTTAACATTCTTAACTAGTTTATCTTAACAATGCATTTTTTAAAAATTCTTTTTTAAATTTTTATTATTTGACAGAAAGATCATAGGTAGGCAGAGAGGCAGGCAGAGAGAGAGGGGGAAGCAGACTCCCTGCTGAGCAGAGAGCCCCATGCAGGACTTGATCCCAGGACCCTGAGATCATGACCTGGGCCGAAGGCAGAGGCTTAACCCACTGAGCCACCCAGGTGCCCTTAAAAATTCTTTTAAAATCTTCATTGTTTTAGTCATATTTTATCCCTTCATTGTCTTTAATCTTATTTTTTGTGTACATATAGGTTTTTTTCATTAAAATTTTGAGATACACATTCTTCTATTAAGTCAAAATATACCCTAAATCTAACACATGGCTTTGTTCTAGTCTCCAGCATGATCACATTCTCTCCTTTTTTTTTCTTTTTCAATCCACTTATCAATTCCTTTTTTAGTATTTTTTAAAATTTTCATATTTACAATCATATTCCAAACCTTCATCATATTTACCCTTATTTTTGTATATATAAGTTTTTCTTTCATCGAAATACTGGGAGATAGGTTCTTCGAAGAGACCAGAATACACCCAGAATCAAGTGGGTGGCTCTGTTCTATTCACCGGTCTAATATATATATAAAATATGTTTTAAAATATATATTAAATTTTTTTTTCTCAAAATGTATTTTTTTAATTATTTCTTTCCCCCCCCTCTTCTCCCCCTGGTTTTGGGTCTCTTCTGATTTGGTTAGTGTACACTTTTCTGGGGTCTTTGCCACCGTTTTAGTATTTTATTCTCTCATTCATATATTCTTATCTCGATAAAATGACAAGGTGGAAAAACTCACCATGAAAAAAAGAAGAAGAGGCAGTACCAATGGCTAGGGGTCTAATCAATACGGACATTGGTAACATGTCAGAATTAGAGTTCAGAATGATAATTCTTAAGGTGCTAGCTGGGCACAAAAAGGCATGGAAGATATTAGAGAAACTCTTTCTGGAGAAACAAAATCCCTTTCTGGAGAAATAAAAAAGCTAAAATCTAACCAAGTTGAAATTTTAAAAAAGTTATTAATGGGGTGCAATAAAAAAATGGAGGCTCTTACTGCTAGGATAAATGAAGCAGAAGACAGAATTAGTGATATAGAAGACCAAATGACAGAGAATAAAGAAGCTGAGCAAAATAGAGACAAACAACTACTGGACCATGAAGGGAATTCGAGAGATAAGTGATACCATAAGACAAAACGACATTAGAATAATTTGGATTCCAGAAGAAGAAGAAAGAGAGAGGGGAGCAGAAGGTATATTGGAGAGAATTATTATACAGAATTTCCCTAATATGGCAAAGAGAACGAGCATTAAAATCCAGAAGGCGCAGAGAACCCCCCCCTCAAAATCAAGAAGAATAGGTCCACATCCCGTCATCTAATAGTAAAATTTACAAGTCTCAGTGACAGAAAATCCTGAAAGCAGCCTGGGACAAGAAGTCTGTAACACACAATGATAGAAATATTAGATTGGCAGCAGACTTATCCACAGAGACCTGGCGGGCCAGAAAGAACTGGCAAGATATATTCAGAGCACTAAATGAGGAAAACGTGCAGCCAAGAATACTATATCCAACTAGGCTATCATTGAAGATAAAAAGAGAGATAAAAAGCTTTAGGACAAACAAAAATGAAAAGAATTTGCAAACACCAAACCAAACCTACAGGAACTATTGAAAGGGGTCCATTAAGCAAAAAGAGAGCCTAAAAGCAGTAGACCAGAAAGGAACAGAGACAATACACAGAAATAGTCACCTTATAGACAATACAATGGCATCAAATTCATATCTCTCAATAGTTACCCTGAATGTAAATGGGCTAAATGCCCCAATCAAAAGGCACAAGGTATCAGAAAGGATAAAAAAAAATACCCATCAATATGCTGTCTGCAAGAAACTTATTTTAGACCCAAAGACACCTCTAGATTTAAAGTGAGGGTGTGGAAAACAATTTACCATGCTAATAGACATCAAATGAAATCTGGGTGGCAATCCTTATATCAGACAAATTAGATTTTAAGAGATGAGGAAGGACACTATAGCATACTTAAAGGGTCTGTCCAACAAGAAGATTTAAAATTTTTAAATATCTAAGTCCCTAACATGGGAGCAACCAATTATATACACTAATAAAAGAATCAAAGAAACACATCAATAGTAATACAATAATAGTAGGTGACTTTAACACCTCCCCTCACTGAAATGGAGAGATCATCCAAGCAAAAGATCAACAAAGAAATAAAGACTTTAAATGACACACAGGACAAGAATGGACATCACAGATACATTCAGAACATTCCATCCCAAAGCAACAGAATGCACATTCTTCTCTAGTGCACATGGAACATCATCTAGAATAGAGGACATCCTGGGGCACGAATTATGTCTCAACCAGTGCCAAAAGATTCAGATGATTCTCTGCATATTTTCAGACCACAGTTCTCTGAAACTAGAAATCAATCAAAAGAGGAAAGTTGGAAAGCACTCAAATACATGCAGGCTAAAGAGCATCCTACTAAAGAATGAATGGGTCAACCAGGATATTAAGAAGAATGGAAAAAATTCGTGGAAACAAATGAAAATGAAAACATGACTGTTCAAAATCTTTGGGACACAGCAAAGGCACTCCTGAGAGGAAAGTATATAGAGATACAAGCCTTTCTAAGAAAACAGGAAAGGCCTCAAATACACAACCTATCCCTACACCTAAAGGAGCAGGAGAAAGAACAGCAAAGAAAGCCTAAACCCAGCAGGAGAAGAGAAATAATAAAGATCAGAGCAGAAATCAATGAAGTAGAAAGCAATAGAACAGGAGAACAAATCAATGAAACTAGAAGCTGGTTCTTTGAAAGAATTAATAAGATTGATAACCCCCTGGCCAGACTTAATAAAAAGAAAAGAGAAAGGACCCAAATAAATAACATCATGAATGAAAGAGGAGAGATCACAACCAACACCAAAGAAATACAATTATAAGAACATACTATGAGCAACTCTACACCAGCAAATTTGACAATCTGGAAGAAACTGATGCATTCCTGGAGATGCATAAACTAACAAAACCGAGCCAGGAAGAAATAGAAAACCTGAACAGATCCATAACCAGTAAGGAGATTGAAGCAGCCATTAAAAATCTCTCAACAAACAGGCGCCCAGGGCCAGACGGCTCCCCAGGGGAATTCTACCAAACATTTAAAGAAGAATTAATACTTATTCTCCTGAAACTGTTCCAAAAAATAGAAATGAAAGGAAAACTTCCAAACTCATTTTATGAGGCCAGCATTACCTTGATTCCCAAACCAGACAAGGATCCCATCAAAAAAGAGAATTACAGACAAATATCCTTGACGAACACCAATGCAAAATTTCTGACCAAACTACTAGCGAGTAGGATCCAACAGTACATTAAAAGTATTATTCACCGCAACCAAGTGGGATTTATTCCAGGGCTGCCAGGTTAGTTCAACATCTGCAGATCAATCAATGTGATACAATACATTAATAAAAGAAAGAACAAGAACCATATGATGTTCTCAATACATGCCGAAAAAGCATTTGACAAAGTACATCATCCTTTCCTGATCCAAACACTTCAAAGTGTAGGGATAGAGGGCACATACCTCAATATCATCAAAGCCATCTATGAAAAACCCACAGTGAATATCATTCTCAGTGGGGAAAAACTGAAAGATTTTCCGCTATGGTCAAGAACATGACATAGAAGACCAAATGACAGAGATTAAAGAAGCTGAGCAAAAGAGAGACAAACAAATACTGGACCATGAGGAGAGAATTCAAGAGATAAGTGACATAATAAGACGACACAACATTAGAATAATTGGGATTCCGGAAGAAGAAAAAAGAGAGAGGGGAGCAGAAGGTATATTGGAGAGAATTATTGGAGAGAATTTCCCTAATATGGCAAAGGGAATAAACATCAAAATCTGGGAGATGCTAAGAACGCCCCTCGAAATCAATAAAAATAGGTCCACACCTCGTCACCTGATAGTAAAATTTAAAAGTCTTAGCAACAAAGAGAAAATCCTGAAAGCAGCCCAGGAAAAGAAGTCTGTTACATATAAGGGTAAAAACATTAGCTTGGCAGCGGACCTATCCACAGAGACCTGGCAGGCCAGAAAGAACTGGCATGATATATTCAGAGCACTAAACGAGAAAAACATGCAGCCAAGAATACTATATCCGGCTAGGCTATCATTGAAAATAGAAGGAGAGATAAAGAGCTTCCAGGACAAACAAAAGCTGAAAGAATTTGCAAACACCAAACCAGCTCTACAGGAAATGTTGAAAGGGGTCCTCTAAGCAAAGAGAGACCCTAAAAGTAGTAGATCAGAAAGAAACAGAGACAATGTACAGTAACAGTCACCTTACAGGCAATACAATGGCAAGAAATTCATACCTCTCAATAGTTACCCTGAATGTTTATGTGCTACATGCCCCAATCAAAAGACACAGGGTATCAGAATGGATAAAAAAACAAAATCCATTAATATGCTGCCTACAAGAAACTCATTTTAGACCTGAAGACACCTCCAGATTTAAAGTGAGGGGGTGGAAAACAATGTACCACGCTAATGGACGTCAGAAGAAAGCTGGGGTGGCAATCCTTATATCAGATCAATTAGATTTTAAGCCAAAGACTATAATAAGAGATGAGGAAGGACACTATATCATACTCAAAGGGTCTGTCCAACAAGAAGACCTAACAATCTTAAATATCTATGCCCCTATCACGGGAGCAGCCAACTATATAAACCAGTTAATAAAAAAATCAAAGAAATACATCCACAGTAATACAATAATAGCAGGGGACTTTAACACTCCCCTCACTGAAATGGACAGATCATCTAAGCAAAAGATCAACAAGAAAATAAATGCCTTAAATGACACACTGGACCAGATGGACATCACAGATATATTCAGAACATTCCATCCCAAAGCAACAGCATATACATTCTTCTCTAGTGCACATGGAACATTCTCCAGAATAGATCACATCCTGGGTCATAAAATCAAGTCTCAACCGGTATCAAAAGATTGGGATCATTCCCTGCATATTTACAGACCACAATGCTCTGAAGCTAGAACTCAATCACAAGAGGAAATTTGGAAAGAACGCAAATACATGGAGACTAAACAGCATCCTTCTGAAAAATGAATGGGTCAACCAGGAAATTAAAGAAGAATTGAAAAAATTCATGGAAACAAATGATAATGAAAACACAACGGTTCAAAATCTGTGGGACACAACAAAGGCAGTCCTGAGAGGAAAATATATAGCGGTACAAGCCTTTCTCAAGAAACAAGAAAGGTCTCAAATACACAACCTAACCCTACACCTAAAGGAACTGGAGAAAGAACAACAAAGAAAGCCTAAACCCAGCAGGAGAAGAGAAATCATAAAGATCAGAGCAGAAATCAATGAAATAGAAACTTAAAAAAAAAAAAAAACACCAATAGAACAAATCAACGAAACTAGGAGCTGGTTCTTTGAAAGAATTAATAAGATTGACAAACCCCTGGCCAGACTTACCAAAAACAAAAGAGAAAGGATGCAAATAAATAAAATGATGAATGAAAGAGGAGAGATCACAACCAACACCGAAGAAATACAAACAATTATAAGAACATACTATGAGCAACTCTACGCCAACAAATTTGACAATCTGGAAGAAATGGATACATTTCTAGAGACATATAAACTACCACAACTGAACCAGGAAGAAATAGAAAACCTGAACAGACCCATAACCAGTAAGGAGATTGAAACAGTCATCAAAAATCTCCAAACAAACAAAAGTCAAGGACCAGACGGCTTCCCAGGGGAATTCTACCAAACATTTAAAGAAGAATTAATTCCTATTCTCCTGAAACTGTTCCAAAAAATAGAAATGGAAGGAAAACTTCCAAACTCATTCTATGAGGCCAGCATCACCTTGATCCCAAAACCAGACAAGGAGCCCACCAAAAAAGAGAATTACAGACCAATATCCTTGATGAACACAGATGCGAAAATTCTCACCAAAATACTGGCCAATAGGATCCAACAGTACATTGAAAGGATTATTCACTACGACCAAGTGGGATTTATTCCAGGGCTGCAAAGTCGGTTCAACATTTGCAAATCCATCAATGTGATACAATACATTAATAAAAGAAAGAGTAAGAACCATATGATACTCTCAATAGATGCTGAAAAAGCATTTGACAAAGTGCAGCATCCCTTCCTGATTAAAACTCTTCAAAGTGTAGGGATAGAGGGCACATACCTCAATATTATCAAAGCCATCTATGAAAAACCCACCGCAAATATCATTCTCAATGGAGAAAAACTGAAAGCTTTCCTCTAAGGTCAGGAACACAGCAAGGATGTCCATTATTTCCACTGCTGTTCAACATAGTACTAGAAGTCCTAGCCTCAGCAATCAGACAACAAAAAGAAATTAAAGGCATCCAAATTGGCAAAGAAGAAGTCACACTATCACTCTTTGCAGATGATATGGTACTATATGTGGAAAACCCAAAAGACTCCACTCCAAAACTGCTATAACTTGTACAGGAATTCAGTAAAGTGTCAGGGTATAAAGTCAATGCACAGAAATCAGTCAATTTCTTTACATTAACAGCAAGACAGAAGAAAGAGAAACTGAGGAGTCAGTCCCATTTACAATTGCACCCAAAACCATAAGATACCTAGGAATAACCAAAGAGGCAAAGAATCTATACTCAGAAAACTATAAAGTACTCATGAAAGAAATTGAGGAAGACACAAAGAAATGGAAAAATACTCCATGCTCATGGATTGGAAGAACGAATATTGTGAAAATGTTTATGCTACATAAAGCAATCTACACATTTAATGCAATCCCTATCAAAATCCCATCCATTTTTTTTAAGAAATAGAACAAATAATCCTAAAATTTATATGGAACCAGAAAAGACCTCGAATAGCCAAAGGAATATAGAAAAAGAAAGCCATAGTCGGTGGCATCACAATTCCAGACTTCAAGCTCTATTACAAAGCCATGATCATCAAGACAGTATGGTACTGGCACAAAAACAGACATATAGATCAATGGAACAGAATAGAGAGCCCAGAAATAGACCCTCAACTCTATGGTCAACTAATCTTCAACAAAGCAGGAAGGAATGTCCAATGGAAAAAAAACAACCTCTTCAACAAATGGTGTTGGGAAAACTGGACAGCCACATGCAGAAGAATGAAACTGGACCATTTCCTTACACCACACACGAAAATAGACTCAAAATGGATGAAGCACCTCAGTGTGAGAAAGGAATCCATCAAAATCCTTGAGGAGAGCACAGGCAGGAACCTCTTTGACCTCAGCCACAGCAACTTCTTTCTAGGAACATCGCCAAAGGCAACAGAAGCAAGGGCAAAAATGAACTATTGGGACTTCATTGAGATCAAAAGCTTCTGCACAGCAAAGGAAACAGTTAACAAAACGAAAAGACAACTGACAGAAAGGGAGAAGATATCCACAAATGACATATCAGATAAAGGGCTAGTATTGAAAATCTATAAATAACTTATCAAACTCAACGCCCAAAGAAAAAATAATCCAATCAGGAAATGGGCAGAGGACAGGAACAGACATTTCTGCAAAGGATTCATCTGGATGGCCAAGAGACACATGAAAAAGTGCTCCACAACACTCGGCATCAGGGAAATACAAATCAAAACCACAATGAGATACCACTTCCCACCAGTCAGAATGGCTAAAATTAACAAGTCAGGAAATGATAGATGTTGGCATGGATGTGGAGAAAGGGGAACACTCCTACACTGTTGGTGGGAAGGCAAGCTGGCGCAGCTGCTCTGGAAAATAGCGCAGAGGTTCCTCAAAAAGTGGAAAATAGAGCTACCCTATGACCCAGCAATCACACTACTGGGTATTAATCCTAAAGATAAAAATGTACAGTTCCGAAGGGGCACATGCACCCAAATGTTTATAGCAGCAATGTCCACAGTAGCCAAACTATGGAAAGAACCTAGATGTCCATCAATAGATAAATAGATAAAGAAGAGGTATATATATACAATGGAATATTATTAAGCCATCAAAAGAAATGAAATCTTGCCATTTGTGACGACATGTAAGGAACTAGAGAGTATTATGCTGAGTGAAATAAGTCAATCAGAGAAAGACAGTTTTCATATGATCCCCTGATATGAGGAAGTTGAGAGGAAACATGGGGGGTTGGGGGGTTAGGAAAGGAATAAATGAAAGAAGATAGGATCCAGAGGGAGACAAACCATAAGAGATTCTCATTCTCACAAACTGAGGGTTGCTGGGGGGGGGGGAGGAGGGGAAGGGAGAGGGTTGTGGGGTTAAGGACATTGGGAAGTTATGTGATATGAAGTGTGTAAATCTGACAATTCACAAATATGTACCCCTGAGGCTAATAATATATTTTATGTTAATAAAAAATTTTTAAAAAAATTTTAAAAAGAAAGTGTTGTAGCCTGACCTATAGGAATCATTCCTGAAGCTAAACAACCTTTCATGAGTACACCTAATTTCAGAGGACAGAAGAATTCGAGCCAATGTAGGATGGAGGGGGGAAGACTAAAGCACGAGATGGGCACTTAGACGAGAGAATTTTATAAAGTACCCTTCACAACTTCATTCAGAATGGGTACCCACGCTGCCTTGGGATCAGCTCTCGCTGACTCCTCGGCCACTTTCTTAACTGTGGGCACCAAATGCCTGACTGACTGCAGAACACAAACTCCACTTCTCTTTTCAGAAACACTAGCAGTGAATTATCTAGTCTCTCAACCTAACATTCGCAGTCACCCTAACCTGGACCTGCGTGTTACGGCAGGACAAGAGTGCAGGGCTAGACACTTCTGGGGAGAGACAACACAGTCGCCAAAGCCTCCTTCAGGCTACCGACGTCCAGACACCCTGAGCAGAAAGGCCTTTCCCACAAGGTGTTTGGAAGCACAAGCAAACGGCCGATGCATCCCTCAGTGAATCAAGCCTAGGGGAACGCCATGTGTGATCCTGTGCAAACAAAAGGCTTTCGGAGTTCTGTCAGAAGGGTGGAAAGTGAGGAGCCCCCAGCTCTGAGAAATAGCAACGGAGAAGACAGGCCACCGCAAACATCTTGGCGGGGAGCTGGACGCTTACTCCCAGAGGCAGGAGAATGCCCTTCTCTCCCGGGGACCCTAGAACTCCCCCAGAGACAGCTTGGGCTGCCTGCGCCCCTGACCTGACTTGGGTTTTCAGGGAGACAGCAGAGTTCCCCCGGGACACCCAGAAGCCCAACCAGTGTGCCAGGCCCTGTGCCCTAAGCATAAACCTCCTCAGTGGAAACTGTCCAACAATACACATCTTCCCCAAAGAGAGATGCCTGCAAGGACAAGGGAAAGACCAATTGTCCTTTGCCTGGAGGGACAAGGCCCTTAGGCTGGCTTCTCCCAGGCACTGTCCTGCATCACAAAGATGGACACCTTCTGCTCAGTGTGTGTGTGTGTGTGTGTGTGTGCACATGCACGCATGCATGCGTGTGTGCCTGAAGGCGTGAGGAAAAAGCCCTCTGCCTCCATGTGAGAAGTGAGCCCGTGCGGAATGCGACGAGTGTCCCCTGACACGGTGTTGAATGAACGATGCCCCTCCAATGTCTAAGAAAAGTGCTGAAGCCTGACTTCTAAGAATCATCCCTGAGGCCAAACCGCCTCTCACCACCACCACCTATTTCCAGAGGACAGAATGATTCGAACTGGTATAGGATGGAAGGGGAAGACTAAGGCACGAGATGGGCACTTAGGTTAGAGAATGTAGAGAAACTGCCTCTTACCTCTTCCCTCACAATAGGTCCACACGCTGCTGTGGGATTGGCTCCCACCATCATCATGGCAGCTTGCCTAACCACAGGCACTGGCTGCCTGACTGATGGCAGAACACAAACTCCACTTCTGACTGCAGAAACACCACCACTGACCTCTCCAGTCTCTCAGCCTAACACTCGTTGTCAGTCGCCCTGCCCTGGGCCTGCGTGTTAAGACAAGAGGAGAGTGCAGGGCTAGACACTTCAGTGGGCAAGACAATGCGGTCGCCAAAGGCTTCTTCAGGTTACCGAAGTCGGGGCACCCTTAGCAGAGAGGCCTTTCCCACAGGGTGTTGGGAAACACAAGCAAATGGCTCCCTGCTTCTCTGAGTGAATCAGGCCTGCGGGAACACCACACGTGATCTGTGCACAGTGCGACCAGAGTTCCCTGATGCGGTGTTGAATGCAGGATGCCTCCTTCAAAGTCAGTCTGGAGGTCAAAGGAAGGTGCTGTGGGCTGACCTCTAAGAATCATCCCAGAAGGAAAACCGTCTTTTACGTCCACACGTCTT
Organism: Eira barbara; assembly: GCA_020311275.1. Lineage (NCBI taxonomy): Eukaryota > Metazoa > Chordata > Mammalia > Carnivora > Mustelidae > Eira > Eira barbara. The sequence continues at coordinate 6,703,023 of JAHRIG010000074.1, forward strand.
TCCAGAGGACAGAATGATTTGCACCTCTGTGGGGTGGAGCAAGGAAGACTAAGGCAGGTGACAGACACTTCAAAGGGAGGATCTAGAGAAACCACCCCCTTATCACCTCCCTCAGAATGGGGCCACGCTCTGTTGTGGGATCGGCTCCCGCCATCTCCCAGACTGCCTGCTTAATCACGGGCCCCAGCTGCCGGACTGATGGCAGAACACAAACTCCACTTCTGATTGTGGAAACACTGGCGCTGACCTCTCTAGTCTCTCAGCCTAACACTAGCAGTCTGTCACCCTGCCCTGCACCTGAGTGTCAAGGCACGAGGAGGGTGCGGGGCAAGACACTTCAGTGGGAGAGACAACAGGGTCTCCAAAGCCACCTTCAGGGTAAAAAAAAGTCCCTGCACCCTGAGTAGACAGGCCTTACCCACAGGCTGTGTGGAAGTGCAAGCAACATGCCCCATGCTTCCCTCCGTGAATCAGTCTGTGGGGAGGCCACCCGTGGTCCTGAGCAAACAGAAGACTTTCGGAGTTCTGTCAGAAGACTGGAAAGTGAGGAACCCTTAGCTCTGAGAAAGAGCAATGGAGAAGACAGGCCACCGCAAGGCAGGGGAATGCCCTTCTCTCCTGCGGGCCTTAAAACTCCCCCAGAGACAGCTTGGGCTGCCTGTGCCCCTGCCCTAACTTGGGCTTTCAGGGAGACAGCAGTGTTCCCCTTGGGATGCCTGGAAGCCCAACCAGCATGTCAGGCCCTGTACCCTACTTAAACCTCCTCAGGAGAAAGAGTCCAACAACACACATCTTCCCCAAAGAGAGATGCCTGCAAGGATGAGGGAAACACTAATTGTCTTTTGGCTGGAGGGACAAGGCCCTTAAGCTGGCATCTCTCAGTCACTGTCCTGCTTCCAAAAATGGACACCTTCTGCACAGCGCGCGCGTGTGTGTGTGTGTGTGTGTGCGCGCGCATGTGTGTGCATGAAGGTGTGAAGAAAAAGCCTTCTGTCTCCACGTGAGAAGTGAGCCGGGGCAGAATGCGAAGAGTGTCACCCGGCCTGGCGTTGCACGAACGATGCCCCACCAACATCGATCTGGAGATCAAAGAGAAGTGCGGAGAGGACAGGAGGGCGAGGCCGGCCTTCAGGCCAACGGCTTGGAGGTGCCCTGAGCAGAGCGGCCCACCCGAAATGGGCGCGAGAGAGCAAGGCACGGGCCACAGGTTTACCTCAGGACAAAGCCTTGGCACCGCATGCCACACTCGGTCCCACGGAGAGAGAGGCAGTTCTGACACCAAGAAGCACAGAGCAAGCCGTGGACACTTCCGCTCCATGAAAAGGCTTGGCGGAGGGCACCCAGGCCGCTCTGGTTTTGCTGAGAGCCAGAAGCCTTCTCCCAGCGCATGGACACACATCCCGAGGGCTTTGGTCCCCACTCCAGGACTCTGTCGGTGACGCCAGCACCTCTGGCCCAACGGCGTGTTTCAGGGAGCACGAGTCGTGTCACACAGGGGCCCGGAAGCCGGACCAGCCAGGGGGGCCCTGTATTCCAAAAGCCGCCGTTCTCGGGGGACACACATCCTCCCCTGAACGACGTCTGCCCAGAGAGAAGCGCTGATGAGAGAGGGAGTGGCCCACATCCTAATGGGGGAGCAACAAGGCTGAGTAGCTGGCCCCTCCCAGGTCAGCGCTTGGGGTCGACAACGAGGAAGCCGTGTTCTAAGCAGGTGCGTGAACTCCTGAGTTAAAATCCCTCTGCCTCCCTGTGAGAAGGAAGACAGAGTGGGATGCTAACACCATCCCCGCACGCGTCGGCCCATGGAGAAGGTGGCTTCTCAAATCCCAGCCTGCACAACGGGAGAGAGACCCAGAGCCTTACCTCCAAGAAACAAGCCTGAAGCCGAGATGCCTTTTGCGTGCAGGCCTCTCTCGCCAAGAGAGAAAGAGTCACGCTGCATGTTGGTGTGGAAGCCTGAGGAAGGTTCCCAGCCCTTAAGACGGAGGATATCTGAGAAGGCACCCCATCACTCAGCCTCACAGAATCCCCTCGGGAGGGCGTCGATACCAGCTCATGCTGCTACCGAGAAGACAGGACCCAAAGCAGAACACATACTCCAGGTCTCAGTGCACGGGAATACTTCTAACAGCAGCCTGTATCTCTCTGCCTGACCATCGCCGATGGTGGACCCGAAAGAGCAAGCCTCAGGAAAACAGCTTGCTTCATACCCATCTCTTGGAAACGACAGGACAGCATCGACCTCCTTGGAGCACACATCCTTGGAGGCGGCCTGAGCTGGGAGGCCTGCTGGAAAGGGGGGAGGGGGCGGGGAGGGTGGGGAGGAGGGGTGGAAGCGCCAAGCCAGTGCCACAGGAGAACATCCGCACAATGAACTTTCTCCACACGCCACACTCAGTTCCATGAAGAGAGAAGCAATTGTGACACCCAGAAGCACAGAGCAAGGCGCAAAAGCCTCAACTCCATGAACGAGCTTCACGGAGGAGGCCCAGTCAGCTCCGGTTTCCTCGAAAGCCAACAACGCTTCTGTCAGACACTGGAGAACTTACACACATCCTGAGGGACTGGGCCCCCACCCCAAGGACCAGTGGGTGCCTCCAGCACCTCTAGTGTGATAGCAAGTTTCAGGGAGACAGAGGCCTTTCTCACAGGGGCCCAGAAACCAATGAACCAGCGGGGCATTGAATTCCGAGCAACACAGTTCTCTGGGAAAAGCGACCTCCCCCGAACAGCATCTGATAAGAGAAAAACATGGATGAGAGAGGAAGTGGGCCACTTTCTGAAGGGCGAGCGCCCTGACTGAGGGGCCTGCCTCTGCCGGCTCAGCGTCTGGCATACTATGCGGGGAAGCAGACTGCTAACTCAGAGTGTGTGTGAAGGCCTGAGCTATGTCTCTCTGCCTCCCTGTGAGAAAGTAGTCATTGTCGGAGGCCGACCCTGTCCCCACACACGTCGCCCTACGGTGAAGTATGCCTTCTCTAACCTGAGACTGAACAAAGTGAGAGAGAACCAGAGCCTTACCTCCAAGAAACAAGCCTGAAGCCGAGCTGCCTTTTGAGTGCAGGCCTCTCTCGCCAAGAGAGAAAGAGTCGCACCTGCTCGTTGATGCGGAAGCCTGAGGAAGATTCCTGGCTGTCGGGTCGGAGAACATGCGAGAAGGCTTCCCTTCACTCGGCCTCACAGAAGCCCCGCACGAGGGCCTCCATACTGGCTGCTACCACTACTGTGACCACGAGACCCAAAGCAGAACACACACTCCAAGTCGGAGTGCACGGGAGTACTTTTGACAGCAGCCCCGCTTCTCTTAGTCAGACCCTCGCCGTCCATCGGCCCCATGGAGGAAGCGTTAGGAAATCACCGTGCTCCATACCCATGTCGCGGAGAGGATAGGACAGCCTCAGCGTCCTTGGAGCACCCATCCTTGAGGCGCCCTGAGCTGGGAGGCCTGCCAGAAACGGGGGAGGGGGCGGGGAGGGCGGGGGGAAAGGTGGAAGCGCCAAGCAAGTGCCTCGGGAGAACATCAGCACGACGATCTTTCCTCACACAAAAAGCACAGAGCAAAGTGCGAATGCCTCTGTGGCTTGAACGAGCTTCATGGGGGAGGCCTAGTCAGCTCCGGTTTCCTCGAAAGCTGAAAAGCCTTCCGTCAGGACAATGACGAATATACACACACCTCGAGGGCTCTGCCTTCCACCCTAGAGACCGGTGGGTGCCACCAGCTCCAATGGTGAGAGAGTGTGTTTCAGGGAGACAGAGGCCGTTCGAACAGGGGCCCAGAAGCCGAATGAGCCAGTGGGGACCTGAATTCTGAGCAACACAGTTCTCCGAGAAAAGCGACTTACCCCGAACAGCATCCGTGAAGGGAGAAGCATGGAAGAAATAGGACGAGCACCACTCCCTGAGGGGAGGGCCTGGACTGAGGGCCCGGCCCCTGAAGATCAGAGCCTGGCATCCTGCATGGGGAAGCATTCTGCTAACTGAGGGGGTGTGTGAACGACTGAGCTAAAGTCTCTCTGCCTCCCTGTGAGAAAGAGGTCAGTGTGGGATGCCAAACCTTCCCCCCCCCACGTAACCCAACGGAGAAGTATGCCTTCTCAAACATGAGCTGACACAACAGGAGAGAACACGAGAGCCTTCCCTCCAAGAAACAAGCCCGAAGCCATAATGACTTTTACATGCAGGCCTCTCTGGCCAAGAAAGAAAGGGTCGGTGTTCAGCAAAACAACTTCGAGTGGACACCCACTCATGGCAGTGTTTTCACAGTTGAGGAAAGAATATAGACCAAGGAAGGAATCAGGGCAGGTTGGATTCTGTGAGTTCAGTTCAGGCTAAAGCTCTTAGGTTTCTAAACATATATAAGAAGACGAACTATGGTCATCCCTACTACAAACGTCTCAGAAACTCTTCAAAGGTCGTGATGAAAGTGTGCAGAGGACCGGAATTGCCACAGTTTTGAACGCTCGAAGCATGTAAGTGGTTGGAACTGAGTCAGATGAAAACATGAAGATTGGCGTACAGGGCCCTAGTCTCTCAGGTCCATGATGGTTACCATCACAAGATGATTGTACAGAGAAACAGCTTCAGGCAGACACCCACTCGTGGCAGTATCTGCCCAGTTGAGGAAAGAAGATAGACCAAGGAGGTCTCTGCGTAGGTTGGATTCTGTGAGTTCAGTGCCAGCAAGAGTTCTATGGAGTCCAAAACGTATACAGGAAGAACACGCACTTTGGTCATCCCT
>JAHRIG010000075.1:0-209711 GCA_020311275.1 Eira barbara
AGAGGGAACCAGGAGAAGTCACAGACTTTCCTCCATCAGCTGGGAAATGGCAGCCAAACATGTCGACCCCTTCTCAGTCCCATGGGCCATCCACCCTGGGAGGACCGATTCGGAATGCCTGGGAACCACCGTGGGGGCTGCCCAGCACTTGGGCGCAGACGAGGCCCTTGGACCCAAACCTAATGGGAGCCCCTGGAAGTCTGTCACCAAGGTCCGAATCCATGCCCTGCAACCTTGCCATGGGTGATGGGACACAGGCAGGAGGAGGGTGGCTTTGCCTGGATCCCAGAGCAGATCCAGGCCCCTCTGGGCTGTGTTCCATGCCCCGCCCAGCCCCTGGCTCCCCCTTGTCTTGCCAAGTGTGTGCACCAGCCTCCTGTGAGAGCGGGTATGGAACGTACGGAGAGGTCCTACCCCTGGTGGCATCCCTCGAAGTAGAAGCCAGAGCACCCCCAATGTGCAGACGGGGAGACTGGGGAGGCCCTGAGAGCCACAGGGTGGGTCCGCAGTCCCAGTCCTGGGCAGGAGCAGGAGTCCGGTCGGAACGCAGCTCCGGGCCCTCACAGCGGGGACAACAGCTGCCCCCGGTCCTCCCAGGGGCTGGGGGTAGGCTGTGTGGGGGTCACTGGATAGACAGGGCATGGGGTGGAAGGGGGAGCCTGGAGCAGCTGGGGGAGGGGCGCCCTCGGGGAGCTCTGGGGTGAGGAGGAAGTGGGGTCAGGAGCCCCCAGGCAGTGGTGACCTCACTTCCCTGACGACAGAGCCCAACGGAATCTGAACCCACGTAGCCAGGCACCCACATTCCAGAGACGACCCCCTGCCCAGCGCATGACTTTGGACATCCTGAAGGAAGCGACATGTTCTTGTGCTGCCTACCGAAGTCCGGAGGATGCAGGCAGAGGAGGCCTCGCCCGCCAGACACGTCCGCTCACTCCAGAGGTCGTGTCAGGGCTCCCCGACGCCTCTGGCCCTTTGGCAACAAGAATCAAAAGGTGACACCGGGAGGCTCAGCGTCAGCCAGCCCCACACCTTCTGATCGACCCGTGGAGCCCCAGGTCTCCTCCCCGTGTGTCTGTGTGTTTGTGTGGGTGTATGTGTGTGTGTGTAAAGAGAGCTCATCGGGGGTGGAGACGCCCCGAGCAGGAGCAGGCTGATGAGGGCCCAGATGCCTGGTGGGCAGGTCATGTTCACATGTTAAGGTTCAGGCTGGCTAGGTGGGATGGGGTGTGGGGGCTGCTCCCTTCTGCCCAGGGTTTCTCCTGAGACCCTGCAGGGATGGGTCACTGACCCAGGTGCGGGGCCGTGCACGCACAGGTCTGCGTGGGATCCGGGAGAAGCTGGGGGACTGGGCAGGAGGACGGTGGGTATGGCCGGGCAGGGCTCTGGCGCCTCTTGCACACTCCCCGGTCTCTGCCTTGGCAGGCCACGGATGACATCGGAAGGAGGCGGGAAGACACGCACTCCTCCCTGACCCAGGAGTCTCCGGTCCTGGGAAGGCCTCCGGTCCCTCCGCGACCACTGCCCCCGGTACTCCATTGGACTGCGGTCCTGGACACGGAGCCCACGGAGCCCAAGACCCAGGGTGAGAAGGCTGGGATGGGGTGCCCGTGGCTGTGTGGGGATGGGTCGGTGCTGGGCCCCACAGGGAGAAGCCCCCACAGGCTGGTGTGGGGCCAGGAGCGACGACTTGGCTCGGAGCACCCAGGGGGTGGACCGCAGTCGGGGAGACGTCCCGGCGAGGGTTCCTTCGTGGCTGCGGCTTCTCGGGGAGGCCCTGGGCTGTGCCCTGTCTCTGCAAAGCCACAGGCAGAGGCAGGCCCGCGGGTGACCTTCTCTCCTCTCACAGCTACTCCAGCGGAGGAGCTAGACCCACTCCCAACTTCAGCAACTCCGCAGGGGGAGGTGGTGACTGCAGAGACTTCAGCAGGTGACCGGGAGCCGACAGGGGACCGGGCGCCTGCCCGTGCAGATGCTGATGCTGTCCAGGAAGAGCTGCCTCCTGCTCCTGCCGCTCCCCCTGGCCCTGCCCCTGCCAGAGCTACTCCCACTTCCCCTGCCCCTGCCTGGGCTCCTCTTCTGGCCCCTGACCCAGATCCTCCCTTGGTCCCACCCCTTCCCCGGCCCCTCCCTGGGCCCCTGTTCCTGCCCCAGACCCAGCTCCTGCCCTTGACCCTGCACCGGCCATCACCCCTGCAACTGCCCCTGCACCTGCCCCAGACCCACGTCCTACCCCTGTTCTTGCCCCTGCCTCTGACCCTGACCCTGACCCTGACCCTGCCCCTGCCCCGGACAGGACGGCCTCCCCTTCCCCTGCCTGCGCCCCTGTTCCTGACCCAGACCCAGACCCTGCCCCTGCTTCTTCCCCTTCAACTGTCCCCGTCCCTTCCCCTGGCCCTGCCACGACCACCGCCCCTTCCCCTGCCCCTGCCTAGGCCCCTGTTCCCGCCCCAGACCCAGCCCCTATCCCTCGCTCCTGCTCCTTTCCCTGCCCTTGCCTGTGCTCCTGTTCCTGTCTCTGACCCAGGTCCTGCTCTGGATCCTGCAAGGGCCACTACTGCTGACCCTGTCCCCGCCCCGATCCCAACCCCTGCCCTTACGCCTGCTCATGAGGGGCTCCCAGACCCGCATCCAGAGCCCACAACTCTGCGGGGAGATCTCCCTGGAAAGTCACCCTCCGTTCCCGCCCCTGACCCCGACATCCCCCCAGAATGTTGCATCCCCTCCCCCTATATTCTTCCTCTCCTGTATGGAGTCACCGTTATAGTCGCCGTCCATCTCCTGTATGCGGTTTATTATTTATTTTAAATAAAATTACTTGTTTTCCCTTGAACACGTCATGAGCATGAAGTACATTCCCAACGCTGTGCCACCGCACCCCAGAACATCGCAGCAGGATCTCTCGTTCCCCAAAGGGGACCCTGGGCCCAAGACCGCCCTGCCCGCTGCTCCCCCAGCCTGGCCCCTCGCGACCCCTAAGCCGCTTTCTCTTTCTGTTCCTGCACGTGTCCTGGAGGTTTCCGGAAGGGGAATCACTCAGTAGGTGCCTAAATGTGTCTGCACCGATTTTCAAAGCGCACTCGTTTTGGTTTTTTATTTGTTTTTTGTTGTTTTTTTTTTTTTTTGCTCCTTTTGACACAGAATTTCCCTTATTTGATGTTGAAACGCCCAATGGATTACAAATGAGATGTAATCATAGGGACCCCTTTAGGAATCTTGGGACACAATCTTGGGGCCAAGGGCACCACAGTCGGTCCCCAGACAGGACACGGCCGTTTCCTCCTGTGGCGCACACAGAAACCAGGGAAATGCAGAAAGCAGGAAGACACACCGCAGAGGGCAAAAGCATCGCTCACGACCCTAGGCCAGAGAAAGGTTTCCCATGGGTCTGCTCCAATCCATGCTCCAAGTCACTGGGTCCCACAGGGACAGAGACAGGACAGAGACTAAACACGTGCACGTTCAAGGGGGAGGATAGGCACACAGGGAGCATGTGTCAGGAGATGCAGGAGCTCCCGGGGAAGGGCTCGGGCAAAGGTAACCGTGGGGAGGCAGAGCGGGTCAGTCTCAGACTGGCAGGTGTCTGGTCTGGGGACCAGCAGCCCTGGGGAGAACATGAGGAAGCAGAGGTCCAACGCAGGTCCCCTGGAGAGAAGGGTGACAGGCACCCCTGTCTGGGACAACAGCGAGCGGCACCCATCCCAGGCCACAGGTGCACCTATCACCTAGCAGGGCTCAGCCTGCGACTCACCCCCAGAAACTCTGGCTCGGTTTTCCACGGGTGTGTTTTCCGGAGTATTTGGCATAGCAGTGGTGGAGACAGCAGGGAATGGAACCATGCTCATGCCCAAGGAGATGGATGGGATCCTCATCCCAGTCCTCATGACAGAATGTCCTGTGGCTACTTTCGCAGTGTTGTCTGGGGCACGGGATCGCGGCAGCCCCTCCTGAGACCCCGCTCCTGTCACCCTGCTCCTGGGAACACTCATAATTGTTGGAGGAGGAGGTGGAGAGGATCCAGGATGACAGAGGGCCAAGAAGAAGGAAGGTGAGCACTGGGAGGACAGAGGGACATGCCCCGAGCCAGCATTCAGGGCCTAATCCTAAGCCGAACCAGAAGCCCAATAGTAAACCTAACCCAAACCCGAACCCGAAATCCTAACCCATAACCCTAACCATGAACCTGAACCCAAACATGAACCCTAACCCCGAATCCTAACCCCTAACCCTAATCCTAGCCCTGATCCTAAACCCAAACCTAACACTAACCGCTAACGCTGACGGTGACAATGACCCAGAGCGTGATCCTAACCCTATCCCTGACCCTGACCCGGACCCTAATCCTAACCCTGACCCTGACCCAAACCCGGACCCGACACCTAACCCTGACCCTGACTCTAATCAGATCTTAAACCTAACCCTGACTTTGACCCTATCCTGGACCCTAACCCTGACCCTGACCCTCAACCTAACCCTGACCCTAAACCTAACCCTGACCCCGACCCTAATCCTAACCCTAACCCTAACCCTAACCTCCTCCCGTGCACTGACAGTGGTTCCAAGGCCTCAGGACCCTCTCTGCTGACCCCCAGGTTTTAGGAGGAGACACTCCGGAGCCCCCTGTGGGGGGTGGGAGCGGCGCGGGATGCTATGGTTAGTTCAAGGCAAGCTCCTGTCCTGCTGAATCCGTTACATTTGGGAAATTCAAACTGAAATGGAGCCCAATTATCCCCTGACTTCCCGGGAAATAGAAATGATTAAAAACCATACTGAATTAAGTGAAATGCAGACACAAGCTTTACAAATTACACTAAAATTCACTCAAAATTGTAGATATATTTAAAATGTAAAACAATCAAAATAGGAAAAAGAAAATCCACATAGCCTTGAGCTCGGTGATGAGTTTTAACACACAACACCACAGTCCAATCCACAAAAGAAAAAAATTGATAACATGAACTTCCTAAAATTAAAACTTCTGCTCCGTGAAAGACCTTGATGGGAAAACTAAAAGACAAGCCACAAACTTGGAGGAAATATTTGCAAAACACATATCTGGTAAAATATTTGTATTCAAAACATACACAAATGATCAGAACTCAATGATAAGGAAACAACATCCTAATCCAGAATCGGTAAGGATCTGAGAATGCCTAGACAAGGAAGACATACAGATACAAAATAAGCATATAAAAATACGCTTGACCTCATCATCAGGAAAGCAAAAATTTAAACAAGAGGAACACAGCACTGCACAACTATTATAAATGCTAAACTCTAGAGAAAAGTTTCAGAGAATACCGATTGCTGGACGGGGAGGAATGTCAGCAACTGTCCCTTCGAAGACAGTTTGGCTCTTTTCTCCAAACCTAAATAAGTCTCGTGTTAAGAACCAACACTTGCACTTCTAGTATTTAGACAACTGCTTTGAAAAACTATTTCCAAGCAAAAACTCCCGTGCAGTTATGCGCAGTAGCTCTATTCATAATGGTTACAAACTTAAAGAAGTCAGGATGCCCTTCCATAAATGCATCCATAAGGAAACCGAGTGCATCCATGTGAAGGAAGCAGATTATGCCGCCCAAAATATGCCTCTTTGGCACAAGGTTTGTTTGGGCTGATTAATTTTAAGAAACAGCAGACTGAGGACAATCTCTGAAAGCTGAGCACAGGTTGCCGTTGGGTAAGCGAAATGCACTTACAAAGGAAATCTCCATTTGTAAGGGAGTCTCTCTGTACCAGGAGCAGAAGAACGACTGAATCTCAAGAAAATCTTAGCAAAAGAGAAGACACAAACTTAAATCACCAAGGAAGGAAGGGGTTCACTTCGGTCAGGGGCTTCAGCTGCCCATCCGGTGCTCTTGCTGTGATTCTACAATTGCCAAACACGCTTACACTTGTTTAAAAAGCAATGTCGCTCTTGGTGGGAAACTCACGGCCCTAGCTTTGGGCATCTGGTCTCCACATCTCAGAGACCGGAAGGCACACAGACCTGATTCTTGTCCCTAGGAGGAGGGAGCCCATAAGTCACCCACAATCCCCCACAGTAATCACCCTTCCCCAAGGAACAAACTGGCTTACTTTTCTATATTTTCTCTCTTCTTTACAAATGCCAGAGACCAAACATGAGGATAGTGAAAGAAATTATTGTTCAGTGAAGCTGTCGAAGGCTCAAGGATTATTTCCCAGGATGGAATCTACACTTGGCAGATTTTCAGAGATCACCTGCCCTGGACCATGTACATGGCTCTCAGAGACCATGCAGCCTCACTGAGGAACTGCCCACTGGGGGGCACAGTTGTTCCAATGCCCTTAATTCTTAACAAGTATGACTGCCAAGGGTTTACATTACAACTGGGAGGCCAAAGGACTGCAGGGCAGTCTGCTATATGGCTGTAGCGGCCAGGACTACATTCAATGTTTGCAGCAACGTTACCTTTATTTTTTTTTTTTAATTGTGTTATGTTTTTCACCATACGGTAGATTCATTTTGAGGGTTTTTTTTTTTTTTTTTTTGGTTTTTTTTTTTTTTATTTTATTTTTTCAGTGTTCCAAGATTCATTATTTATGCACCATGCCCAGTGCTCCATGCAATACATGCCCTCCTTAATACCCATCACGAGGCTAACCCCTCTTCCCACCCCGTTCCCTTCCAAAACCCTCAGTTTGTTTCTGAGTCCACAGTCTCTCATGGTTCATTTCCCCCTCCAGTTTCCCTCAATTCACTTTTCCTTTCCTTCTCCTAATGTCTTCCATGCTATTCTCATGTTCCACAAGTAAGTGAAACCATATGATAACTGACTGTCTCTGCTTGACTTATTTTGCTCAGCATCATCTCCTCCAGTCCCTTCCATGTTGATACAAAAGTTAGGTACACAGCCGTTCTAATGGAGGCATAATATCACATTGTGTATATGGACCACATCTTTATCCATTCATCTGTTGAAGGGCATCTTGGCTCTTTCCAATTTGGCAATTGTGGCCATTGTTGCTATGAACATGGGGGTACACATGGCCCTTCTTTTCACTATATCTTTATCTTTGGGGTACATACCCAGTAGTGCAATAGCCGGGTCATAGGGCAGCTCTATTTTTAATTTTTTTAAGGAATCTCCACACTGTTTTCCAAAGTGGCTGCACCAACTTCCATTCCCACCAACAGTGTAAGAGGGTTCCCCTTTCTCCACATCTTCTCCAACATGTCGTTTCCTGTCCTGATAATTTTGGCTATTCTAACTGGTAGAATATCAGTTAGAATATCAGTTATATATATACCTCATTGAGGTATCTCAATGAGGTTTGAATTTGTATCTCCCTGATGGCTAATGATGATGAACATTTTTCATGTGTCTGACAGCCATTCGTATGTCTTCTTTTTTTAATTTAATTTAATTTTTTCAGTATCCCAAGATTCATTGTTTATGCACCACTCCCAGTACTCCATGCAATACATGCCCTCCTTAGTACCCACCACCAGGCTCACCTAAACCCCACCTTCCTTCCCTCCAAAACCCTTTGGAGAATGTCTGTTCATGTCTTCTGCCCATTTTTTGATTGGATTATTTGTTTTTTGGGGTGTTGAGTTTGAGGTGTTCTTTATAAATCTTAGATATCAGCCCTCTTTCTGTAGTGTCATTTGCAAATATCTTCTCCTATTCTGTGGGTTACCTCTTTGTTTTGTTGACTGTTTCCTTTGTTGTGCAGAAGCTTTTTATCTTGATGAAGTCCCAAAAGTTCATTTTTGCTTTTGTTTCCTTTGCCTTCAGAGACAGGTTTTGAAAGAAATTGTTATGTCTGATGTCAAAGAGGTTACTGCCTATGTTCTTCTCTAGGATTTTGATAGACTCCTGCCTCACATTGAAGTCTTTCATCCATTTCAAGTTTATCTTTGTGAATGGTGTAAGAGAATGGTCAAGTTTCATTCTTCTATACATAGCTGTCCAATTTTCTCAGGACCATTTATTGTTGAGACTGCCTTTTTTCCACTGGATATTTTTTCTCTGCTTTGTCAAAGATTATTTGACCATAGAGCTGAGGGTCCATGTCTGGACTCTTTACTCTGTTCCATTGGTCTATGTATTTGTTTTTATGCCAGTACCATGCTGTCTTGTTGATCACAGCTTTGTAGTAAAGCTTGAAATCAGGTAACGTGATGCCCCCAGTTTTGTTTTTCTTTTTCCGTATTTCCTTAGCGATCCGGGGTCTTTTCTAGTTCCATACAAATTTTAGGATCATTTGTTCTAGCACTTTGAAAAATGCCAGTGGAATTTTGATTGGAATGGCATTGAAAGTATAGATTGCTCTGGGCAGTACAGACATTTTAACAATGTTTATTATTCCAATCCATGAGCATGGAATGCTTTTCCATCTTTTTTGTGTCTTCTTCAATTTCTTCCATGAGTGCTCTGTCGTTCCCCGAGTACAGATCCTTTACCTCCTTTTCATGGTATCTTATGGTTCTTGGTGCTATAGTAAATGGAATCAATTCTCTAATTTCCCTTTCTATATTTACATTGTTAGTGTATAAGAAAGCAACTGATTTCTGTGCATTGATTTGTATCCTGCCACATTACTGAACTGCTTTATGAGCTTGAGTAATTTGAGGGGTGGAGTCTCTTTTTGGGTTTCCATATAAAGTCTCATGTCATCTGTGAAGAGAGTTTGAATTCTTCTTGGCCAATTTGAATACATTTTATCTCTTTTTGTTGTCCGATTGCTGTTGCTGGGACTTCTAGTACTATGCTGAACAATGTGGCGAGAGTGGGCATCCTTGTCGTGTTCCTGATCTCAGTGGGAAGGCTGTCAGCTTTTCCCCACTGAGGGTGATATTCGCTGTGGGTTTTTCATAGATAGATTTTGTAAAGTTGAGGAATTTCCCTCTATCCTTACACTTTGAAGAGTTTTAATCAGGAAAGGATGCTGTATTTTGTCAAGCTTTTTCTGCATCAATTGAGAGGACCATGTGATTCTTCTCTCTTTTCCTATTGATTTGTGAATGTTGACCCACCATTGTATCCAAGGGATAAATCCCACCGGCTCATGGCGGATAATCTTTTTAGTGTACTGTTGGATCCTATTAACTAGGATCTTGTTGAGAATCTTGGCATCCATATTCATCAGGGATATTGGTCTGAAATTCTCCTTTTTGATGGGGTTATTGCCTGGTTTGGGGATCAGGGTAATGCTGGCTTCACAGAAAGAGTCTGGAAATTTTCCTTCTGTTTCTATTTTTGAAACAGCTTCAGGAGAAAAGATATTATTTCTTCTTTGAATGTTTGGTAGAATTCCCCAGGGAATGTGTCAGGTCCTGGGATCTTGTTTTTTAGAGGTTTTTGATCATTGCTTCAATCTCATTACTAGATATTGGTATATTCATGTTGTCGATTTCTTCCAGTTTCAGTCTTGGAAGTTTATAGGTTTCCAGGATTTCATCCATTTCTTCTAGGTTGCTTAACTTATTGGCATAAAACTGTTGATAATAATTTCTGATGATTGTTTCTATTCCCTTCATGTTTGTCATGATCTCTCCCCTTTCTTTCATAACTTTATTAATTTGGGTCCTCTCTCTTTTCTTTTGGATTGGCCAGTGGTTTATCAATCTTATTGATTCTTTCAAAGAACCAGCTTCTAATTTTGCTGATGTGTTTTACTGTCTCTAGTTTCTAATTCATTGATCTCTGCTCTAATCTTAATTATTTCCCTTCTTGTGCATGGGGTTGGCTTAATTTGTTGTTGATTTTCCTGTTCCTCATGGTGGACAGAGAGCTAGTGTATCCAGGATTTTTCAATTTAATGTTTGATGTAGTGTTCCATCGTTCATTGTTTGCATATAACACCCAGTGCTCCATGCGATCCATGCGGGATGCTACCTTTCTTGCCAGGCTAAGAGGCTGTGAGGGAGGAGGAGCTTGTCTCAACCACACAGATGGAATAGAAATATCCCAAGGGGCTGTCTTCACTGACCCAGGACCTGTTGCATTGCCGAGCAGCACAGTCAGCTCAATAATAGGGGTTGTCAGGATCTTAGCTGGCCTGAGCCGGATGACCACAGATGCCTGCCTAGATGGTTGGAGGCCAAGGGCTGTACTGTCTGAAACCTGATTGTCTACTTCTAATTGCTTGGTTGGGGAAAAGATTCAGCTGATACCAGAAGGGCCCATCAGCCTACAAGAAGGGGGCAACTGGAGGCTGTCAGGTTGACGCACCTAGCCTATATAAATCCACATGTGTCCACTGAGTGTCCTTGGGGTCAGGGCTGTTGCCCAGGCAGAATGGGGCCAACAGCACCCTTCCCAGGTGAGGGAGTGGAAGGACCCTTCTGGAGCTCTGAGGCCCTCACACTCTTCACTAAGGTTGAGTTGGATTTTAAATAGCCAGTGACTACATGGGCATTTCACTGTACTTCTGTTAGAGCCCAATACTGAGGGACAAAATAACTAATGTTCTAGGTCAACCCCTGATGTGTACGTGACCACAAGCAAGTACATCCTAGAGGTCCAGAGATATGGAAGGAAACAGAGAAGACACAGAAGATAGGGAAGAGGACCACTTCTGCTAAAGCCAACCCTGATCCAGGCCGACATGAACACTGACCTTGACCCTAACTCAGAATGTAAGACCAACACAGAGCCAGACTAATATGCTGATGCAGAAGCTGACCCAGATCCTGACCTTGAACCTGATACTGATCACGACCCTGAGCCTGATCTCAAGTCTGACTTTGACCCCAACACATGACCCTAACCCTGACCCAGACCTTAACTCTAACCTATCCCAGACCTTGGCCCTGACCCTTACTCTAAACCCTGACCCTGTCCAACAAATAAGGAATATTGAGTGGAAATAATGAAAAACTAGACCTTAAAAGACCGATCCAGTTTGGATTGTGGAGAGAGATTCAAATGTCTGGCTGTGCACTGGGGGCTATGATGCTTGAGCAAAACCATTAAGCGCCCTACATGGAGGTGAGGATGTCTCATAAGTCAGTGTTTCCATCCATGGAAGGGTGGAGACCTGGACCAAAGAACAGCTAATCTGGGTGGCTTCTAGAAGGATAAATCAGCCATTTCCACCAACAACACACAAAGACAGACCATCTCAGAGTTGTGACCTAGGGACAGCTCTGCTTTGCCTCATTCTCTTCTCAGTGTTTTAGGAAAACATATTGTGCTCTTTGTAGACCTAAAATTATTAAGTGGTCCTCATAAATTTGAAGAGGCTATTGACTAGGGAATCTGAGGCCAACAGCCATGCTCGAGCATGGGTGCTCAGCAGAAAAATGACTCATATTCACTGGGCTTGTTCAATGCAGATTTTCTGCAACATCGGTTACACATAAGGTTTGACCTGCTGGCTTGTTCCCTTACCTTGGAATGATGCAGTGAGTCACAAGGGGGCCAGCTGAATCTCAGCAAAATAAAGACTCACAAAAATTCCAGTGCCTGGAGAGGCACCTGGGTGGTTCAGTTGGTTTGGTGGCCAACTCGATTTCAGTTCAGGTCATGATCCCAGGGAAATGGGATAGAGCCCCACATTGAGCCTTGCATCAGGCTCCACACTCAGTGGGAATCTGCTTGAGAATTCTGTCCTCCTCTCCTTCTGCCATGCCTCTGCTCGCATGCTCCCTCTCTGTCTCTCAAATAAATAAATAAATCTTGCTGAAAATCCATTGCCTGGAGATGACAGTTTAGGGGGTGTTAGAACATGTCTGGAGGGTGACGTGGGCAGGGAGAGGTATGTGCCTTCACAGAGGGGTGAGAAGGTTAGGATCACGAAGGTCATATTGGAGAATGTCCACTCAGAGACCTAGGAAGACAGGAGTGGAGGCCACCAGCCCCTGAAATGAAAGCTGATGGTTTTGATCCATTGTAATGAAGACAGAAACTAAAGCTGAGCCAGAGACTACGGCTGATCTGACAGTTAGGGGAAAGAAGGGCACTGAGAGATTTGAACATTCATCTACTTTTTTAAAAAATGCTAGAATTCATACAATTGATTCCAAGTTTAAAAAAAATGTTCACTAATAATAATAATAAACAAAGGGATCTACAGTAGGAATTGAACAGATTTCACAAATGGGTATCAGTTATGGAGGCATGTCTCTGGCTCTACCTCACCTTCACATGTTTGGATTGTGTGTGTCACAAAAGAAAGCCTACTAGGGTTGTGAGAGAGTCACTGGATTCTCTAAGCAGCCTGTGAACCCACTGCTGGAAAGAAAAGTTGGTTGAGAAAAACAGCGGGAGCAGACCACCCTGGAGTAAAGCAGAATGTTCCTTCCCAATCTTCTTTTATGCAGCCTATGCTATGGGCTTAACCAAAGGTCAAAGCCACTTTATCCATGAGTGGGGCTCTCACTGTTCCCTGACTTCAGTGGACAGAGAAGAGACTAGTTTTTTGTGGTTTTTTTTTTGTTTTGTTTTGTTTTGGTTTTGGTTTTGGTTTTGTTTTCCCTCAGAAAGCAATTCGCATCTACAAATATCCAGTCGTAGAAGGGATGTGACTTATCAATTTCAAAAACATGGTTTTTAAAGATAAATATTCTCCTACTGTTTCCCTTCGGTAACAACAGAACTTCATTTAGTTGTTTAGGAATCTCAGAATGATTAAGATGGGCTTTTGGAAACAAAATAACACCAGAGAGGTAACACTAAGATAGAATATTACTGTGTTTTAACTCTACACTTTAAATAAATCTATAGATACATTTTTTTAAGATTTTATTTATTTATTTATTTGACAGACAGAGACAGTGAGAGAGGGAACACAAGCAGGGAGAGTAGGAGAGGGAAAAGCAGGCTGCCCACCCAGCAGGGAGCCCAATGCAGGGCTCAATCCCAGGACCCTGGGATCATGACCTGAGCCTAAGACAGATGCTTAATGACTGAGCCACCAGGTGCCCCTATAGATACATATTTTTGAAAGAAATAAAATGTTAGATGTAATTTTTCTATAAAGCAAAAAGATACTGGAAATAGAAGCATCTGGGCCATAGCTTTACTGGAAATATACTGAGATTGAAACAGGAAACTACCAGTGAAATCCTCTCATGCACATGGAGGGACCCAGAAGGAAGGGATGGCCAGGCACATGGGGGCTTCAGGGTTTTGACTGCAAGAAAGCACTTCCTGCAGTTTCGGTGTCATATGCAAGGTGGAGGCTGCTGCAGGAGAAAGATGAGACAACAGTTCCTTTATCCCTTCCACTTCCGTGGATCGCACATTTTCAGGCTTGTTCCATTTCTAGTTGAAGGGTTATTGTACATATTTACTTAAGATAATAAAATTCTCAGTGTTCGAAGTGACGAGGTCTGCCATGTCCAAAAAGCAGGGAAGAGGGGAAAAAAGGAAGAAACAGCTCAATCATTTGATGGATTTGAACTCCCCTCCCCCATTATCACTGAAAACAGAAGGAAAGATGTGGGGAGAAAGTACCATTATATGTGATTTTATATGTGATTTGTGCCTGCAGAGAAATCATGTCTGCTTCCTTCCTATTTCCTTTCTTTAGCACCTTACTTTGTTGGTGATCCATGAAGTTACCCTGTGTTTTCCAGCACAACTATGCATTCTCTCTCTCTCTCTTCTGTCTTTTTACCCTCTACTTTTAGGGGCAGGGCTCCGGTAAGACAGATCCCAGTCCACATCCACTCTACCATCTTAAATCAGGAGCTGTCTCAGCCATCATCCATCCTGCTGCAAATCTGAGGTGTTGGAAGTCACCACGCACAGGCCAAGTCTGACCAGCACTTGTTGTCTGTACATACAGCACTGTGGGAATGCAGCCACACACATTAGTTCTGCATGCTCTGTGACTGCTCTCAGGCCACAGTGCAAACATGGAGTCATTGTCAGAGAGACCACAGGATTCTCCATATTTTCTGTTTAGCCCTGTACAGAAATTCTGGGTAGAATTGTCAAAGATAAATATTATCATGTCATTCCTTTGAGTAGAAGGCTCCATAATACCTTCAGGAAAAAAATCTAATTTCTTCACCGTGATGCACAAAGGCTTCCATCTTTTAGCCCAACCTCCATATCCACGCTCATCTGTTTACATTCCTTCCTGCTAGTTTCCTTCCAGCCACATGGTGGAATGTGCTGGAAGATCTCATCCACTCTGGACATTGCATCTCTTCCTCCAAAGACATTCCCGTTCCATGGCAAGTTCCTTCTTTGTGCTTGAGGACTCAGCCCATGCAGCCCCACACATTCAGACATGTTTGCCCTTAACCTCTGGATCTCCCAGAGCAGCCAGTGCTCTCACTGCACTTTTTCCATCTGCTCCCTGCCTCTCCAGACTTGACCCATCGCATGATAGGCTGAGCACAGACATGCCAGGACTGGAAGATGGCAGCAGGAGCCAGATGCTCCTCTAAGATATTTGCAGCTTAAAATTACATGAAGACAGTCCTGAGCACAAAGTCCCCTTAACATGAAGAGAATGAACGGTTGCATAAGCTCTCAAAGACAAAACAGACCCCTGTGTGTTTCTGTGTTCAGCAGTTATTCAGCCCGGGATCAAAACTGTGACCCTGCCCTTACCTGCTGTGGTCCTGGGAGTTCCCTCGGTGTCCCTCAGCTTGAGATGTGCTGTCACTAACACCCTTCCTCCCATTGCTGTCTGTTGTATTGGCTGAACAAAAACAACACAAAGCATGTGGCCTTCTGGAAACTTGTTAAATGCCAGCTCTGTTGGTAACATTAGATGGCAGAGAGCTTTTGGATTTACTGACGGTATAGCTGAGGCACAGGTGCTAACTGTTGAAAGGCACATTCCATCAGTGACTGCCACAGGAATCCTCGTCCTCAGGAACATGTAGAAACTGAGGCCATCCTTTGAGAGAACATGCTCTTATAGCCTTTCAGTTATTTACATCATAATTTCTCCAGGCCATTGTACCTGGAAATTCTGAAGAAAAGTATCTGAGTGAGATCAAGAGAAATGACTCACATTTTTGTTTTGATCTGGGATAGAGAAGCTGTGATTCCTGTGGTTAGTGGAATTTAAGTACACTGCTGGGATCCATCAGGAACACGTTTTCCTAACCCCCCCCCCCAAAGTCCAATCAGCTGCTCTCCTGAGAGCATAATCAGCAGTTCTATTCACTCATTGAGAGACAAGAATTCTGCCCACATAAGAAGTGCTTTTGCTATAATTCAGAATGATACTATTTATCTAAGTCTTACTTTGGAGAATACTGGCTCACATAGTTCATTTTCAAATTTTTCTCATACTATCAGGGTCATAGCTAATGTCAATGGCATGTAAGATGAGAAGGCTTTTTTTTTTTAAGATTTTTTTTTTTTTTTTTTTACGAGAGGAAACACCCTTATGTTACAAATTGTAATGTCTCATGTTACAAACAGGCAAATTGGAAAGTTACACGCTCCCCTGCCAACACTATCATAGATAATAACCAAGATCTCCTACCTGAAAACTACCTTTCCCTCCATTTGTTAGACCTGGCATTTGCTGGCTGGCTGTGGGCAGCTGGCAAACATCCTCATCACTCAGGCCACACAGGTGATGATACAGCCTGGGGCACGGTGGATGGTGTGGTGACAGCAGCCGACCTGGGTTCTAGACTCTCTCTCCATGTCTTTCTCCCTCTGAGTTTCTGACTCTTTCTCTGTCTCTCCCTCTCTCTCTTTCTAATTTTCACAATAGCCTCTGGGCATAGCACAGGTGCCTCAGATGTGGGGCTTGGGAGGGTGTCTCGTTCTGGATCAGCACATTGGCTACTTTGAGCTTATTTACAATAACTAACATTTGTTGCAGAATAAATGAGTTGCTGAAGTGCGAAACCTCCTTTAGCATTTTTCTGATACTTTGAATATTTGACCATATGTTTATCTCTCGTTTCTGAAAAATCACCAACCACACAGTCAACATTATGAACAACTTCAGTTTCTGTGGTGAGTGAGCTTCAGAAGACAGGGTGTACATGCTGGAGGCAGGTGGCTCAGCAGCAGCAGCACGTGTGTGGGTTTCTGGCTGACAGCGGCTGGGTCTCTTCCCTGGCTGACCCATAGCCCATCGCACACACAGAGCTGTGGCGGGAGCACCTCTTAGCTCCGTTGGGGGAGCTAGCCTATAGAACTGCTGTGGCTCCTCCTGGGGTAAGCAGCTGCTGTTCCCGCACTTCTCTCAGCGTCAAACATGGCGGTTTGATCCTGTGTCACTGGACTCAGCAGAGCAGGGCAGGTGTGATCAGCCGGCAGGCTGCTGTGCACACCCAGGAAGACCTCAGTGATCACGGGTCCCCAAAAGCAGATGGAATCACTCTTGTTCAGCATCTCCAGCTGTACATTCCTTACCATCAGACCAAATAATCGAGAATAAGTTTCTCATCAGAACGCAATCTCAGAAGATAATGGGAATTCATGATTGATGTTTTTCTCATCATATTTGTACCAGGCTTTGAATCCGTTGGGGGCATAGACGTTTGGGCTCACTCTGGAGCACCACGGAGCAGTTTTTGGGTTCCACGTGCTGTTCTGGGGGCCAGGCATTGGACAGAGAGCAGCTCGCATCCAGTGCAGGGCTGCAGTTGATGCTCACAGGTGAGACCACATCTCCCCATCTCTGTGTCTGTACCACCTGCACTACGTTGGCACCTAGAGACATCGACTAATTAAGTACCAAAAACAAAACAAAAGGTATGTCTAAACTACTTTTGAATACTACTGTTACCTAGTTTTTAACTGATTTAAATGAATAAACTTCCCTTTCATCTTGGCAAGATGCATGATCAAGTCACAAATATTTCAGACCAAAATATAATATTGTGCCAAGAGAAAAATGCATTTTATGTGTTAGTTTGATTTTTTTAAGACTTATGTATTTAGGGGATAGGCAAGATGGTGGAGAAGTAGCAGAATGGAATGACATCAGATCCCAGGAGTTCAGCTAGATATGCACCAAACCATCCCAAACACCTACAAACTCAACAGGAGATCGAAGAAAAGAAGAGCAGCAATTCTAGGAACAGAAAATCGACCACTTTCTGAAAGGTAGAACGTGCGGAGAGGTGAATCCGTAGTGACGGAAAGATAGACCATGGGGGGAGGACCCAGCTCCCAGCAAGTGGCACAGCAATGGAGCACAAAATTAGAACTTTTAAAAGTCTGCTCAAATGAGGAACATCACTCCAGATGCTAAGCAGGGGTGGAGTCCTCGCAGGGACAGTGTGGTCTCAGGTCCTTTGGGGCCACAGAAATATTGGGGGTGTCCGAGTGTGGCAAAGTTGCCAGGTATCAGAATGGGGAAGCCAACTGCAGAGACAGAGCCAAAGAGTGAGCTTTCAGATCGGGGTTACCTTAAACCATGATCCAAGGCACAGTCGGACCACTGCTCTTCAAGCAGGAACCCCACAAGTGGCAGATCCAGGGAGACCCACATTCCTGCTCTGGGAGGAGCACCGAGGCAGGAATCTGCTAGGTTTGGAGACTTCAGGCAGGGCTGTGCACCAGAAATAGAAACACTCGGTCACAGGCTGGGTGAGCTCAGAGTGCAGCCAGAGACCAGGGAGACAGGAGTGATTGACTGTTTTTCTCTGAGGGCACACTGAGGAGTGGGGCCCTGAGCTCTTGGCTCCTCTGGGCCAGAGATTGGGAGGCCGCCATTTTCATTCCTGTACTCCAGAGCTCTACGGAAATCATTCAGGGGAAAAAAGCTCCTGAGAGTGAACCTGAGCAAATTACTTAGCCCAGCCCCTGGTAAGGGCCGAGCAATTCCGTCTCGGGCAAAGACATTTGAGAATCACCACAACAGGCCCCTCCTGCAAAAGATCAGCAAAAACATACACCCAAGACCAAGCTTACCAATCAAGGAGAACAGCGGAACTCCAGAGCTAGGTGAAAACAACACATAGAATTCATGTTTTGTTTTTTGTTTTTTTTTCCCATTATCGTTAAGTCTTGCAAAGTTAATTTTTTTATCTTATTTTTTCTTATTCTATTTTTTTAACTTTTCCTCTTTCCTCTTTTAATGTTTTTTGACTAGTTTATCTTAAGAATACCTTTCTTTAAAAAAAAAATCTTTTTAAACCTTCATTGTTATAGTCATATTTTATACCTTCATTGTATTTAACCTCATTTTTTGTATACATAAAAGTTTCTTTTTCTTTTTTCTAAAAAATCTGGGATACAATTTCTTCTAATAGATCAAAATATACCCTAATCTAACATATGGCTTTTTTCTAGTCTCCAGCCTGAGCACATTCCTTCCTCTTTTTGTTTTTCTTTTTCCAACCAACTTATCAATTCCTTTGTTAGATTTTTTTAAATTTTCATCTTTATAATCATATTCCATCCCTTCATCCTGTTTATCCTTATTTTTTGTGTAAATATATATACACATATACATATATACATATATATATATATGTGTGTGTGTGTGTGTGTGTGTGTGTGTGTATATATGTTTTTCTTTCTTTAAAATTGTGGGATGTAGTTTCTTCTAAGAGACCAAAATACACCCAAAATCAAGTGAGTGGTGCTGTTCTATTCACCAGTCATATATATATATATATATATAAATTTAAAAAAATTTAAAAAAATTTATATATATATATATAAATTTTTTTTAAATTTCTTTCCCCCCACTTTCTTCTCCCCACAGTTTTGGATCTCTTCTGATTTGGTCAGTGTACATTTTTCTGGGGTCTTTGCCACTCTTTTAGTATATAATTCTCTCATTCATATATTCTTACCTGGCATGGAGCACTGGGTGTGGTGCATAAACAATGAATTCTGGAACACTGAAAAGAAATTTAAAAAATAAATAAAAAATAAATAAATAAAAATAAAAGATGGTATGACAAAAAAAAAAATGACAAGGTGGAAAAACTCACCAAAAAAAAACAAACAAACAAACAAACAAACAACAACAACAAAAAGAGGCAGTACCAAAGGCTAGGTACTTAATCAATATGGACTTTGGTATTGTGTCAGATCCAGAGTTCAGAATGATGATTCTCAAGGTGCTAGGTGGGGTCAAAAAAGCCATGGAAGATATTAGAGAAACCCATTTTGAAGAAATAAAATCCCTTTCTGGAAAAATAAAAGAACTAAAATCTACCCACGTTGAGATTAAAAAAGCTATTAATGAGGTGCAATAAAAAAATTGAGGCTCTTACTGCTAGGATAAATGAGGCAGAGGAGAGAATTAGTGATATAGAAGAGCAAATGATGGCGAATAAAGAAGCTGAGCAAAAGAGAGACAAACGAATACTGGACCACAAAGGGAGAATTCAAGAGATAAGTGATACCATAAGATGAAACAATATTAGAATACTTGGGATTCCAGAAGAAGAAGAAAAAGAGGGAGGGGCAGATGGTATATTGGAGCAAATTATAGTAGAGAATTTCCCTAATATGGTAAAGGGAACAAGCATCAAAATCCAGGAGGCACAGAGAACCCCCCCTCGAAATCAATAAAAATAGCTCCACACCCTGTCATCTAATAGTAAAACTTACGAGTCTTAGTAACAAAGAGAAAATGCTGGAAGCAGCTTGGAACAAGATGTTTGTAACATACAATGGTAGAAATATTAGATTAGCAGC
The DNA here is from genome assembly GCA_020311275.1 of Eira barbara. Lineage (NCBI taxonomy): Eukaryota > Metazoa > Chordata > Mammalia > Carnivora > Mustelidae > Eira > Eira barbara. Next base: position 19,566 of record JAHRIG010000075.1, read on the forward strand.
AGACTTATCCACAGAAACCTGACTGGCAAGATATATTCAGAGCACTAAATGAGAAAAATATGCAGCCAAGAATACTATATCTAGTTAGGCTATCTGAAAATAGAAGGAGAGATAAAAAGATTCAAGGACAAATAAAAATTAAAAGAATTTGCAAACACCAAATCAGCCCTACAGGAAATACTGAAAGGGGGTCCTAAGCAAAGAGAGAACCTAAAAGTAGTAGACCAGAAAGGAACAGAGACAATATACAATAACGGTCACCTTAGAGGCAATACAATGGTACTAAATTCATATCTTTCAATAGTTACCCTGAATGTAAATGGACTAAGCCCCAATCAAAAGACACAGGTATCAGAATGGATAACAACAACAACAACAAACAAACAAACAACAACAATATGCTGCCTACAAGAAACTCATTTTAGACCCAAAGACACCTCCATATTTAAAGTGAGGGGGTGGAAAAAAATTTACCACACTAATGGACATCAAAAGAAAGCTGGGGAGGCAATCCTTATATCAGATACATTAGATTTTAAGCCAAAGAGTATAATAAGAGATGAGGAAGGACACTATATCATACTTAGAGGGTCTGTTCAACAAGAAAATCTAACAAATTTAACTGTCTATGCCCCTAACATGGGAGCACCCAACTATACAAACCAATTAATAACAAAATCAAAGAAACACATTGACAATAATACAATAATAATAGAGGAATTTAACACCCCCCTCATGGAAATGGACAGATCATCCAAGCAAAAGATCAACAAGGAAATAAAGGCCTTAAATGACACACTGGACTGGATGGACATCACAGATATATTCAGAACATTCCATCCCAAAGCAACAGAATACACATTCTTCTCTAGTGCACATGGAACATTCTCCAGAATATATCACATCCTGGGTCACAAATCAGGTCTCAACAGGTATCAAAAGATTGGGACCATTCCCTACATATTTTCAAACCACAATGCTCTGAAGCTAGAACTCAATCATAAGAGGAAAGTTGGAAAGAAATCAAATACATATAGGCTAAAGAGCATCCTACTAAAGAATGAATGGGTCAACCAGAAAATTAAAGAAGAATTGAAAAAATTCATGGAAACAAATGAAAATGAAAACACAACTGTTCAAAATCTGTGGGATGCAGCAAAGGCAGTCCTGAGAGGAAATTATATAGCGATACAAGCCTTTCTCAAGAAACAAGAAAGGTCTGAAGTTCACAACCTGAACCTACACCTAAAGGAGCTGGAGAAAGAACAGCAAAGAAAACCTAAACCTAGCAGAATAAGAGAAATAATAAAGATCAGAGTAGAAATCAATGAAATAGAAACCAAAAGAAGACTAGAACAGATCAACAAATCTAGGAGCTGGTTCTTTGAAAGAATTAATAAGATTGATAAATCCCTGGCCAGACTTATGAAAAGAAAAGAGAAAGGACCCAAATAAATACAATCATGAATGAAAGAGGAGAGATCACAACCAACAGCAAAGAAATACAAACAATTATAAGAACATATTACGAGCAACTATACGCCAGCAAATTTGACAATCTGGAAGAATTGGGTGCATTCCTAGAGATGTATAAACTACCAAAACTGAAGCAGGAAGACATAGAAAACCTCAGCAGACCCATAAACAGTAAGGAGATTGAAGCAGTCATCAAAAATCTTCCAACAGAGGCGCCTGGGTGGCTCAGTGGGTTAAAGCCTCTGCCTTCAGATCAGGTCATGATCCCAGGGTCCTGGGATCAAGCCCCGCATCGGGCTCTCTGCTCAGCGGGGAGCCTGCTTCCCTTCCTCTCTCTCTGCCTGCCTCTCTGACTACTTGTGATCTCTGTCAAATAAATAAATAAAATCTTTTAAAAAATTTAAAAAAAAATCTCCCAATACCCCTGGGGCTAATAATACATTATATGTTTATTTTAAAAAATTTAAAAATTATAAAAAAAAAATCTCCCAACAAACAAGAGCCCAGGGCCAGATGGCTTCCCAGGGGAATTCTACAAAACATTTAAAGAAGAATTAATACCTATTCTCCTGAAACTGTTCCAAAAAATAGAAATGGAAGGAAAACTTCCAAACTCATTTTATGAGGCCAGCATTACCTTGATCACAAAACCAGACAAAGACCACAGCAAAAAGAATTACAGACCAATATCCTTGATGAACACAGATGCAAAAATTCTCACCAAAATACTAACCATTAGAATCCAACAGTACATTAAAAGGATTATTGACCATGACCAAATGGGATTTATTCCAGGGCTGCAAGTTTGGTTCAATATTCGCAAATCAATCAATGTGATACAATACACTAATAAAGAAAAAACAAGAACCATATGATACTCTCAATAGACGCTGAAAAAGCATTTGGCAAAGTACAGCATCCCTTCCTGATCAAATCTCTTCAAAGTGTAGGGATAGAGGGCACATACCTCAATATTATCGAAGCCATCTATGAAAAATCCACCGCAAATATCATTCTCAATGGGGAAAAACTGAGAGCATTTCCCCTAAGGTCAGGAACACAGCAAGGATGTCCACTATCACCACTGCCATACAACATAGTACTAGAAGTCCTAGCCTCAGCAATCAGACAACAACAACAACAACAAAAATAAAAGGCATCTGAATCAGCAAAGAAGAAGTCAAACTCTCACTCCTTGCAGATGATATGATACTTTATGTGGAAAACCCAAGACTCCACTCCAAAACTGCAAGAACTCATATAGGAATTCAGTAAAGTGTCAGGATATAAAATCAATGCACAGAAATCAGTCGCATTTCTTTACACTAACACCAAGACAGAAGAAAGAGAAATTGAGGAGTCAGTCCCATTTACAATCACACCCAAAACCATAAGATACCTAGGAATAAATCTAACCAAAGAGGCAAAGAATCTATACTCAGAAAACTATAAAGTACTCATGAAAGAAATTGAGGAAGACATAAAGAAATGGAAAAATATTCCATGCTCATGGATTGGAAGAACAAATATTGTGAAAATGTCTATTCTACCTAAAGCAATCTACACATTTAATGCAATCCCTATCAAAATCCCATCCATTTTTTTTAAAGAAATAGAACAAATAATCCTAAAATTTATATGGAACCAGAAAAGACCTCGAATAGCCAAAGGAATATTGAAAAAGAAAGCCAAAGTCGGTGGCATCACAATTCCAGACTTCAAGCTCTATTACAAAGCTGTCATCATCAAGACAGTATGGTACTGGCACAAAAACAGACATATAGATCAATGGAACAGAATAGAGAGCCCAGAAATAGACCCTCAACTCTATGGTCAACTAATCTTCGACAAAGCAGGAAAGAATATCCAATGGAAAAAAGACAGCCTCTTCAACAAATGGTGCTGGGAAAATTGGACAGCCACATGCAGAAAAATGAAATTGGACTATTTCCTTACACCACACACGAAAATAGATTCAAAATGGATGAAGGACCTCAATGTGAGAAAGGAATCCCTCAAAATCCTTGAGGAGAATGCAGGCAGCAACCTCTTTGACCTCAACCGCAGCAACTTCTTCCTAGGAACATCCCCAAAGGCAACAGAAGCAAGGGCAAAAATGAATTATTGGGATTTCATCAAGGTCAAAAGCTTTTGCACAGCAAAGGAAACAGTTAACAAAACCAAAAGACAACTGACAATGGGAGAAGATATTTGCAAATGACATATCAGATAAAGCGCTAGTATCCAAAATCTAAAAAGAGCTTAGCAAACTCAACACCCAACAAACAAATAATCCAATGAAGAAATGGACAGAAGGGGGCGCCTGGGTGGTTCAGTGGGTTAAGCCTCTGCCTTAGGCTCAGGTCATGATCTCAGGGTCCTGGGATCAAGCCCCATATCAGGCTCTCTGCTCAGCAGAGAGCCTGCTTCTCTCTCTCTCTCTGCCTGCCTGCCTTTCCGCCTGCTTGTGATCTTTGTCTGTCAAATAAATAAATAAAATATTCACCAAAAAAAAAAAAAAAAGGAAAGAAAGAAAGGAAGGAAGGAAGGAAGAAAAGAAATGAGCAGAGGACATGAACAGACATTTCTGCAAAGAAGACATCCAGACGGCCAACAGACACATGAAAAAGTGCTCCACATCACTCAGCATCAGGGAAATACAAATCAAAACCACAATGAGATACCACTTCACACCAGTCAGAATGGTTAAAATTAAGTCAGGAAACGACAGGTGTTGGCAAGGATGTAGGGAAAGGGGAACCCTCCTACACTGTTGGTGGGAATGCAAGCTGGTGCAACCACTCTGGAAAACAGCACAGAGTTTCCTTTAAAAGTTGAAAATAGAGCTACCCTATGACCCAGCAATCACACTACTGGGTATTTACCCTAAAGATACAAATGTGGTGATCCGAAGGGGCACGTGCACCCGAATGTTTATAGCATCAATGTCCACAATAGCCAAACTATGGAAAGAACCTAGATGTCCATCAACAGATGAATGGATAAAGAAGATGTGGTATATATACACAATGGAATACTATGCAGCCATCAAAAGAAATGACATCTTGCCATTGCAATGACGTGGATGGAACTAGAGGGTATTATGCTAAGCAAAATAAGTCAGTCAGAGAAAGACAATTATCATATGATCTCCCTGATACGAGGAATTTGAGAGGCAGGGTAGGGGGTTTGGGGGGGTAGGGAAGGAAAAAATGAAACAAGATGGGATTGGGAGGGAGACAAACCATGAGGGACTCTTAGTCTCACAAAACAAACTGAGGGTTGCTGGGGGGAAGGGGGGAGGGAGAGGGTGGTTGGGTTATGGACATTGGGGAGGGTACATGCTATGGTGAATGCTGTGAAGTGTGTAAGCCTGGTGATTCACAAACCTGTACCCCTGGGGCAAATAATACATTATATGTTAATAAAAATAAAAATAATTTTTTAAAAAAGTGTTAAAATAAAGACTTATGTATTTATTTGGGGGGTGGACATGCACATAAGTAGGAGGGACAGAGAAAGAGGCAGAGAGAATCTCAGACCCTGAACCGAACATGGGGCCCAATGTGGGTTCAATCTCATGACCCCGAGATCAAGCCTGAGCTGAAACCAAGTCAGATGCTTAACCAACTGTGACTTCCAGGTCCCCCAGTATTAATTTGATTATTTTTTTCCTATCATTTAGTGATCTTAAGGTAATTAAATCAGGAAGTCTGTGTCTCTAAGAGTCCTTTAATATAAGTATTTCTGCATTTTGGAAAAGAAAAACCTCAATACATCTTCTATTGTAAACAGACGTCAGTCAACAGATACTGATAACAAATGGAAGACTTTAAAATGGACATCCTTCTGCGATAAACTTCCACGGGAAACCTCAGTACACCAGGCAGGATCCCAGCAGCCACACTTAGAGGGGCACAGGGAACATCGCTCCATCCGGTTCACACACACAACATCTAACAAGCCTGTAGAATGTGCAGAGACTGTCGCTTGGTGACAGTAGACTCTGGGATCAAGAGGGAGTGATGGCTAGAAGGACCAGAGACACAGATGAGCTAATCTGGGTTATGGGGTGGCGATCACCTGGACATTTCAGGAGCCCGGCACCTGGGGCTGCCTGGGCTGCGGTCTGTGGGATTCCCCTCAGTCAGGCTATTTTCAGGCTCTGGAGGTCCTTTGATATATAGAAAAAGAGTTATTAAAAAAATTATCACCACTAAAATTTTCTTAAGTAGTATTCCTATTCTTTAACCATATTTAGAAATCTAAAATTATCCTATGAATAAAATCTCCAGTCCTCTCTTTTTCCCACTACTAGATCATGAACATTTACATACCATTTAATGTATCTGTACATCAGCAATTTCCACGGCTGGATACTCGATTTAACCCTTCTTGTGCTGTTAGTCATTTACATTTCTCTTTTATCACAGTAATAACACCTTCAGTGTGTTATTATTCTTATATATAAACCATTCATAATCTTTCTGAGCATTTATTTATGAGTTAGTTACACATGACTTGAGCTGATGTGGTTATATGTTTACATGTTTATTCCAAATAAAGTAAGACACAAGACAAAGTGTGTGGCCTGAGATGAGAAAGAGCCACCCTGCACCCATGTTCCTGTTCCTGCTATAGCTCCATCCCAGTGTTCTGACACAGAAGATGTGGACAATGCCACGTGCCTCCTGACCGTGTTGTAAAGTCTACAGGGGAAGCTGCAGGTGTGTGCTTAGCGGAAGGCATGGTGAGCATAGCTGGATCCTTTCCCTGCCTCTAAGACAGACTGTCAGACACCCTGAAATCCATTCACAGAGTCTGCACTATGTGCGAGTACGTTTTCAGCAAATGTGGCTTTCCTCCGGGTCACTCTCAGCTGCCCTACAGCCCGGTTGGCATTCCTGGGACCTCCATGGGGAGGGTGAGTGTCGGTATTAGTGGAGAGTGACCATCCCAGGTGTCTGCGTCCCTTTTGGGTTGCAAACAGCCCACTGCCCTTGATGTGCCTAAAGGAAAAGGGGAAAGCTGTGCTTCCAAGCTTGTGCAACAAATCTAACTCCCCAGTCCCACATGACAGCCTGAAACTGCATCCACAGCCAACAGGCTCTAGGGAATGGGGTACAGTTCTTACCAGGGGGCAGTTGGCTCTCACAAGCCCAGTGAACTCAAGCCAGCTGTTGTGTAATGAGAAAACAAAACACATGTCTTTAAGTTAATTATTAAACTAGAATAGAACAGGTGTTGAAGCATGTCTACATCCCACGTAGAGGGGCGCCTGGCCATGGCCTACGTCACAGAGCCACGAGGACCTTCTGGGGAGAGGCTGCCATCCCCATGGGAGGTGAGAGGACCATGGCTGAGGCAGCATGTCGCCAGGGTCATCTCCTTCCTAAATCAGGATTTTCTTTGAAGAATGAGGAACAACTCAGTCCAGTCCCCTGTTTTTCCAAGGAAATACAAGGGAGCCCAGACAGTTGACGGACTGAGTCACTGATGCCTAGTCTATCCACTCAGTCTCCCTTCATCCATGAAAGGCGAAAAGCGGTAGGAGGTCCCGTGGTGGTGGGACCTGGCCCCACTGCTGTGGGATCCCACCATCTGTCCAGCCCACCGGCTCCCATGGGGGCAGCTGGAGTCCTCATCTTCTTGGGGGTGGTTAGGAAGGGGTGGGATGCAGCTCAGGATGGAACTCCTCTTCGAAACAGAATATGCTTTAGTTTCTTCACTCTTCTGCTTTTCGTGCCAGCAAGGACCAACAGCATAGTGTTTCTCACTTTCCTTGCCATGACAAGACCCCATATTTCACACAACTGAGCATTTTGAACCCTCTTTACTGGATTGCAGTTTTACCTTGTTCATAGTGACATTTGAACATGTGAAGTTCTAGCTGTAGATCAGAGTGAAGGTAAAAGAGAAAGACACACGAAGGAAAGGGGATGAGCCTGTCCTGGGTCGTGTTCACCTCACGTAGCCCCAGCCCCACTCTCATTCCTAATCTCGGCTCATTTTGGGGGGAATATTTGAGAAGGATTGGCATTAATCCTTCTTTAATGTTCAGTGAGGGGCACTTGGGTGGCTCAGTGGATTAAGCCTCTGCCTTCGGCTCAGGTCATGATCTCAAGGTCCTGGGATCGAGTCCCGCATCGGGCTCTCTGCTCAGCGGGGAGCCTGCTTCCCTCTCTCTCTCTCTGCCTGCCTCTCTGACTACTTGTGATCTCTCTCTCTCTGTCAAATAAATAAGTAAATTTAAAAAAATAAAAATTAAAAATAAATAAATAAATAAATAAAATAAATGTTCGGTGAAACTCCACAGTGAAACAATCTGGTTCTGGGTTTTTCTTTGAAAGTTTTTGGTTAGTGACGTAATCTCCTTGTTATTGATCTTTTCGGGTTTTCTATATCTTCATGATTTAGTCTTAGCAGGTTGCATGTCTCCGGGAATTTATCAGATTTTCTCCAAGCTCTCCACTTTGCTGGCGTGCAGCTGCCCCATCGACTTTCTTATGACCCTTTGTATTTGTGTAATATCCTCAGTGGCCATGCACACTCTTTCAGGCATAATTTTAATTTTTTGGATCCGTTCTCTTTTTTTCTAGTCTAGCTAGAAGTTTGTCAATTTTGTTTATGTTTTCAAAGAACCAGCTCTTATTTTTATGTTGAGTCTTTTTAGGTTTTAGTACCATGATAAGTATTTTATATGTACGAAAACATTGCAAATACCACCCTTTACAACCCGATTATGTAGTCATATTCCCATTTTTGACCTGTGGAGTGGCATGTTAGATTAAGCAATTTAATGGCATCATATCTTTAATTGCTGACAGGGTTGGGATTTAAATCTGGGTCTGTGTGACACAAATGCTTATGCCTGTAATCACTGGTGTCCTTTTATCACCTATATCAGAATCCAGGTTCTAATCTAGGCTTACCAAACTAGAATCTCCAGCGGCAGGCCTGGGAATACTCACTGTAACAATATCCTGTCTCACGTAATATTGTGGCCGTTTCTGTCTCTGTGCCCTGCAAGTCTCCTTCCAGCTTGAATGCCTCCTCCCTTCACTCATTACTCCTTCAAAGACCTATCATCTTGATAGCGCTCTACCTCTCTCCTGCACCAGTGATCTATTGGTGGAACTCGTGTTCTCCAGGCAGTGGGGCCATCTGCACTCCTTGAGGTCCGAAAGCTCTTTATTTCCCGGTTGGCAACCTGCACACATAGCCCCTGAGGCACCACCGCCAACTGTGCTTTATTCCTTAATTATTTTGCCTGCTCCCCATTAGTTATTGGGATCTAGTGCGGTCTTGTCACAGCCCTGGTCAAAGTGGTTGATTTGCAAGAACCTGAGCATGACTCTCTGATTGAAAGTAAGTTCTTTCTAAGTGCTAACAGTGCCTGCAAAAAGCTGGAACTGCGGGAGAATCTTGGCGCTCAGGGATCGGGAGTCCTATGGAGCTGGGTCGAGAATGTTGGGTGGGGACAGAAACAGCGCATGCTCACGGATGCGGTGATTTAACTTAGGGGTGTGGTGACACGGGCTTTTCAGGGTTTCTCTCAGAAAGTCGATGAAGAGCCCTCTCCTTATTCTGAGTGTTTATTTCAACTCTCTTCCATCACCCCTGTCAACTGAACATGAGGACAAGATGGGGGAGGGAACGCGAGGGAAGGGAAGTGAAGGTGAAGTCTGCAGCCAGTATTCCTCCAGCATCTACTGGAAGTGGCCCATCACAACATGGGCATTGCCTGAGTGATCCCGAAACTGGCTCAGCAGCTGGGATTCCATTTCTGGAAGATTCTTTTCAACCAGTCCTATTCCGCAAGAATTCTCTTTCCCGTTCTCCATTGAGTGCACACTTCCCTCAGAGCACATGAGCACACCCCTGCACACACACTGCTTCCTAGCAGGTTACAGGCGTACCCTCAGAGTCGGTGTTACGGTCAGCTCAGACAAGTGTTGGATCTTAGGTCACTTTACACATCGGTTTCCAATGACACTGTTTTCTCTCACTCGTTACATGAGCTAAAGACCCCATGCCTGTCGGCTTTTGGAAGGACCTCACTCTCTTCCTCAAATGCAACTTTCCCCTTCCCTCAAAACTAATTTCCCTTTATCCTTTTGGACTTAGCAGCAGTACGTGGTTGTGGGGGCTCCCACAATTTGGAATGAGAGGGTCTCCATCTGAGCCTGGTTCTGTGGGTTGGTGGCTGTGTGGCCACAGGCCAGTGGCTTCACCTTGGCCGCCTACCTTTTTTCACTTACTAATGGGTAATAGTAACGGCTGAAGCTGACAGCAGAGCTGTGCAGGGTCAAACAACACACAGTGTCTCGGTCTTTGGTGCCTGAAACACCAACTCCCGTGGTCTCATCAGCGTGCATCTTGTTGCATTCAGACTGACTGATCAACGTTATGGCAACTTTGCGTCAGAGTTTCCTCCACAAAATGTCTTCATAGTAGCCCTTGTAAGTTCCAGCTCAAAACAGGAGACATCAAAGTGCAGTCTGGGCGTGAGAGGTCCCCCTGCAGGGGTGGGGTGACAGAGCTCCCTGTTCTAGAAGACACCGGAGAGGGGAGCCCACCGGCCTGGTCTGCAACTAGCTGAATAGGGCCAGAGGAAGGGCCTATTTCTTGGAAATCTTTAATGAAAGCAGCCAGGAAATTGATAAAGTGGGACTTGACTTAACTTGGACTCACCCTCATGGTCTCTGTTTCTCCAAGGACATCTCTCATCAGCAAATCTGAGCCTGCTCCTTGAGGCTGAGAACACCTTTGTACAAACACACGTATCTAGGCAGCTTTAGAGATCCTCCTTGACTCCAGTAAACCACGAATCTCTTCAGACTTTCCCAAACTGAACTTTGATATATTTAACTATAATTGTGATCTGAGTAGCACCAAGTGGGGTAAAAGGCAGGCCAGTGACGGTTTACCTTTCTGGTCGATAATCAATTCAGGGAAATGAACGGCACCATCCACAGGTCTGAGAAAAACAAGAGATCCTGTCCTTATCTGCATAGGAATACACTTAAAAACAAAAAGGAGGGGGCGCCTGGGTGGCTCCATGGGTTAAGCCTCTGCCTTCGGCTCAGGTCATGATCCCAGGGTCCTGGGATCGGGCTCTCTGCTGGGCAGGGAGCCTGCTTCCTCCTCTCTCTCTGCCTGCCTCTGCCTGCTTGTGATCTCTGTCTGTCAAATAAATAAAATCTTTAAAAAAAAAAAAAGGAGGAGAATAAACTATAATAGCAAAATAATGCTTTTGATGCATATTGCCCCAGGACTCTAGGGAGAAAAGGCTCACGAGAGCAGTTAATCCCTTTTGCTTCTAATAAACACACACACACACACACTAGAATGCAATCTGGGGTATACACAATGTTGATTAATCATTTCCCAAATACTTTATGATGTGGGACTTCTTTTGAGTTGTCCTAGCACTAAATAAGGATCTCAGCTTTGGGAAATACTGTTTCTGAGCTCTTAAACTGTAGTAGCCCAACCGTGTGTATGAGGTTCACCTCCTGTCAAATGAGCTAGGCTGGCACGATTTCTCCTAGAGGCCCTCACTGGAGAACCCAGGAAGTACGCAGTGTGTGTGCTTTGGGGACACACACCACAGAGAATACCCTGACAGTGCAAAGGGCCCCGCAGAGACCACAGAGACCCAGTGAGTGACATAAGGTGAAGTTGAAGGAGAATTCGAAGTCAGAAGCTCAAGGGAGAACATGCTAGGCATTTCCTGAGCACCTTTGATCAAGACGCCACTGAGGACCCACCTTCGGACCATCTTCTTTTCATCCGAGAGAGGAAGAGGAGACACTGTATCTCTTGCTAATAGAGACAAAATAACACAAGGAATTGGCATTTGTGGGTGGAACAACTTCAGTTCTATTTCTAGGTGAGGATTTTTTTTTTTTTAACAGACTAGCAGCAGCTGTCAAGGGAATAATTAGGCTTCTTCACCACTAAGACTTTTACTGCATTTTCTAGACTTTTGTCTTAAAGCTCTGTTAACCTGAAAATGAAGACCGGGCCCTAGAGCTTCAGCCGGGCGTGTTAGGATCATGATAAGGTGATGTCATGAAGGCCACAAGAGGAGGGACTCAGAATCCTGTGGACAGAAGCAACAGAGCAAAGCTTTACAGGTGTCATTCAAGAGAACAGATGGGGCTACCCAACAGCAGCTTCTGCCGTAGGCACACCGGCCCTCTCTGAATGACAGTGCCACTAGCCGACCTCACGTTCGGCTTAAAACAACATAAAAGGAACGTCGTACCACATCCACTCCAGGTATGACAAGATGACCCCAAAGAGTCATGCGTGAACTCCACAAATCAAGGGAGCGTTCATTCGGAAGTGGGCGTGTTGTACAATTGTGAGCAAACAAAAATGCCCACAAACAGCGCCCTGGGGGACTGGTAAGGGTGTCTTTTGCTGTGGGAAAGATTCTTTGTCTATCCTTCATGGCTTCTGACTAATTCACTAATTTGGTCATTCAAGGAAGTCAAATTCACTTAAGAGTTATAAACTGTTGGTACTCTTAAATTCTTATTATGAAATTCGTTCTAAAAATCATAGTGCCCCAAGTCTAAGGGAATTTTCCTTTAAAATATGACATATTTTGGATGTTTTGGGGGCATGCTACACCACGATGATTTCAACCTCTTTCTCGATCATCCTGCTTTCCTAAGGCTGGTGGTTTCTTTTAGGGGCCTTTCAGAAAAGCACTTGGACCACAGTATTGTACCAGGACTTCATAAACTAAGTTGGTTGAATTTAAAATTAACTTAATAAACCTGTTTTCTGTAGGAATATTTACTTGAGAATCTTACATCTATGATAAAATGATAGTAACTTAATTTTTGTGTGGTGTAGTCTAGTTCTTTTGCACTTTCAAAACTATATTTTTGATGCTTCTTAGAATAATCTTAAATTGGCATCTGGATATAGAAATATGTATTTGAAATGTCAATCCAAAAATAAACAGAGTGTTCTTTTTACCATATGTTTACTTTCTTTTTAACAATCATGAGTGTTAAACCAAAAAAAACCCAACCAACCAAACATGCAGAAACAACCAGCCTCACTTTACATGGGAGAGGAGAGTTGACTAGGAGCGAGCCGCCCTGAAGAGTCATTTCACAAACGGCCAGACTGGGAACAGTTTTGTTGCCCTGGTGGGTTCTGTCTAAAGTGTGTTTTTTGTGCCAGGGCAATAACCACAGCGTGCAAGTGAACACTAACACCACAATCCAGATTTCCACTGCCTACCTTCTGGGTGCGGAAGGACTGAGTACGAACCTACCAAAGGGGGAGGGGCGGGGGGCGCACCTGTCCTGGAGCACCTGTCCCGGCGGCACCTGTCCCGGAGGCTGGAGGGCAGGTGTTGCAGCAGTCCCAGGCCTCCAGGCTAAGAAGGCGGCTCCGGCTCAGACGGACACTGGGTCTGAGGCAGCCCCTGCAGCTCAGTTAAAGAGACTCAGCGGTGCGCGCACCCCGCACACTCCAGACGGTTAATAACTGATCTAGTTTGAGGGCCGGTGCACTTTACTTTCTCCAATCATCAGGCAGCCGTTCTGCTTCTATGATTTCAACCACGGAGACGGGGTGCACGGGCGGGCGGAAAACAGAACCCATTAAAACTGCTCTGTGCTATCATTTCCGGCTGGCCCCAGCTGCTCTCTGAAGGGCTCCCCTCTGAACGCCCAGCGGGTAAGGCCACAGTTTCCCAAAGGGTGACGCCTGAAATCCAGACCTGCACGTGGCCGAAGCCGCCTGGGTCCCCTGACCTCCTGGGTCTGGCCTGGCCTGCGTCTACGCGGACTGAAGGGCGCCGTGGCCTCGCTGCCGCTCAGGGACTGCGCTTGGGCTCCGGGCACGGTCTCCTGTTCTCCTCCCGCCCGGCCGCGCAGTCTAGCACTGGAGCCTGGTTGCAGACCAGCGACCTGTCCGCGCCCCAGGCCGTCCCTTGCACAGAAGCCTCCCCTATTAACAGAGGCTTCTGGCCGCGAAGCCACTGAGCCTCCGCGTGCCTGTTGGTCAGTGCGTCGGTTCCCAGGGCCGGCGGCTCGTGTCCTTCTCCCCAGACGCGATTAAGACGGGTACTGGGGAGGGCACGGATTGCATGGTGCACTGGGTGTGGTGAAAAAACAATGAATACTGTTACGCTGAAGAGAAATAAATCATAAAAAATTAAAAAAACATAAATTAAAAAAAAAAAAGAATGCTGAGCCGTTAGCAGAGTCACGGCCAGGATGCCCCAGAGAGCGGGAGCCCAGGATGACGGCCCTGAGTGCCCCACCGAACAGACGGCCGGGTCGGAGGGTGCTCCCACCGCAGGGTGACCACAGCGCACCTGCGCTCGGGGCTGGGGCGGCTCCCCGGTCACTGCGGAGAAACGTAAGGCTGTGCGCTCACACCACTGAACAGGTGTCTCTAATTCCTTGTTCTGCATTATAAACCTCAACCTGGAATTCACAGAGGAGGCATTGTGGGTGTGGCATACGCAAGAGAGAAAATGTAAAATTCCAAGAGACTTCCACTGAAGGGTTGGCAAACTAAGGTACATTTTTGTACGTTCAGATTAAAGTACTATAGGTTCAACGCGCATGTTGGTCCATGTATGGATTTTTTCCTGTGACGGGCTGTTTACAGTGTAATTTTAAGTGACCAGATAGTTTCCTGCAGGAAAGCATGTGCTGAATTGGAGTTTCTGAAGGAGGAGGAGGGCCTCTGAGAGGTGGATGCAACCCGGACCCTGTCCGCCCGGGGGAAGGGTCGGCTCCTTGGGGAGACTGAGGGTGTGGGCTCTCCCACCTTGAACTCAGCGGGGCCCAGCTTGCACTGCCCACTGGCCTTCCTCGTCCCACCTGGTTTTGAGAGCACATCTGCCTTGGGCTATTCAGAGGCTCGTTCTGACGACCAGCTGCCCGGTTTCCATCAGGGCATCTACTGTCCTGCGGAGACTATTCCTGGGCTCTGGAGTAGCTCACCTACTGTGTTGGGAGAATTTTTATTGATTTTATAGGATGTAGTACCTCTGTTATTGATGTTAGGATATCCCCAAGGAAGCAGAATCACGAGTTCGTAGTATGGCAAAGATTCAGGAAATTATCAGAAAAATTGTTGCTTGCATCTGTCCCTTGAGCAGGACCAGGTGGCAGTGACCGTTACTTGATGGACCAAGTGTCCTTTCCAGTAACTTGACAGCTCCCAGAAATGGGCTGGTGGGGAGTCCCTCATACGATCTGCCTCAATTAAGCAAACGGGTGTGATGAAAAAGCGCACTGAGCCGGAGATCTTATTTCCCGGCTGCAGCTCATTTCTCCACCGCTGACTCATTCCGTGCCTTGGGAAATCGAACCTCAGGGAAATTCTCTGATTGCTTAGCCCTCAGTGTCCCCTTCTATACAATGTGGGCATTAGGCTAGAGAACCCTTAAGGCCCTGTCTCGTTCTAATGTCCCATGACCCACTGAGACAGTGTTTGAGGGAAAATTATTTTTTGGTTATGCTGTGCCTTTAATAAAAGTAAACATTTCTCTGTCTCTGCAGCAAGAATATGCACCAGGACTCTTCACTTCCGTTGTGATGTGGCATCTCTCCTTCCAACATAAACGTCCTATGGTACGGATGAGGTGGGAAACGTAGACGAAAACGAGCTGGGGAAGGAAGTCTGGGAGAGTCAACACATCGCTGATCGGGTCATCACAGTGGACCGTGGGCCCGATGCCGCCGACGGGCTCAAGGAAGGGGGCAGACGTGAGGGTGCCGCAGCCACTGCCTCACAGGAGGAAGGGACGTGGCGGGGCCTCCTTGAATGTCTGGCTCTGTCCCACACACCCTCTGAGGCCCTGTTCCTCCTGTCCATCCCCTTGTCTCAAGCACCTTCTTCTCTACCAGCTAACCCATCGCAGGCAACCAGGGCTTGTCTCTCCCGCCTGCCACGGCCGACCCACCCTCGCCCTCCTCTCTCTTTGCAGGCGTCACCTGCCCTGTTTTCCTTCTTTCCCAAATGACACCAAACTCCAATAACACATTAAGAGTCTTTCTAAAAATATCTTTTTAAAAAAGTCTTTCTAAAAATATCTTAGTGGGCACTCCCTTGTGGAGGCTGATACCTGGAGCCCTAACTTTGCTGAGCACCCCTCCTCCCTAGGATAAAAACGAAAACAAACTTTCTGTGCTCTTGGCTTTCTGCCTCCTTCCGATGTCTCCTGCCTCTTCTTTGCTGGCCCCTCCTTAGAATTATAAACAGCTTCTCCCACTGCATTTAAGAAGAAACATCGAAGCTGCTCACTGGGTCTGAAGACTCTGGCTTTCACCGTTTTGGGGGGTGGGGGAGGCCGACTGCACCAGCAGCGCCTCATCTGGGCATGTCTAGAGTTACGGAAGCTTGACCGCCCCATGTCCTCCTGCGGATAGACCTTGAGAGGCCGTCTGAAGGCTCTAACGGGGGAGTGCGGCGACTCACTTGCACTGGACTGGAGAACGGGGAAGGTCACCGGCTTGGAACAGCACAGAGCTTCCCAAGGGGCTCGCGCGGAGAGCTGAGGGAAGAAGGGGACCCCCGCCTACGGCCAGATCCGTGGAACCAACCCGGGTGATCGTGGGGCGACAGCTGTTGCAGCCAGACGGCCCTCACATCCTCTCCCTACTTTTCTGCAACCATCTTCCCCCCAGTCTCCCTGTCACCCCTGTGTTCAGGTCACAGTAGCCTCTTTCACGGCTTCGCGGATCGAATTCTCTCCATCCCAAGGTTCTCACATGCGCCGCTTCCGCCGCCTCTACTGGGCTGTTTGCCCTTCTCAGTCGCCCCCTCACGAAGAGAGGGGCCGTGGCAGGAAATGCGTGGTGCGGAGAAGGTCACTTCATGCAGGAAAAGACTTGGACGTGTTCCAAGCTGCCCAGAAGGAGGACAAGCTGCTGACTCTGGGGCGAGGAGTTCGCTGAGGAGCCGGGAGGCAGGGCTCGGGGGGCCGACCCTGCAGAGAGCTGGGGCAGGGACGCGGAGTGAGATCGTTCCAGTGTCGCAAAGGTAAGACCGTTCTGAGTCAACCCTGCAGGGTCACCTTTGGAGAGACACAGCGACCCAGTGAGTTACACATTAACCCGGAACCAGGTCTCTGCCGATGTCACCTGCCCTTTCCTTCGGACACTCCACTTCTGTTTTCAAGGACTAGTTAGAGTGTTCTCTTGCTCGAGACACTCAAGGTGAGTTGTTCTTGTTCTGAAATGTAAAGTTTTCATTAAGTTACTCAAAGAGTTCTCAATCATTGATTCCAGGATGTTTCTAATGAGGAGGACAAGCGGGGAGTGGCCCATGACAATGTCCTGGGAGCGGACCCAGAAGGAGTGGCTGAGAGTTACTGCTGGTGGCCCAAGATAACCCTGGGGCTCCGGTTCCTCCCCTGTAGACAGAGGCATGTACACAGCTGATCTCAAAGGCCCTCCCATCTCGTCCTCTTGTCTGTGGCGTCCTTTGCAGCTGCTGAACTTAAATCTGTGCTTTATCCTTTTATCCCGGATATACAACAGAGACCATTTGTGTAGGTAAGAGGTTCTGTCTTAAGCAGAAGCAACAAGTCCCTCACATCCCCAGAGTCTGAATCGACCTTGAAATCGGAATACGTTCCTCGGAGCCGTGAGGTCCGGCTGGATGCCTGGCTTACTTGACTCCCTCTGCCTCTGCCTGGCGGTTTCATCCAGGGGACACATACCTTACAAGGTAGGGGGGCTTCAACCCAAGCCAGGGAGCCGGGATAGGAAGATGACTTTGAAATCCTCTGATTAGCGACAATGTCTTTGAACAGTTTTTATACTCAAGTGTTCTACTTGTCTGTAAACAGGAAAGCTCAGAAAGGAAGGGGTGTCAGAGTAGGAATAAACTTTTCACCTACGAAGAGCTGGGTTTCAGGCGGTAAGCTCTCATGCAATATTATGCATTTTGTGGTATTTATTCTAAAACTTCTGAATATAAACACGATCTATTATGAAGAACTAGAAAAACAAAACAAAATGAAACACCAGATGAGTACCCTAGAACTTTGGTTACAAAGACTGTTGGATGGATCCGAGGATAGGAAGAGATAATGTGGCCATGTCCAGACAGTTGGTCTCTTTTTTTTTTTTTTTCCTGAGTCTGCCTGAAAACAAGTGTGACCATTTGTACACTCCCTATGCTATAGGGTAGTGGCACTCCAAATGAGGCAACTGTGTGTAGGAGGAACCTTGTAAACATGTTCTGCAAATGCGAGGGGTCATCTAGGCTTCAGATAACTCAGCACAAGTTTCCCTCCCACTAAGAGTGAAGAACTGCTTCTGGGCAGGAGACACGAGCTGCTGCGCGCACACGGGGCCGGTAAGAGCAGTCAAGAGGTCGCGTCAAACCGGCGCGCACAGACATGCGCACACACGTTGCATTCCACATACGACAGGTCTCATGCGGTAGGATGAGTTTAAAAATTTATTTGGGTCTCTCACTGGACTGGACAAAGCCTTAGTGTGCAATCTCATGAGAAAGATATAGGGATTTTAGACAGAAAGCTTTAGGAAAACTCAACAGTCAAGACACAAACCAGAGCTGCCTCCATTAAGCTCTTGAATGAGCCTCGGGGAGAGCCCGACAAGGTAGTGGAGCTGATGACGTCTTTCTGGCCCCTCCAACCACCTACCTCAGGTGTGTCGCCAACTGGCCGTGTGAGGCTGGGCAGGTACTTTGACTCTTGATCTCTTCTACGGAACAGAAGCAGTGGTGACACTTTCCCTGACTGCCTCAAAGATGTTTGTAAAGACCCAATGAGAAACTAGGTATTTGAGAGCCTGGTAAACCTTAAACTTCTAAACGAGGACGAGATTTTGTTACTTTGCCATTTGCCATCAACACCCACTTAGGACTTCTCAATTCTTAAGTACACACAGTCGGCAAGTTCTGCGACACTTCTCCAGAATTCCTGGGTGCCACTGGGGTGCTTTTTCCAGCTGGAAACACCAGCAACAAGAAATCATGTGTTTCTTTCTGATTTCTGTCTTCAAGGTCTAGCCTACCCTCACTTTACTGACCCACAGCGGTGAGGGGACTTTCCAGGCACCACTGAGTCCTGTGCTGAACGCAGTCTCTGTCTAGGGCACGACAGAGCTGGCCAGCAAATGCAGAGCCGTGAAGTGTAGAGCTGCGAAAGCTGGAGGCCTCCAGAAAAGAAAAAGTATGAACCGTCACACAAGCAACAGCAGCTTGATCATATAAACTGGTTTACATGGATTTTAGACAAATCAGTGAATGACAAACGTATGGAACTCTTAGGGGATGGAGGTGATGAGAATACAAACAGCTACCGTGCCTGGGGGCTTCCTCCACACTCAGTGCCTTTGAACACACTCTCCCCCATCGGATGTTCGCAGTCACTCCTAACGCACAGGAAACGGAAAGATGGTATCTCCGCCACGTCCCTCAGCTCTGAAGGCCGCGTGGCAGCTCCGTGCTGCTAAGGCACTTGGCCTCCTCGGGCCGTTACTCCAGTGGGCGCCCACGCTACTGCGCGTGCAGACGCGTTTTTGTTAGAACACGTTCCTCCTCGGAGAAAGCGCTGGAGCTCTCTGACAGGGGCCCTGACACCATGGGCCACGGCAGGTTTATGGTGCTGACTACGAGTGCGTCCTGTGGTCACGGTGGCCTTAGGTGAGCAATCCTGAGCGATGTAAGCAGAGCGGGCAACGGCCTCCTGCAATCCTCAAGTCACAGCTTTTCCCTCAGCCCAGCCCTGCCAGCAGGAAATGTGAGTCATGCTGCCTTCACCGGCCCCTGCATGGAGGAAGCATGACACTGGACTCACTTGTACTCTCTCCTAGAAAAGACTAGTATTTGTAGGGCCTAGGAACGCACTCGAGAGGCTGCAAGTTGATGTTTTGAGTGTGCATATCTTAGCCTTTTCTTTTACTACTGCTGAAAAAATCACCCAAAGATGGGCCAAACTTTCTAGTATTTCAAAGTAAATTTAAAGGAGTCCCTCTGCTTTTTAAAACTGTGGTCATTTTCCATTCACCTAAAAGTCAATGGTTAGCTACCAAAATAATACAGTTCTGCCAGACTTGTCTGTGGTGATCTAGAAGGTCTTGAACTTCTAATCCAAAACACATGTGCTTTGGATTCACAGCTCTGTGGTGGGATCCGTGAGGCAGCAAGTGACCGCCATCCCATTCGACAGGTCAGCCCCTGCAAGGCCCTGACCAGTGCTGGTCTGAGCTCTTCTGGTCTACCTTGTTTCCATCCCTCTGATTTTCCTCACGGTCCTCTTTTTAAAGTACATGTGATCGTCTGTGAAATTACCAGCATAAACTAAGCCACGAGAGCATTCCCCGTGATGTGACCATCCGCACGCTGCTTTAAGATCTGGGACGTGGGAGCCCCATGTTCATCCTTGAGGCGACCCAGCCTTGCCTGAGTCATTCA
Organism: Eira barbara; assembly: GCA_020311275.1. Taxonomy (NCBI): domain Eukaryota; kingdom Metazoa; phylum Chordata; class Mammalia; order Carnivora; family Mustelidae; genus Eira; species Eira barbara. The sequence goes on from JAHRIG010000075.1 coordinate 39,486, forward strand.
GCAGATGGTAATCAGGTAACCTGGGAGTGGCATCTTGGATCAGAAACCTGCTTAGCTTTTGACCTGTTGAATCAGTCTATGCCTCTGAGAAATGACGCAATCTTTTAAACATTCAGGTTGGCATTTACTTCTTAAAAACAGCTTGGTGCATACACATGAGGGCCAGGCAGATTTGAGTTCAGACTCTCACTTCTCCAAGCTATGAGTTCTTTGACCCAGGCTGCTACTAACCCTCCACACTTTAGCTCCCTCCTCTGTGAGATGATGAGCATCACAGATGGTCCGAGGGTTGACCGGAGGACCCACATTAAAGCTCTTGGTCCCATCCCTGCTACTGAAGAAGCCTGGGGAGTGCCGGCTTCCCTCCTGATCTGAAGGGACAAGCTTCTTCCTGCAGAGCCAGGTCCTCCCAGGGGCAGGGCTAAAACTGGGCTCCAGGTTCCTTCCCATCAGAGAGCCTTCTGGACCTCCCCAGTCCCAAACGTATCATCTTCCCCACTATGCAGGAAACACCCTAAGCTGCCCTCATTGGACCTCAGTGTCCTCAGGGTGGGAGTTAAAGTGAAATGAAGTGTAGCATCCACATGTGGCTTAGTAAAGGCTTCCTGTCTTAGGGTGTCCGACCTTCCCAACTTACTGCAGACTGAAATCCCTCCCAGGAAATGAACTCAGTGTTTACACCAGGAAGAGGGGGAAACAGGACCAGCAGCTCACCTTACTAACACTCACCCGGAAATGGACTGGGCAGAGCTCAGAACAAACCCTGGACAGAGGAGGAGGGGTCCACGTTCCAGGACCCCGCACACCAGGCAGCTCTGTGAGCTGGGATCTTGAGTGCCCCAGGGACTTGGAAGGGTGGACGCACGTGAGCTCCAGCATCCCATCCAGGCTTCGCCCTCTGTGCTCCTGACCCAGTGCTCTGTGCCCACATGAACCTCCTCTTGCCGGCACCCCTACATGCTTCCAGGGGAAACAGTGGGAACGTGCCCTCAGGCACCTGGGACGTGCTTCCTTTCCGAGCTGTGGAGGCTGCCATCCCGACTTGCAGCCTCGGAAGGAACATGACCCTGAAGGGCAATGTTAGCCTGGCTCTGCCCAGCCTGCTGTTCACCTCCACCGCCCCAGAGACGGCTCCGGACACCGTTCAGCGGAAACACTGCCACTTCTCTGGGACTGACCTGCTCTGGCCTGCAGGTCCCGCTTATTTGCTGTGTGGCCTTTTTTTATTCTGTCCATCTGTGAAGCGGACTTCCTCTCAAAGCCAAGGGAAGGCTTGCAGTCCCTTACCGGGAAGCTTCCGACAGGATACAGGCCAAGCCCTAAGTCCCACCGGCAACGTTTGTCGGTTCGTCAGTTACCTGCTGTTTGTCAGTTTAGACTTCCACACGCCGTGATGCCCGGTTAGCAAGACTCGCTAGTGGCCATCCGAGGTGAAGGGTCTTTGGGGATTAAAATGAACCTCTCGGGGGGAAAGTGTCATTTACAATCGGCAGGCTTCCCTTCTCTCTTGCTTGCTTCTTTTAATATGATTTGGACGTTCGAGTTCCATTCGTGCTCCAGACAGTCGGGCCACCACAAAGAAACCATAAACCAGAATGGTCATATTGAAATTTATACATTAGGGTCACAGCGCCACTCGGTCCGTCTATTTCCTTTCTCGCCTTTCTTCCCTCCCTCTGTCGCTCCTTCCCGTCCTCCGGTGTGTCTTCCGTGTCTTCCGTCTTTGTCATCCGTCTGTCTATCACGTAATTCGTCTACGTATCTTCCTATCTATCCATCTCTCCGTCCTTATGGGATATCTGACCCCTCCAAGAATGTCAGCCCATCGTGGCAGGGAGCTTGGGGACTCCCTGGTGCCTCATGCAGCATTTGGCTCCTCAGTAAATGTGGGTGGGTGAATTGTGCTTGTTGTCGGAGAGGGCTGTCCTCGATGGCCGTCAACACTGCTCAGGAGCACAGACGTTCCCATACCACCAGCAGGTGGGCAGCAGAACACGGGTTAGCTGGCAGTGAGGTGTCCTGTTCTGGCACTTGTAACTAAGAGTCCTACTTAAGCTAAAAACTGACCATACCTCAGGTTACACTGAGACCAAAATCCAGGTCTTTCCACCTCTGTTCCTATGGTTCGGGAAACTAATTAGTAATTAACTACTTAATTACTAATTACTTTCTCTAAGGAAATAAATATTCTATTTTGACCTAAAGGTGAATAGATATTAATGGTTTAATACATTCTCCCTTTGAGACAGAATTCAAATTTTGGGACAGTTTTCAAGGAGATAACATGACGACGACAGTGGAAGAACTTGGGTATTGTAGCAGACATAATGAAGAAAGTGTCACTGGGCAGGAACGCGTTTTTGGTGTGTCCGCATTTTCTCTCTGCACTGCTCCCTGGTACTTTTGTGGCCAGAATGATAAGCTTGAGAACTCAGTCTCCTTCTTGTTTGGTGTGTCCAACCCAGAACGTTCAAATACATAAATCCATCTCATCTCTCAAAATGCAAGTGAAGTTTAAACACCTCACTTTAAGTGTCGCCTCTGTTTTGCTGAATTTTCACGAACGGCAACTGAAAGGTGAGAACTCAGGTTCAGGTTCAGCTGAAGGGAGGGCCTGGCAGCTGCTGCGCGATCCGGACGGTTTCTAGAGCTGCCTAAGGCCACTCCCAGGGTGCCTGGGGGGGTTGTCCGTTGTCTCCGAGGAAATGCAGAGCGGTTCATTTCTTTCCGAAGAATGCCTGTCTTTAGAGGCTGGCCTGGGTGTGGGCAGAAGCCAGGGAAGGACTGAAAAGGAAGCCAGTTGACCTCAGCACGGCTGGGTTTAGGGATCCAGCCGCCCTTCCTGCCTGGCTCCTACCTCTCCGGTCTGAGCAGACGCTGAGAGCAAACTTGGTGTTCGCAGAGTTTGCCTTCAAACTCTTCAAACTCTGATGAATTAACGAACATGAAAGGTTATAAACTGTGCTTTCTTATTTACCTTTGTGCCCATTTTCCAATATGATACTAATAAGGATGGGTAAAAAGTGTTATTAAGCAAAAGAAAGACAATGTGCTAAATGTCCCGGACTGTTTTGACTGCATTCACTCCGCGGGGAGAGCCGGGGACTTCCACGCCCTCGGACTCGCCTACCCCGGACCGGCCTACAGCGCTTCCTCATTTCGGCCGATCATCTGACATCGGGGAGAAAGGGAGACCACGGGAGACGTGAGTGACTACAATATGCACACTCTAGCTTCAGGGTCTCTGTCATGGATGCATAACCAGGAAGAAATGAGAAAAATACTTTATTTCTTTAATACAGAATACATGCCGTTGCACTCTAGCAAGGTAGTGCTTATGAGGCGACCGTAACAATCGCCCGGGCCTGATATTTTGTGGCACCACCAACCGTAACCATGGCACCGAACTCTGAACCTACTGCAAAGCGCAGTGTTTAATAAAGCCCTTTTCCCTCAGGGTCAGTGACCGGTGGTTTAACAGACATACACACAACGAGGAAACTTTACAGTAACACAAATACCTCTCAGAGGCACGGCTTACCTGTAGCCACGTATTAGAGAAATAGACGCTATCTAGCTGTTTTTCTCGCTTTATCAATAACTCTTTCTTTTCATTGTGTTTGATCCTATTACTTTACAAGCTGTTCTTCCATGAACAAATGAAACTGTTTCATAGCAGTAACCACTGCTATCCTTGGGAAACACAATTACAAGTTTTGTTTTCAGACCAAGCTTCAAAGTTGGATGTTCTCAAAGTCACTCAGCAAATTGGGGTCATTCAGGATTAAGAAGGGACTTCTCACCTGCACCCGCACACGTGGGACCTGACCCTGAGGCACGAATCTTAGTGGAGGAAAGGGAGCATCCCTGGTCCTGTTGGAGCCCGGGGACGCCCTGTTCCTCCTCTCCTCTTCGCAGCCGCCTCTGAGATCTGCTTCTGAACTCCCTGCGGCTGAATTCCTCCCCGTACCTCCACGGACACACAGATGCTTCCGGAAGCTCTTGGTGCTTTTAAACGCAACCAGCTTGTCTGTATATATGTTTATCTGTTATATGAATGATGTGTCTGCACCATTCCGATCTAAGGCAAATATGATGAAAGTTCTAGTTCACCCTACTTTAAGAGTAGAAAGGCACAAAACAGGTTTGCCTGAAGCACTGACATGTACGATTAATGGAACACCTTAAATAAGGGAATGGGCGTATGTAAAGACCCTTTAAAAAAAAAACTCTCATCTTTGACATTATGTTTTTAAACTAACTGCAATCCATTGAGCCCTAAAATAGCAGCCTTTTGAGAGGAACAACTGGGGGAAATTCTTAAAGCATGGATCTGTTGTCTCTAAATAGAGTCTACGATGCGAAAGGTACATCCGTGAGCCAACAGAGGCTCCAAAAATACCTACGTGTGACTTATTTGAAAACAAATCACTATGGTACATAGATCAGGGAGAACTATGCTTACAGACAGGAGAGGGACATCCAGTCAAATGACACACACAAACACAAGCGCAGAGAAAATGATGGAAAACTGATAAAAACTAAAACCATACGATGTTAAGGCAAACTATCTAAAGACCAGTAACTGCAAAAAAAAAATAAAAATAAAAAAAATAATAATAATAAGTAGCTCAAAGACCCCCCTCACAGTAGAAGTTACAAAAATAGAACACAATATTAAACAAGTACATGAACATATCAAAATGCATTGGTTTATAAAATGTTCTATCACTGAGAAACCATTTTTCTCCCCTCCATACTCTTCTCCATAATAATGTTGTTCCTGAGGGCATGTATTTCATTAACACACAGCAGGCTTTGGAAGAGTCAGCTGGGTTACAAAGTCTTCTGGGTTGTCGTCATGGATATAAAATTTCTCTCCATGGGTTCTAAATCTGAAATCTACGTGGTCTGGGTGTGAGGAGTAGGCGAGGGTCATAGCAACTCCCTACCCACGGGGTTCTGATCCTGGAGAAGCCAGGTGCCCTGAGGCTGCCCCTCATCTCAGACAGATCCTGGGCAGAAAGGGGTGAGTTGGTGCCAAACCGGGGATGACTGCATGATCCACGGAGGTGGGGATTACACAGATGGGCAGGGTGTGCTGTGTGGACCCTGGGCTCTCCCTGCTTTGGGCAGTTGGGGAACCAGAGCCCTGTGGAGGCGTGCTGCCATGCTGGCAGGGACGGGAGCTCCTAGGTCTCCTGCCAGCTCCCAAAGAGGCATTTTTAGCAGTATCAACTCCAACTTCCCTTCCAATGGCACGTCCACCGTCTGCAACCCAATGGGAGTGGCATTACTACAATTACTTTAAGAGTACTTTCTGCAGTTTTGGTGGCAGTGATGCTCAGAACGGAGGTGTCCGTGAGAGCGTGTGACTGTGTTTGCTCTCCGCTACCCACACTGCTGAAGTACAATACACCTTCTCACGGCTACAGAACTTTGGTTTAATTGGGGCCAAAGAGCCCAGACTGATGAAAAGCAGTAAATGCTATGGTATCCGTGCTTGGCTTTCCTACTTTTGGCCTTTTTTTTTTCTTTTTAAAATCAATTTAAATATCATTACAATGCATCATGGTACCTCTTTGTCACCAAGCCAGTCAAACAGAGAGCCCTGAAAACATTTCCAAGAAGCCTTCCCTCCTCCGCTGCCTTCTGGGAGCAAGACCAGATCCCGCGCAAACAAGAAACTACCTCCCCGAGCTCCAGCCGTGTCTTAACAGCTACATCTCAGCTCATTTCCAAGTTCCAAGGTCCCCTTTCTCCACCGCATTTCAAACCTTCTGAACTATGTACGTCTCTTCAGTGGGGTGCTTCATTCCCGGGCAAGCAGCAATCGTGCGGTCACCTGGGTGCACTGGACAAGTCCTGTGGCACTGAGGATGGCCCCGGGTCCCCAGTCATCCAGGACATACTTCAAGGAGCCCCCACAGTCTGGAAGCCTCGCTTCCTGCGGAGTAAGGAAAAAGCAGTGAACCAACACGTCCGTCTAGGCCGAGGTTGTACCACCAACTCTGGTCCCCTCAGTCTTTGGTTCTGCAGTTCCTTCTGCATTTCAAATTCTGAAAAGAAGTCAGTAGCCTTAGCAAAGACAGAAGAAACATGCACCTCCCCGAGGCCTTTTCCTGGACCTCTGAAGTTTCCGTTTGCCTCCAACTCACGGGACAGTGAGAAAAGTGATCTTGCTTGTCGGCCAGGCCGCTGCTCACGACCACGGAGCGGACGACACACTGAAGACAAGGCAGGCGGTCCCAGCACATCTGAGAAGGCCAACGGGTTCCACCCTTTCCACACACAAATCTCTCTGAAAGGCCCAGGGGCCTGCCTGAAGACAGAGAAGAGTGGCCTTCTAGCTGCTCCAGCCGCTTGTTCCCCTGAAATCCACTCTCACAGGGTGACTGGAGAGCCTCTCAGCGAGTCCAAAACGAAAGGAGCGGAAAGGCAGGAGCATCACAGTTTGTCCTTTGCCCCATGGCCTCTTTGCAAACAACGGGACACGCTCTACCCCACCAGCTTATAGGGCATGTCTACGGGTGCTCCGTCTTGTATCTAAGAGAAATGAGAAATGTGAGAATATCTGAGCTTTTTGCCGTGAAACTGAACAACATGCATCCCTAATTAGCCGAAAGAACACGTTACCATTCTTCCGCAATAACACTAACATCAGTAACTTCTATATTCTACGGGAAAGAGAGACCTAAGTCTGGGCAGCCCCACTGTTGTAATGAACTGAAGGACAGAGATGACTCGCACCTGCAGTGAAGGCGAGTCCTCGGGCGTCACGCACTGGGGTGCAGAATACCACGATCCCCCAGGAACTACCACTCGCGGACCCCCGGCGGGCTTGCACGCAGACTCTGTGAGCTATTCTCTAGCCCGGAGAGCATCAATTTTGAAAAGCATGCATTTTTACGTTACATGAGTTTGAACTTATTTAATTTTGGATGGGATATTTTTATTTTAATTTATCTCTATTTACCCAAGGAACAAAGGCCTCTATATAAAATACATTTGTTTTCCTTTCCACTTAGAAAGTACACATTTGTTCATCTCAGATTTTCTGAATTTTTCATGGAATCCTAAAATGAATATATATGGATTCTGGCACAAATATTGTGATGAACTAAAGGAAAACTAGTCTCTTAAATTCTTGCTTCCGCAGCTTCCAGAAGTTATGAAACCCCCTGTGAGGACAGGTCAGCTGCCTTTCTGTTCAAGCTGCTGGCTGACCCTCGCCAGGGGAGGTGGTGGCTGTCACGCTCTGTCCTTTGGGTGCTGCTCTCTCGGCTGGCTTTTCCCCTGAAGAGACTGCCTGCCACCCGGGCGTGCTGAGTTGAGCGTGTATGGTCATGCCAGACATCGCACAGTCCCACTGAGCTGGACAAAGCCCAGGGGAGCTCACTTCCTCCATGACCACAGAAGCAGCCGGCCTTTGGGTCTCCGGTAATGAATTTCAAAGAAGGTGAACGACAGTTTTAATGGAGCAAATCTGTGACGTAAATGTTAACGGTGCTGGTGACAGGCAACGACACACAGCAGCAGCGGGCTCCGGGTCACATCCATCTCCCTTCTCTGAGCAAAATCAAACAGCTTGGAAGGCAGAGGCCACTGTCTTCCACTGGAACCAGCAGGATTAAGGGAGAGGGAAACCTCTACTCTCTGCCAAGATTCATGCCGGCAGTTTCCTAACCCTTCTGTCACTTTTTCTCTTGCCTCAACTACTTTTCTTTGTCATAAAAGTGTATGTTCTCATAACTTAACCCAACTTCTCGATTCTTCTTAGGCTCAAACCTAAAAGGGGCTTTGGAGGGTTAATTCCTAAAGGGAAACTTAAATTCTCTGGCAGGTCACCGCTTCGACACTGCAGCCTGGAGAAGAGGGCGGTGCATCTGGGTCTGGAGGGATCATTAGGGAGAGTGCTGGTTTTCATGCTGTTGGGATTTAATTTGTTTTCTCTGTGCATCCTCTTACTACCTCGGCTAATAGTAATAATAATACCTCCCCTTTGTGCAAAAAGTACAGCACAAAGCCGGGAACCTGAAGGGAACTTAGTTTAAGTTCACAGTTTACACACCCAATAGAAAATGGTCTTCGGGGGCGCCTGGGTGGCTCAGTGGGTTAAAGCCTCAGCCTTCACCTCAGGTCATGATCCCAGGGTCCTGGGATCGAGCCCCACATCGGGCCCTCCGCTCAGCAGGGAGCCTGCTTCCCCCTCCCACACACCCGCCTGCCTCTCTGTCTACTTGTGACCTCTGTCTAATAAATAAATAAAATCTTAAAAAAAGAGAAAATGGTCTTCTGTTTTCCTTTTCCAGGCTCCAATCATAAAACACAGATGCACAGATTATTAACTATACAGAATCAAAAAGAATAGAGTTTGGAAACTATCTGCCTCTCTGCCTTCATTTTATGGACAATGGGAGGCTAAGGTAGAGGAGGGATTACTCATGGAAGACACTCCCAGTCCCCCCACTTTAGTGCTCTGTCTACTGGACCATGTCCCTCCGGAACAATGTCATTCCCATAACTTTCCTCCTTGACACCGAGGTGTTCATGGTGGCTTGGGGGAGTGTATTCATCTGTTTCAAAAAACAGTTTGTGAAAAGCACAAGCTAATGGGTTGTTATTCTTAATTTAAATGTCGACCGCCTATATAGATTCTAAGGCTGGTGAAATATACGATATTCAATAAACCATACGGAAAGAAGTCATGATTCTTCTGAATTCAATCTATTTCTCCTTGTTAATTCTCAAGTCTGTACTTAGGCCATGGATACTCGAGGAAGTTGGGCCTTCGTCCACTCAGTCTTCCAGCAGGTGAGCTGTGCGCAATCACGCCTTGCAGCGTCCTCCCCACTGTGAAGACTGATATCAGGTCTTTGATTAGTTTCTATCAGAGGCAGACAAAACACTTCCATCTCGTGAATTTTGTTTTAATCTATAGCAAGTTGTCATTGAAGGGAACGAGAAAAATCATGGCGCAATGTTTAAATTCTTGGTTCCTAAGGAGAACCCCAAAAAGGTACCTTCTCTTCTCCTTCCTCTACCCCAAAATGCCCTCTCCACATGTTCTTGGAAGTAAGAGTAGAGGTCACTGAGATAAGCGTTCCTCAGTGAAAAAGAACTTGAGATCAACCCTGTGCTCCTGGTGTCCAGAGATTTATCCCCCGTACGATCATACGAGGTACATAAACCACTGAATCATAGCCCTGCAGAGTTCTAAAACACCAGCAACAACCAAGTCAGGCCCCAGTCCAACAAACTGATGCTCCTTCTTGTGAACTAAGACTCTCCTTAGAAAGCTCTCAAGATGGGGCGCCTGGGGGGCTCCGTGGGTTAAGCCTCTGCCTTCGGCTCAGGTCATGATCCCAGGGTCCTGGGATCGAGTCCCGCATCGGGCTCTCTGCTCTGCAGGGAGCCTGCTTCCTCCTCTCTCTCTGCCTGCCTCTCTGCCTACTTGTGATCTCTGTCAAATAAATAAATAAAATCTTAAAAAAAAAAAAAAAAGAGAAAGCTCTCAAGACAACTCAAACAAAATACAGCCACATGGAAACCTGTGCGGCCATATGAATGCTGGTAAATTCTGTAAAGAAGTTCTCCCTCTCTGCCAGGTCTGATGAGGGCCTCCAGCAAGGAGCTCAGAGCCTTCCGTCCTGCCGCAGCCGGTTGTCCGTCCCACTCTAGGGCTACAGGTGGGCCAGGACGCTCTGATCCAACCTCAGGATGCCCCCAGGTCAATCCACACAGCCCCTAGGGGTCTCAGGCTATGTGGCGAGAAACCACAGCAGGGGTACAAACTGCTCTCTGAACATTTTGTAACCCTAACTTCTCCTCTTCTCAGACTACATTTCCAGGCAGTTAGAAGCAAAACGCTCAAAAGAAAGGGTTCTGTCCCTGCAGGGGACCTGGACTGACGGCCCTTCTGCTCTTTCAGCGGCCGTCCCTTGAGCGCACGAGCCTCTGGGTCTTCCTATCTAGGGTCCCTGGCAACGTCCGAGGGCTGGATCCATCCAGTTCGGCCACACTCACCAAGCCCTCACAGCCGCGCACACACACAGACGCCCCTCCCGGGCTTTCCGGATGCACACCTGGGGTCCCGGTCCCCGCAGAGCGCGAGCGATCACGCCGGGCCCTGCAGCGCCTGGCCGGGCTTCTCCCTGGCTTTCCTGCAGGTGTACAGCCACTTGATGATGCGGGCGTTCCTCTCGACCACCGAGGTGGTGCTGGGCACCTGCTCCGCCAGCCCTTCCTCCTGCAGCCCCGCTTCGCTGCCGCTCTGCCGGGAGAAGCCGCTGTCGGAGGTGGCGACGCTCACGCTGCGGACCTTGAGCGTGACGCGGTCCGACCCCGCGGAGAAGTTCTCCCTCCCGAGAGCTTCCACGACCTCCGGTTCCAGGCCGCAGAACTCGAAGAAGGTGTCCCATTCGGCCAGGGACGCCGAGCAGCGGGAGCTGAGGTCTGACTGCGACCGCTGCAGCCCCCCGCGCCTCGACCCTCGCAGCTCCGGGCCCCGGGGCGCAGCCGGCACTCGGGTGGGCGTCCCACAGGGTGCTGGGCGCGCCGGGGGCGCGGGAACGCCGGGGGCCGCGGAGGCCGCCGCAGAGCCGGGCTTGGACGGGACAGGCGCCTCGCGCCTGGCCCCGATCTCCTCTCCCACCTGGGGCATCTCCGGGGGCACGGACGTCTTGTCCTTGCCCGCGCCCTGGAAGAGCTTCTTCACCAGGCCCGCCCTGGAGCTGTCGGCGCCCTGGCCTCGGACGAAGTCGCATTTCTGCCGGTAGATGATCAGCGAGTCGGGCCTCAGCGGCTTCCGAGCGATGGCCCTGCGCGCCACGGCGCCGGGGACGCGAGGCGGAGGCCGAGGCTCGCCCGCGGTCCCTTCGCTCGCCCCGGGGTTGTTGCCCGCGGCCGCGGGGCCCGCGCCGGCTCTCGGAGGGCCCCGCACGTACTTGGCGCGGTCGGCCGCCAGCCTCTCCACCGCGCTCCTGCGTGCTGGTCCCGCCGCGTCCCGGACCCTGGGCGCCGCGGGGTCCCGGGTCAGCAGTCGCTCGTTCTGGGGCGCGTCCAGGGCTGGCAGGGCTCGCATCCTCGGGGCTCCGCTGGTGCTCCGCGCCCCGTGGAAACGCGCTCCGCCGACGGCTCCTGCGCGTCTCTGGCCGGTTCCTTAGTCCGCGCGGGGTGGGGAATGGCGCCCGTGCCAGCCGGCCCGAGTCCAGAGTCTGGGCCAGCCGAGTCCGCACCTATCGGCGACCGGCCCCAGCACCCCCCACCCACCGCGCCCCCGGCTCCTCCCCGCGCGCCCTCACCTCCTTCCCGGCACAGCTCCCGACTCGGCCCCGCCCCCTTGCCGGGCTCCACCCCTACCTCCCGCGGGGTCGGTGCGCCCCGTTCCCGCCCCCTTTCCCGCCCCCGCCCCCCCCGCTTGCGGCGGCGCAGCCCAGCTCCGGGCGGACCGCGGGGCGGACCGCGCCTAGGGCGCCGCGCAACCGGGAGGGGCTCTGCGGCGCGGGAAAGCCCGCGCTGTGCCCCAGGGCGGAGGAGCCGGGAACTACCGAGCTGGTTCAGCCCCAGGTGTCGGCCGCCTCCTCCCCGCCGGGGCTGCCTTGGGTCACCGCTGGACGCCGGCACTTCCGGAGTGGGGTAGGGCAGAGGGACCCGGCGGTCCCCACCCCCGGAGCAGGTGTCGTGCGTCCTTTGAATTCTTAAAGGGACCTCGGCGCGTTTCGAAACTTTTCACTTTGCTTAATTTTCTAAGGTCTGCTCAGAGCACGTACTCCTCCCAGAAAGGACGCGGTTATGAAAGGAAAGAAGACGCATCGCACCACAGGGTTAGGCTATGCGTCGGGTAAAAAAGAGTCTGGGAACACAGCAGGGACCAGCCATGGGTCAGCCCAGACCAGACCACCAGGGGCAGAGACTCATGGGAAGAGCAGGCTGGTGGCAGCGGCGAGGCCCCAGGGAGTTGGGGAAAAACCCGGAATGTCTGCTAATTTTACTGTAGCCAAGGCAACGGGGACCCGTTCACCAGGGCAGTGGGTCAGGTTAGGAATGCTAAAAGTGTAAGAGAAAATATTTCCAAAATTCCACTATTTCCAAAAGTTGGGCAAAAGACAAAGTGTTTGCTGGAGGAGTGAGATGTCCATTTTATCTCTTATGTTAAAGCCAGCTCCAAGGTATATGGACCTTTCAGAGTTGTGGTTGCGTGCCACCCAGCAGCCTGTGGATGGCGGACGGAGGGTTCTTACGGTCTGGGGCAGGCCTCCTTTCACCTCTTGAGGGCCAGGGAACACCCAGAGGGGCTGGTGGTGGGTCAGCAGTCGCCGGCGGACTGACCTCCATCCCCTGATGATCAGAGAAGGGCAGCGAGCTTGTGCCAAATGCGCCTTTAGACCTTTCGTCCCTGTGAAGCTAAACCTCATAGTCAGGGAAAGAGCCCGGCAAGAAACCAGGTCTCCGAGAACCAGACTAACCAGATAGTATCCTGGGAAGATGTTATAGTCTCCGAAAAAGAAGCCTGTGATGGGGGGGGGGGGGGGGTCATAGAGTAAGAGAGAGATTTAGAGAGGGCAGGATGCTGGGTTGGGCACACTGTTTCCCACAGCTGATGGGAGCCCAAAGTCTAGCATTTTCCCCTCAGGCAGCTGGTCTCTTGTCAGTCAGAGCAGGGAATGTATATGTGGAATTGCTTAGTCCAAAGCGTCTGCCCTCATCTGATTTGTACTTACTCTTGTGCGGTTACAGCAGTTCCGAGAGCTCCTGAGCATGGTCCCCTGCCACGTCCAAGCAAGCTGACTTATTTATTCACTAAGTCTTTTTGGACGCATAACAAACCTTTCAGGGACTTCATTTTGTCATTTGTACAAATTCTCACTTTTATAGCTCAGACCGTTCATTGCTTGATACTGAGCACTCAATAAATGTTCATCGGAGCAGCCTAGGCTTGGGTTTCAGCTCTGCTTCCTCTTCGGACTTCAGGATTGGACCTCTCAGTGCCTTCGGTGGCTCATCTGTCAGTCAGAGCTCACTGTACCCACTTTGCTAAGGTTTCGGTTAAGTTAATGAGATTATGTACATAAAGAGCTTAGCACTACTTCTGGCACAGAGCAAATTTTCACTAAATGTTAAATCTATTTTGCTGATGATGGTTGTAAGTTAGCTGCTTATCAAATTTTAAATACAGTTAGTAAATGCACATATGAGAACTGAACAACTTAAGAGTAAAGTAAAACTACTATAAATAAAGTTGTATTTAAGACATTGCTACTGGACAAAGCTAATTATATTTATATCCATAATTTTCTACCCATTAAACATAATTTACTGGAAAAATGGAACTGGAATAGTAAAATAATAACAAGAAAATTGCCTAAGTAAAGTATTCTCGTTGCTCACTTTGTAGCTTAAACTTTTACTTAATTTCCTTCCTGTGTCTCCTCAAAAGACTTGGTCAGAGCAGGAGAAGGTGCTTATGGACCCAGTGATCCACAAACTCTATTGCTAGGAATTTACCCCAAGGAACCAAGAAGAGATGTGTGCACAGTATGAGGACTTTCACTGCAGACAGATAGTTGAAGTCAAGTCATTCAACAACAGAAGGAAGGGCGAGGTGATGTGTGATACCCCATGAGATAGTATTATCCAACCACTTACAATCATACTTCTACACAATACCTTATGGAGTAAGAAATTATCGTGATATGTGTGAATTTATTTAAGTATTACAAATATAGTAGCAGTCTGGATAAATTTCTAGAAACACAAAACTTCTCAAGACTACATTATGAAGAATGGGAAATCTGACCTAGAACTAGGAAGGAGATTGAATCAATAATCAAATATCTCCCAAAAAACAAAAGCCCTGGGCCTGATGACTTCACTAATCAAACATTTAAAGAACTAATACCAATCCTTCTTAGCATTTCCCCAAAAATCAGAGAGGAGGGAACACTCCCTAACTCACTCTATAAGTTACCTGATTATCCTGATACCAAAGCCATACAAAGACACTGCACAAAAACTACAGATCAATACCCTATGAACATTGATGCAAAAATCCTCAACAAAATGCCAGTGAACAGAACTCAGCAGCATATTGAAAATAACAGTATATACCATAACCAAGTGGGATTTATTCTTGGAATGCAAGGATGGTTTACCATATGTAGTTTGATCAAAGTAATGTACCACATCCACAGAATGAAGAAGAAAAAAAAAAAAAAAAAAGATCATTGCAATTGATGCAGAAAAAAACATTTGACAAGACAATACACTTTCATGATAAAAACACTCAACAAACTAGGAATAGAAGAAAACCATCTCAACATTAATTAGAGCCATTTGTGAACCCACAGTAAATATTATATTTAATGATGAAAGAAATTTCTCTAAGACAAGGAACAAGGCTGAAATGCTTGCTTTACTACTTCTATTAACATAGTGCTGGAAGTTCTATCAGAGCATTTAAGCAAGAAAATGGCATAAAAGGCATCCAATTTGGGGGGAAAAAAAAGAAGTAAAATTTTCTCTGCATGCATATGATATGATCTTATACATAGGAAACCCTAAAGATGGTGGTCACATACACACACACAAACTGTTGGAATGAAAAATTAAATTCAGCAAAGTAGCAGGATACAAAGCCAATATATAAAAATCAGTTTCATATTTATACACTAACAAACAATCTGAGAAAAAAATTACAAAACCAATTGTACTTATAATAGCATCAGAAAAGGAAATTCTAAGGAATTAAACAGGGAAGTTGAAAACTTGTACAATGAAAACTACATTGCTGAAACAAATTTTAAAAAGATGTAAATAAATAGAAATTTATTTACATCTTTTTAAATGTTTATGGATTAGATAACTTAATCTTGTTAAAATCTCAATACTACCCAAAGAAATCTACAGGTTCAATTTAATCTCTATCAAAGTCCCAATGACATCTTTGCAGAAATGGGGAAAAGCCAAAATTCATATGGAATCTCAAGGGACCTCAAATAGTCCAAATAATCTTAATAAAGAAGTATAAAACTGAAGCAGTCACCCCCACCATTTCAAAACTTAACTACAAAGCTAGAGTAACCAAAAGAGTGTGGTATTGCCATAACACCCAATATAAATTAGCCCAGTACAATGAAACCATAAGACCCAGAATTAATCTCTGATATGTATGGTAAATGATTTTCAAATCATCATTGATTTCATTGAAATCATTGAAAAATGACTTCAAATCAAATCATGTTGAAAATCAAATGATTTTTAGCAAGGGTGCCAAGACCATTCAATGGAGGAAAGTACAGGTTTTTCAATGAAAGGTGCTGGGAAAATAGTATCCACATGCAGAAGAGTGTATCTGAACTCTTACCTAATTGACATAGAAAAATGAACTCAAAATGGACCAAGAACCTACATGTAAGACCTAAAACAGTCACTTAGAAGAAAACAGGACAAAATCTTCATGACATTAGATTTAACAATGATTTCTTGCATGTGACAGCAAAAGCACAGGCAACAAAAGGAAAATAGACAAGTTGGACTTCATGAAAATCAAAGCATTCTCGCATCAAAGGCACCATCCTTAGAGTACAAAAACAACCCACAGAGTGAGCCTGGTGGTGAGTATTAGGGAGGGCATGTATGGCATGGGGCACTGGGTGTGGTGCATAAACAATGAATATTGGAACATGACATCGAAACCTAATGATGTACTGTATGGCCAACTGTATGGTGACTAACATAACACAATAAAAAAAAAAAAAAAAGCGACGCACAGAATGACAGGATATGCTTGCCAATCACTATCTGATGAGGGAGTACATCCAGAATGATAGAGAAATCCTATCACTCAAGAACACAAAAACAAAACAAAATACCAATTCAGAAGTGGGCAAAGGATTTGAATACACATTTCTCTAAGAAAGATTATAAAAATGGCCAATAAACATCTGAAAAGATGCTCAACATCAGTGGTCATATAAATGAAATAAAAACCACAGTGAGTTGTTGACCCGCAGCTGTTAGGGCGCCACACACACACACACACATGCACACACACTTAGGAAAGCAGAAAACAACTGGTACCGATGAGCAGTTGGAGAAAGGGGGACCCTGGGCACCTGCGGTGGGAACATAAAATGGCATGACGCCCCGGAAACACCACGGTGCTTCATGAAAAAATTAAAATAGAACTGCGTGTGATCCAGCAATGCCACTTCTGGTTATTTTACCCAAAACAATTGAAAGCAAGGTCTCAGGGATTCACAGCAGCCTTAGTCACAGTAGCTAAAATAGGGAAGCAACCCAAGTGTCCCTCAGTAGATGAATGGGCGAGAGCATGCGGCGCATCCCTACAACGGAAGACAGTTGTGTAACACGCTGCGACACAGTGTACCCTCGCATCATGCCCAGTGAGACATCCAGTCACAAAAAGACAAACGCGGTATGATTGCACTCATATCAGGTCCTTGGAAAAGCCAGAATTATGAAGACAGAAAGTGTAATGGTGGTTTCCAGAAGCTAGGAAAAGGGGAGAATGGGGAAATATTTTTTTTTTAAGATTTTATTTATTTATTTGACAGACAGGGATCACAAGTAGGCAGAGAGGCAGGCAGAGAGAGAGGAGGAAGCAGGCTCCCCACTGAGCAGAGAGCCCGATGCGGGGCTTG
This sequence comes from Eira barbara, assembly GCA_020311275.1. NCBI lineage: Eukaryota > Metazoa > Chordata > Mammalia > Carnivora > Mustelidae > Eira > Eira barbara. The sequence goes on from JAHRIG010000075.1 coordinate 56,150, forward strand.
ATCCCAGGACCCTGAGATCATGACCTGAGCCGACGGCAGAGGCTTAACCCACGGAGCCCCCCAGGTGTCCCCAGGGAGTTGTCTTCTAAGGGGGACAGAGTTTCTGTCTTACAAGATGAGAAGTTACGGGGTGGACAGTGGTGCGGGTCTCACACAATGTGAATGTATTTAGTAACACTGAACTCAACACTCAGAAATGGTTAATGTGATTGTTGGGTTATTTTGCCACAATAAAAAACTGAAAATTAAAAAAAGACAAGTCTGCAGTAAAACTATACAGTGGAGTATGACTCAGCAGTAGCAAGGAGTGAATTACCGATAGATCCAACTCAGATGAGTCACAGGGAATTGTGCTGAGTGAAAAAAGCCCATCCCAGAAGTTTACAGACTGTATGTGTTCATTTGAATAGAATTCTCAAGATGACAACATTATGGAAATGGAGAACAGATTAGTGGTGCCAGGGATAGGGACAGCAGTAGTTGAAACGAGGGTCTGACTATAAAAGGACAACATGGGGCATGTTGTGACGGACGTGGTCTGTGTCTGGACTGTACCCCAGCAGTACCCTGGCCGTGATGTTTTATCACATCTTCACAGATAGTACCCTTGGGGGAAACTGGTCTTTCCCTCTTATTTCTCACGTCTGCATATTAATCTATCTTTTTTAATCTCAAAGTATGTTTAATAATTAAAAAGTAAAAATAGTAATATAAATAAATGAATAAATAAATAAGTGTATCGGTTATATTTACTCTAGCACTTCAGTCTTCGAGTACATCGTAGAGCGTAATAAATATTTATTGAGCATTTATTATATGAAGAGCACTGCTGCTTTTAAAATGCTATGCATTATTTTTCTAATCATATTATGTAGTTTCTTCAAGACCAGAACCTTTCCTTTCTGCACTGAGTCCCTAACAACCAGCAGAGTGTCTGCATCCAGAGGGTAACCGATAGGAGTTTGTCGACTACTTTGTACTTTTACACTCCTGATCAATTACTGACCTTGACCAGTATCAATAGCTTTTCAGCTGCTTCTCTAAATGTCCCCACTGAGCCATGAATCATTCGGATCTTTATACCAGCAGGTCGTTGTGCTCCAGTCTCACTCCACAATCAGGAGCTCAGTTACAAGGGACAGTCTTGTTCCCTCTGACATCAGTTTCTACGCGCAGACAGTGACACGTCCCTGGGCCTAAGGAGGGAGCAAAATCACAGTTTCTAAGTTTCAAAATAATTAAGTTCCATTCTTTGATGAATGGGTTCTTGCCTTCTTTTATACACACTGAAGAATTTGAAGAATGACATTATTACTTAATTGCTTTGGTTTGATCTGGTTCGGGTAATGCACAGCTGACAGCACAGTAACGATAACGAGGACTGGATGCAGGGTTTGTCACAGCAAACTGCACAAACATTAAAGTAATTTTTTCAAGCCGAGTTTGTGAAATAAAATACAAATCATTTTCTTCAATTAAAAAAAAAAAATACCACTGTCGCTTTCAATAGAAACAGTGCCCAAAGGTGCTTCTTACTATTCTTGCGGATCTGTTAGAGGTCAGGCTGGAGGCGAGACACAGAAGGTCTGGTTATAGCTAGGGGAGCGCAGATCTGTGTTTGTCTGGCACTATCCCAGCTTGCGCCTGTTATTCTGGCCTAACTATTCATACCGTCCCTTTACTTTAACAAATACCTCATTTGAATGATAATCCATATGCCCATTCCAGTTATGAAGCCAGTTCTAACCAGTTGTGGTTAATTAACTTCAATTTAACTTAATTAATTAATTAATTTTTTTAAAAAAAGTCATTTTTCTGGGCTCCGTTCCCCATTCTGAAAATGAGAACGTCAGCCTAGGTGACGCCTCAGGTCTGTTTGGCTCTGTCCCTGTGACCTGTGAGGAAAGCACGGTAGGTCTGAAGAGTGATGTTTCTTCTGGTTTTCTGGTTCTCAGGAAATCAAACTCCTTCACTGAAGAAATTCAAAGGAAGCACCCTTAAAATAAAACAGAAATTCAAACCTGCTCTGACCACACTCTGGAGTGCCTTCGGTGCTCTCACTTGCTAGGCTTCGTGGGACTCCGGGAAAAACATGTCAAGAATGACAGAGCCCTCACAATGATGGGCTTTGTCCGGCTGAGGCCTCCAAGTTAGATAAGCTTCACGTCCTCCAGGTACGGGATCTGCGGGAGGGTGTAGGCAGGTGGGGGAAGCTGGAAGCAGCAGCAGGAAGCAGCAGCAAGACTGGGAAAGGGGAGCTGCCAGGCGGGGGCACTCCGAGCCGCTGCGGGGGGGGGCCCCCCCGCCCCCGCGGGGGCTGCCTCAGAGCCAGTGCCCGAGGCAGGCATCTACGGCAAGAGGGGTTTCCAGCCCAAACATCCAGGGGGTTTGAGATCTTCACAAGCAATACAAAGGATCTATAAACTATCGTCTATATTGTGAAAATCCAAATAGAAATGGTTCCTCTCCTTTCCAGCTGATGGGCTTAACCAGAGCGTCAGACTCCTGGGCTTCCAGCCAGCATTTTGTGAACCTGCTGGGATGAGAGCAGGGGAAGCAGAAGCAGACAGGAGAAAGCCTGGCGAGACAATTCAGGAGAGGAACGGGACGACCCGACCTCACTCTCTTCACTTACCGACATCAGAGTCACGTGCAGCCCAGGTGTCACGTACGACACGCCTCGAGCAGTTTCTTTAGCTCGAGAGGAGGATAAAATGCCTCGTTGAGGATAACTGAGCACGTCCTACAGTGAGACCAGGACAGACTCTGCTTCAACGTAAGATTTGCGGGTTACATGGCATAGAAGCTGCTGTCAGGCAGTGATTCCTTCCTCTTCAAGCTCTGCTCGGTCACTACCCCTTTCGAGGTAGCTGGGAACGTTGCTCTGGTCCGGATGCTGTTCCTTCCAGACTCAGAAGGCCTGTGTGTGCCCGAGGACTTGCCCTGGGCCGTCTCCACTCGACTTCCCTTGTTTGTGTGTTTGTTTTGTTTTAATGAATGGCAGGCAGTTCTTGGATTTTGCTAGGGCATCTTCTCAAGACACGGTTGCTATACACAAATTCTTTTTCTATTGTTTTCCATCTGATTTGCTCCGAAATTTGCTGGATGCCTTCCTTGCTAGTTGCAGAGGTTAGTGTTTCTTGTGAGATAAATCTGAGCAAACAGAAGCAAGCCCGGGGCAGGTTGTGGGAAACAGCCCTGGTGAATGCGCAGGTCCTTGCTGGGGAGAGGGTGTTGACGTTCTGGCGGAGGGGAGGTGTGAAACGCTAGGCAATAGGGTTCATCAAACATTTCCGGTTAGGAGACTGACAAGATTATGAGGCCCTAAGTTAATTGGAGTACTCTAATTTTCTTGGGCCCTAACCAGTCATATCTAAAAAGGGCTTTCCTTTAACCCCTGATTCCAGGAAGAGGAATGTCTTCCTAAGTGACAACAGGAGGCATTTACAGGAGCGCCCAGGGGAGTGGGCCTTGTCCTCAGAAAAGTCTGGGAAATTACCTCTTAACTTGTCCTTTTTGGGACTAACGTTATACAGCGACATCGTGAAGAACCCAAGTTCTCTGCGCGAGGGAAACCCATTTAACTTTGTTTGGCACAACCCTTCTCACGCGTACGGGAGAGCAGCCCTTACAGGGTCCTAGCTCACAGCTCAGTGTTCTTCACCGTGTTCACCTTGTTTCCTGCCCAACGCTGCCCATGGGCCTTGCTCAGAAAGAACAAGGTGGGTTCACTGAAGTGCCTTTTGAATATTGAACACAAGTTTAAAAGAGCGAATTCATTTGCTAACTTTTTCACTGTATGTCAGGACCCATTTTCTACAGGCATGTGCCCTGCCTTAGCCAGAGGGAGACCCCACTGTAGCTGTCCCAGCCACAGAAAGACCAGCAGTCCCTCTCTCCAGCACCGAAATCCTGCCACGTCGCTGTAGCCTATTTCCTCCTGCAGACTGTCCTAAACTTTCTGGAAATTGGTCAGTATCCCCTTGTGAAAACCCACTGAGTAGTCATGAGAAAGCATTCCTTAATAGCCTCTCACTGTCAGGGCATCACTCCGGGTGGCTTTGCTCGCCTTTCTGTGACTGTCACCACTGTCCATTTTCTTCCTTACAGTCACTCGAGGGCAGCTTTGAACCTCATCAGGAAACGAGAAACAGGGAACAGAGACTTCCCGGTGCGCGGAGGCAGCCGAGTCAGAGTTCCTGGAGCAGACGGCTCTAGGCCGCCAGAGGGAAGGGGGTGGGGCTACTGGGGGTGTTGGGGGGGCAGTGGGGGGCTAGTGGGGGCTAGTGCAGGGCTAGCGGGAGGTCAGTGGGGGGCTAGTGGGGGGATGCTTACGTCCCCAGGGGTTGAGGCCACAGAAGCAGACAACTCCAGGCTGCCAGAGGGAAGGGGGGAGGTTGGTGTTGGAGAGGGTTGGAGGGGGGTTAGTGGGGGGTTAGTTTTGGGGAGGGACGCTTACCTCCCCAGGTTTTGAAGCCCCTGGAGGCTCCAGGTCACGGCATGACCCCACCCACCCCAGTAGCAGTCGGATGGCACTGAGGCAAACACACAGAGACTCCTCAGGAGCACTGTGGGAAACCAGTCACAGTGGGAAAGTGGCACAGTTGTTCTTACCGGACAAGAGCACAGTGTGCTTAGTCTAGCCCCTTAGCACACAGGTGCTTCAAACAGCGACACTGTGACCTGAGTGAAAGAAGACACTGGTGTCAAATTGCAGGGACGTGTTTCTAATTCTCTCTAAAACTTTAATGGCTTTGTGTGGATGTTAATATTTAGTTAATACGATTTTACATAATCAATTGGCAGTTCACACAATATTGAACCTGTTCTAAGAGGGCAGATGTGATTTCTGGAACCGAAAAACCCATATCAAGGAACCTACTTATTGTGTCCGTGGCTATGCCAAAAAATGAAGGTTGGAGGAAAAGGCCCTGGCTTGACATGTTTGCCTTGAGTGGCCAAATGACGAACAATCCTCTGTGACCCAGTGGGAGGGTCACAGTAATGTTGTATTTGAAGAACTCACATCCTCCTCAGGATCAAAGGGACCAAGAAGTTTCCAAAATCAATTGCTAAGAACTGGATATTAACCAAACAGTAAAATAAATAATAAATTACCTATACGATAATATACTTCCAGAGATAATGGCAGGCATTATTGATTTATTTTGCACTTTAAGGAGGAAGTTTATTAATTTTGAGACAGTTTTTTTCTTAAAGATCTGCACATTGATAGACCATGGGAGCAGCAGCCGCATGGACACATTTGCTCCGATTTCCGGTTCTGATTCTAAGTCAACACCGGGTCGGGAAAGTACATGGATTTGTTCTATTTTTTTAAGATTTTATTTATTTATTTGACAGAAGGAGCACAAGCAGGGGGAGCAGCAGGCAGAGGGAGAGGGAGAAGCAGGCTCCCGTGGAGCAGGAGCCTGATGCGGGGCTCGGTCCCAGGACCCCGGGGCCACGACACAAGCCGGAGGCTGTCGCCCAGCCTACGGAACCACTCAGGTGCCCAGCACACTGGTTTGAAAGCCAGGTGGTCTGGGGCCAAGTCCTACTGGTTGTAAGGCCCGATGAAAGGACTGTTCGCTAGAGCCGTACGAGGTAATTCCGCCTTCCTGACGGGACTCCGCACAGGCTGCGTAGGGCGTTGTGTGTGGAACCCTCGGATGCACTTTTTCCTTCCTCTGAGGAATTCTTTCCCACTTACTCAGATATTCTCTTTCTGTCAGTTCTGAAATCTTGAGGCTCCCTAAGCCAGAAGGTATGTCTGAGAGCAGCTGACAGACTATGGGCCCCATTTCCCTGACAACCTTGTACAAGCTTCTTAGGGCAGATCTTCGCCTCTGTAGTTAAATTTGCTAAATTTGCTCAAGTTGTCAATGTGATACTCCAGGTGAGGAGACTAGCACTGATTTTGGTCCTTAAAACCCCATCTCTCATGCTCCGGGGGCGCCCGTGGGCTCCAGCAGTGGGAAACCTGCATCTCTGGAACCCTAAAGAGAGAACAAGCAGCACCAGAAAGCTGTCTGGACGCCCCCTGGAAACCATGCCGACAGGAGGAGGGAAAGGGAGCTTGTTGGCAAAATGGGTGACAGCTTTAGGCTGTTTGGGGCCTTTGGTCAGGCAGACCCCACAGTACGCAGGCTCTGACCAGTCCAAAGCAAGTCAAAGCCCCAAAGGGTTATCTCGTTGGTACTTCCATTTTCTCTGAGTTTAAATTACATGATAGTTTACCACAGATCTGTCAGGGAAACACCTGGTTCGTTAGCTGTCAGCATTACCTATTTTTTCTTCCAGATTTTAGAAAAGACACCATTTGATGTGAGTCATGAGGAACAAAATGCTCTTGGGTTGTACCCATACATGGCAGTGATTTGTAGTGGGAAAGTATTACGTCGGAACTTTGAGGTGGTTGCACACAACACGATCTGAAAAACGGAAAATGAGTATCTCCCGGGAGAACTGGGTTATGCTTTTCTTTAGCTCTCCATGTTAACTCTCAAATGGATCAGTAGTAACGTTCTCCCTCTCCCCCTCAAAAAACAAAACAAACAAACAAACGAGAGAGAGAGACAAAACAGAGGGTTTTGAGTCAGAGATGGGAGCTCAAAGCCTGGTTCCATCAAGTCAGTAAATGTGAAATCTTGGGCAAAGCATATGGCCTTTCTTAGACTTGGGTTCCTAATCGGTAAAGTGACTCTAACTCCATCAGCCCGTAGTTCATGCCCCCTGAGACGGGCACCGCAGCACCCGTACCCACAGATACGCGCCGTTTGGAGAAGCGCAGGCTTCCTCCTCTCTGCGCTCCCTCGGCACTTCAGATGCTTGGCTGCCTCGGCCTGGAGCCAGCACTCCAACAGCCTCGGAGATCACTCCTCGCTTGTTCTCGGAATCTCGCAAAGCGTAACGCATGAAGCAGAGCATAAAGGCCAGGGCAGAGGATCTGCCGCCACACTGGGCTGGCTTGATCCCTGACTCGGTGACTTGCTAGCAGAGGGATACGAAGAATGGTGCTTCGACTTCTGCTCTGGCTGCAGAGGGACAGGCACTGTCTTACAGGCTAGTGTGAGGGTTAGATAAGCTAATATCGGAACTTAGTGCACCACCTAGTTTGTGGTAGGTGCTACACACTCCTCTGATAAAGGAAGAAACTTGTTCTCACGTCCATAGCCACGTCTCTTCAAAGACCCACCTCAGATGTTTCTCTACTGTTCCATCTCCTTCCCCTGTACTTCCAAATCTTGATAGCAGTAAACTGGTGGTTGATGGTTATCTCTGTGGAGTATGGAATTGTCCCCCTTGGTACTAAGTAAGAAAGAAAACCAGCTTTGATAACTAAAATAACCCCACAAAATTACAGGGGCTTAACATAACAGAAGTCACATTTCTCACAAGGGGGCAGGGATGGGGAAGTGGATGGCTCTCCACCAAAGATCTGTGGTCCCCTCAATGCACATATATTTTGCAATGTTCCTCTGAGGAACGTTTGCTAGTGCATCTTGCATGGGTGAATTCATGCAACTCAGTCCCAGCCAATAGAATATGGACAGAACGATGCATATGTTTCCAGGGTCAGCCCATAAAAGTGTTCCCACGGATCCTCCACTCTGACCTTGACCCCACCAGCCACCAGTATTGTTGGAGCTGACTTCAGTGGGTCTTAGAAGCCACTCATGGAAGACAGCCAGGTTACCGTTAGGAGGGTCCCTGCAAGTTGACCTGACCCCTCATCCCTGCTGCTGGTCAGAAACACCCACCCTTGGAGATTCTTGGAGATTCCCTCCAAGAACCAAGAGCCAACATGAGAAGTCCTCACTGTCTCCCTCGCTGATTAAAATTCATGGAAGCTCACATCCTTCTAACCCATTAATTCCAATGAATTTGGTGGTCTGAATTTAAGTGCATTTGATGAGAGAGAACAAAGACAAGAATGTGTTGATAGAACCTGTCATTATATTTTGGAATATTAGTCTATTGTGTTTTTGTTTCTCCCCCATTCTGTTAAGGTTTAAACATGAAACTTGTGTTTCTAAGTTTTAAAACTCTTTTAATTATTAATATTTGAGTAAAATATTGCATGAAAGTTGTATGAGAGAATATGTATTCTTGGGCTAGGAAATATATCCTTGCACCCAATGCAGACTTTCAAAAAATTACTTTTATTACCAAATACTACACTCATATGACCTTTGTTTTTCCACAGAAGACATACAGATGATCAACAGACACATGAAAGGATGCTCGACATCACTCATCATCAGCAAAATACAAATCAAGCCACAATGAGATGTCTGTCACCTCACACCTGTCAGAATGGCTGGAATCAACAGCACAAGAAACAACAGGTATTGACAGGATGTGGAGAAAGGGAAACCCTTGTGCACTGTTGGTGGGAATGCAAGCTGGTGCAACCACTTTGGAAAACAGTATGGAGGTCCCTCAAGACGTTAAAAATAAAGCTACCCTATGATCCAGCAATTTCACTATTGGGTATTTAGCAAAGAAAATGAAAACACTAATTCAAAAAGATAAATGCACTATGTTTACTGCAGCATTATTTACAAGAGCCAAGATATGGAAGCAATCCTAGTATTCACCCATAGATGAATGGATAAAGAAGATGTGGAAAATATAAGCAACGGAATATCACGCAGCCATCGAAAATGCAAAATCTTGCTATTTGCAAGAACATAGATGGCTCTAGAGGGTATAATGCTAAGTAAAATAAGTCAGAAAAAGACAAATGTCGTATTATTTCACTCCTATGTGGAATTTAAAAAACAAACCAAATGGTGGCACCTGGGTGATGCTGTTGGTTAAGCATTTGAATCTTGGTTTCAGCTCAGGTTGTGATCTCAGGGTTGTGGGATCGAGCCCGACACTGGGCTCTGCACTCAGTGTGGAGTCTGCTTAAGACTCTCTCCCTCTCCCTCTGCCTTCCCCTCACTCTCTCTCTCTCTCTCAAATAAATAAATCTTTTAAAAAATAAAATTAAAATACAAAACAAGTGAACAAAAAAAAGAGACACACAAACAAACAAAAATGGACTCTTAAATACAGAGAATAAACGGGTAGTTACCAGAGGGGAGGTGGGTTGGGGGACGGGTGAAACAGGTGAAGGGGATCGAGAGTGAGTGTCATCCGTGTGAGCACTGAGTAACGTGGAGAATTGCCGAGTTGTTGGACTGTACACCGGAAGCTAACGTAACGTGTTATATTAATTATGTCAATTTATGTCAATTATACTGGAATAAAATAAAGAACACACACATAAATGTTCGTGTAATGAATTAGTACATGAACACCAATGTGCCCACCGCTCAGCGTCAGCATCTCCTCTGTGACTTGGCCTGGTGGCAGTGTCTTCCCGTCGAACGCACCGGGGCAGGTTTTGGGTTTATAATCATTTCAGAAGGGAAGAGTACATCACGGGGGAGCCGTAAAGCTTCTCAGCAAGAGGGTGTTAGAAAGGACCTGTACTAGGATTTGATTTATATTTGGTAATTTGGGGGAAAATTTAAGGAAGCAGGGGTTTGCTCTGGGCTGGAGGCTCCCGGGGGATGGGTGATTTCACCGCTGGGCCCCAAAACATCTGGCGCAGGAGATGGAGGACGGAGTGAGGCAGACATGCAGCGGGCACGGCCTCTGGCTGGAGATGGGCACTGGGCGGTTTGTAGCTTGGACAACGTCCACGTTTGGTCTGTTCAGGCGCAACTGCCAAGGGCTCTCGGCTTTATCTCTGTCCTCACCCGGTGTTGAAGGGGAGAGCACCAGCCCAGCTCCAAAAGGGGAGGGAAGTTTTTGTCTCTCTCAGGGGTCCCAACACCTCTCTGTGCCCCTCGTCCTGGGGACCTGCGGCCGCTGTCACTCAAGTACCTTTGCGACCCTGGGGTTCAGGTGTCAGATTGTCCGCCGGGCAGTAGCACACGTGCTCTCTACCTCCCGCTAGGACTGAGGGTCCTTCTGTTCTTCTGCAAGTTAACATTGAAACAATTACAGACGACCTCAGAACAACTCAGGTTTGAATCGCGTGGGTCTATTTATTTGTGGATTTTTTTCAATAAGTATTAAAAACGTGTGATATCAATAAATACGGCACAGTACTGTAAGCGTATTTTCTTTTCCTTACGATTTTCTTCATAACATTTGCTTTTCTCTACCTTGCTTTATGAAGAACATAGTATATAATGCACATAACATACAAAATATGGATTAATCAACTGTTTATATTATCAGAAAGGCTTCCAGACAACGGTAGGCTATTAGCAGTTAAGTGTTTGGGGAGTCGAAGTTACATGATGTTTTTGAATTGAGAAGGGGACTCAGTGGCCCTAAATCCCACATTTCCAAAGGTCAACTATATACCATTTTCCTCAATTTTTTTTTAAGATTTTATTTATTTATTTGACAGACAGAGATCACAAGTAGGCAGAGAGGCAGGCAGAGAGAGAGGAGGAAGCAGGCTCCCTGCTGAGCAGAGAGCCCAATGCGGGGCTCGATCCCAGGACCCTGGGACCATGACCTGAGCCGAAGGCAGAGGCTTTAACCCGCTGAGCCACCCAGGCGCCCCTCCTCAATTTTTAAAGAACTCTAGAATCAAGCATTTAAAGGTTGAAGAAAATAGTCAGATGTATTGACACAACAGCTCACGCCCACAAAACTCTGTGGTATTTAAAAGGACCGCCTATGACTTGCTTTGTGGCTTTCTGTGCCTTTCTGTGCCCTCAACTCCATGCTAAGTGCAGGATCAGCCAATTTTCAGCAGGAAATTTGCTTCAAAACCATATGAAACATGTCTTCTCTATTGACCATGTTGGCAGCTAACCCATAATCCACATGGTCAAAAGATGTGCCCCATCCTCCTAACTTTGATGTGACTCGCTGTAGAACTCGGGTTTTCGCTCCCACCAACAACATGGTGCTAAGAGGGCTTCTGGGGATAAAAGAGGTGACACCAGAGAACACACTGTGAGTTCTTTGTCAATTGCTGCATATTTTACAGAACTTTTCTACCTTACAGTTATGAATCCTATTGTGCTGTTGTCTTGTGTAACAATTACTGTTTTAACTAGAGTGAGAATATTCAACCATAGAGTGGTTCAGCAATTAGCCCAATTTCATTTACTGTGTTAAAGTCAGAAACTGAACTTTATTTTTTTTTACTCCAAACATATATATTCTTACCACTGTTCTACTGAATTTTTTTTTATTTTTTCACTTTCCAAGATTCATTGTTTATGTACCACACCCAGTGCCCTCCGCAATACCCACCACCAGGCTCACCCAACATCCCATCCCCCTCTCCTCCAAAACCCTCAGTTAGTTCTTGAGTCCACTGTCTGTCAGGGTTTGTCTCTTCCTCTGATTTACCCCAATATCTCAAGGCTTTTGTCCTAAGGAGAATTACGCTAAATTTTCCTGAAGACTCTCATTTTCATGCAGGGAAAGCACTACAATACAAAGATAAGAAGAGCAAAGCTTACACCCCTAATAGCACAAAGGCTGTGGCTTTCAGGTCAAGATCTTCGCAGATCTGAGTGTGACTGTCCTGGAGCCTGCTCCCCAAGTCAGTACTGTAATTAGTGATCGCTAAACACTTCGCTAGCTTTTCCAGCAGTTCCAGCAAGCCGTGCCGCCCGTTCTCCTGTTATTAGTTAGAATTTCAGGACAGTCTGAGAAAATCTGAAGTAGAAAACCATTACACACCAACCAAAGCAAGAGAAAAATATGCATATAATGCCCTCACTGCTCTCAGAATCTATTCATTGCCTCCAGGCCTCTGAGCCCGCACCTGACACCAACGCAGCCACCTAAAGATAGATATTGGGGAAATTATATAAGTAGGGAGAACAAGACAAAATAATAATCGATGTATGGTAACTTTAATTTAGGAACAGAGACATAGAATTATTGCTAAAGGAGAAAATAACTAGTATTTCTTGACTTAGAAAAAGCTCCCCACTGAGCAGAGAGCTCGACAGGAGGCTTGATCCCAGGATGCTGAGATTATGACCCAAGCCAGAGGCAGCCGCTTAACCTACCGAGCCCTGCATGTGCCCCAAGAGCACCGGGTCTTAAGTCAGAGAACTGAGATTGAGACCTGTCTCTGCATTTACTAGATGAAACTTTATCTTTCATCTATAAATGACGATTCTAACACTTGCTCTAACCAACTCCCAAGGTGGTTATGAGGATCGACTATTTCACATTTTTGTGTTGGGAACCTCTGAAATCTTCCTTTTACTTGTATCCCACTGACATTATTAGTAAACTTTATCTGTGAAAAGAAATAATTAAATTTAAAAATTGCCACGATTATCTTCCTGACTCTAAAATTGAGAAAATGTGTGGCTTTTGCCTCCCCCGCCCTCTGAGCACCTACTTCTCATCATAAGATCAAATGAAACCCTGACAACTTCCAGCTGTTGAGAATTTTCTGGGTCCTTCATGTGCACTGCTCTCACCTGCACTTTAATTTTTGTGATTAAGCTACAGACCTTTTTCCCCAGGAAACACACACACACACAAACATAGGCACATGCTTGTTAATTTAAGAACACTTCGCCGGTATTCGTATGTTATTTATCAAGTGCTAATTAGGCATCTAGTATGTACTAAGCACTATGCACCAAATGCTAATATTCCAGATTGGCAAATAAGGATCCTGACATTAAACAGTGCAAAATTAAACCACCAGTTAGTCCCAAAGGCAGGGTTCAAACTTAGGCCCTCCTTATTCCAAAGTCTGTGCTAACACACTCTGCTATGTTGTCGTTTCTCCAAGGGTCCAGTCGAATACAAGTGAGTTGTCTTTAATTCGTCCACTATCATTCATTCAGTATAAAGTCAACTGAACAGACTCCTGGCGGGCCATCACATTCTGCTTACAGGAACCACAGTCCAAAAACATTTTTACTAATGAGTGACATATGCACACAGCACCTATTCTGACCCATAACACCTAAAGGTGGGTGCTATCTTGCATGGTTACATTACCCAAGAAAAGTGCTACAAGCCAGGCAGTGATGGCTCAAGGGAAGATCTTAGGAAGCAGTGGAGAAAGAATGTGACAGGGCTTCCGTCATAGACTTCAGGGTTTGGATGCCCAAGGAAGGAGCCAGGGTCGCTGGAGCAGGGGAAGTTGTTGAGGTTGATGGTTAAGTTCCTGAACAGGATCACTCTGAGGTAGGGACTGGATCACAAACAAAAGTGCCGGTAGGACACTCATGAGTAAGGTACCAAGCCCAAACTGTATCTCAACAAAGTGTCAGATCAGAAGCAGGAGTTAAAGGCAAGCAGAACGAAATCGTTGTAGGGAAACCCAAGTCCACAGGGACAAGCCCCCAGAGCTCCCCTAGGGAGCCTGGGCCATGGCCTACTGGTCATTCGAAGCCGTGCCTCCTTTAGTGTTAGCCTTCTCCTCACAAGCTGCCATGTGAGAGTCAGGGTTAAGGACCACTTTGAGTCAGACTCTCGAAAGCCATGCTCGTCTGTGGAAGACTCAAGCAGCAAGAGCTTGAAATCCAAGACTACTGGTTACGAGGGAGCCATGGAGCACCGTAAGCAGAACGGCAATGCGGTCTTCCCAGAACCTGGGGAACCATAGACCGGAAAATAATGATCAGCGTTCTTTATCAGATACCAGAGCAACTGGAAAGTTCTTATATCATTAATGCCACGGACATCTGTTGCCTTTTAGAAAAGGCACACACACATACATATTGTTAACATATTTTTATCTAACCCCTTGTTAGTGATAATAACAGTTTCTTCAGGAGGCCAAATGGTTTATTTTATATTTTTGCTAATTATGGAGCAGGAAGCTTAACTTCTTCTCCATGTACAGCATAAAGACATCTTTCTGTGAATATCTGTGTACAAATATCACAACTTTAGAGACAAAAATCTACAGTTGTATGAAAAGAATGTAACAATTTTTGCAAGGTCTGACTTCAAAGTACTCATAAAACATGAAATATATTATCTATCCTAAAATAAAAGCCCCAATACATTGCTTAATAAAACCATTGTATTCACTGGAAATAGGTTTCCACATACAAAAAAGAGGTTGGTTAAATAAGGTAGACATTATTTTACTTTCAAATTCAAGAATCTCAGCTTTTGCTTATCTTTTGTAACCATGTTTTTTAACACATGCCACTTTTGAAGATTACAGACCAATTGTTTTGTGCTTATTATCCTTAAAGGAAAAAAAAAATAGCAAATTTACAGTGGAGAAACCCAGAAGACATGACTTTCAACAAGCAATCAAAGTTGACATAAACTTTGTTGGGAAAAGTTGAAATCATGTGCCATGCCATAGGATGAACCAAGGAGGACATAGTATCTCTTTTGTGATATATTTGCCAAAGATGCATGATATGACTCAAATTAGGAAGAACATGACAAACCCAAATGAGGGACATTCTCCAAAAAAGACATACAAATGGCCAACTGGTGTATGAAAAATTGTTCAGTGTCACTCATCGTCAGGGAAATACAAATCAAAACCACATGAAGACATCACATCACGGGGCGCCTGGGTGGCTCAGTGGGTTAAGCCTCTGCCTTCGTCTCAGGTCATGATCCCAGGGTCCTGGGGTCGAGCCCCACATCCGGCTCTCTGCTCAGCGGGGAGCCTACTTCCTCCTCTCTCTCTGCCTGCCTCTCCGTCTACTTGTGATCTCTGTCTGTCAAATAAATAAATACAATCTTAATTAAAAAAAAAAGACATCACGTCACACATGTTAGAATTATAATTAGAAACAAACAAACAAAAAAAAAACCTAAGTGTTGGTGGAAATTGAAATCCTTGTGTACTATTGATAGGAGCAGCCACTGTAGAAAATACCATGGAGGTTCCCAAAAAAAAAGTGTGTATAAAGATATGTGTGTGTGTGTATGAATGACATGATTATATATGGGAATGACATGATATATAGATCTATGTGACATGATTCAAGCAATCTCCCTTCTGGATATTTATCCAAAAGAATGGAAATCCACATCTCAGTTAGGGTAGGCACGATGGAAAACAATGTGACGGTCCCTCAGAACTCAAAAATAGAACTACTCCATGAGCCAGTAATCCCAGTTCTGGGCTTTTAAATGACTCCACCTTCTCTCTTTTCTTAGAGTATTAGTCGTACTTCAGAACATCATTTAAGCAGTTGCAACAGA
The DNA here is from genome assembly GCA_020311275.1 of Eira barbara. Lineage (NCBI taxonomy): Eukaryota > Metazoa > Chordata > Mammalia > Carnivora > Mustelidae > Eira > Eira barbara. The sequence goes on from JAHRIG010000075.1 coordinate 71,336, forward strand.
GTTTTCAATATACATTTGAAAGGAATGTAAGTTTCCTTATTTTTTAAATTGTGTCATGCTAGTCACCATAAGATGCATCACTAGTTTCTGACGCAGGGTGCTTCGCAGGCCGCGCAGGTGTCTTGCTATGAAGCACCCCACTCCTGCTCTCTGTCCCTTACCACTGCCGTCATTATTTCACTCTCAAGCCTGTAATAACCCAGGGCATTATTGCTATTATTACTTGGAAAAACGCTATCAGATCAATATGTTTTAGGATTAAGTAAAATAAAAATTTAATAAGTAGAGTAGATTCGATTTTACCTTCATTTATTCCTTCTTTAATGCTCTTTCTCTATGTAGATGCGAGTTTCTGATCTACATAATGTTCCTTCTCTGTGAAGAACTTGCTTTAACGTGTCCTGCAGGTCAGCTCCACTACAGACGTCTTCAGATTTTGTATGTCTGAAAAATTCTTCTTCACTTTTGAAAAATAATTTTGCTAGGTATTGAATTCTAGGTTGTGGGGCTTTTTATCGACACTTTTAATATCTCCTTTCCACTCTTTTCCCGCAAGCACCGTTTTCGGAGAAGAGGCTCATGCATTCTTGTCCCTGTCACTTGCGGGTGTTTCTTTTTAACTCCCCTTTGGCATCTCTCAAGATTTGTTTTGTGTTGAGCTGCTTGAACATGATATGCCGAGGGGTGCACCTATCCTGTTTGGCACTCTCTGAGCTTCCTAGACCTACGGTTTGGGGTCTGTCATTAATTTTGGAAATCGTCAGCCGATCGTTATTACTGGAAATATTTATTCTGCTCCTTTCCCTCTTCTTCTGTTAACCCTGTTATTCTTGTTACACCTTTTTTAAGTGCTCCACAGTTCTTGGAGACTCTGTTCCATTTTTTTCTGTGTATTTTTTTTTCCTTGTTGCTTTTCAGCTTGGGAAGTTTCTACTGACATATCTTCAAGCCAATTTATTTTTCCTTGGTTGTTTCCAGTTTGCTGATAACCTCTTCAAAGGCTTTCTTCGTTTCTAGTACCATGTTTATTATTTCTACCATTTCTCTCTTTTTATATATATATTTATTTCCTGTAGTTTCTATTTTTCTGCTTACATTACCTAACTGTCCCTGCATTTTGTACACTTTTCCCATTAGAACCGCTGGTGTAATAATCATAGCTGTCTTAAGTTTCCAGTCTAATTACTACAAAATCTCTGCCAAATCTGAGTCTGGGTCTGAGGCCCATGTGTTTCTTCAGGCTGGGTATTGCCTTTTAGCCTCCCTTGTAATTTGATGGTGAAAGCTGGATGTAATGTACATAGTAAAAGGAATTGGGTAAATGGTCCGTGAGTGTGAGGACTTACGTGTGTCTGCCTAGGAGTCAAGTGTTACTTGCCGTAGCTGAAGATGTAAGAAATAGAATTTTCTCTAGTTTCCTTGTTTTTGTCTCCCCTGATGTCTTTGGGTTTCTTTGGACCTCTTTTTTTTTTTTTTAAGATTTTATTTATTTATTTGACAGACAGACATCACAGTAGGCAGAGAGGCAGGCAGAGAGAGAGGGAGGAAGCAGGCTCCCCGCCGAGCAGAGAGCCCGATGCGGGGCTCGATCCCAGGACCCTGAGATCATGACCTGAGCCGAAGGCAGAGGCTTTAACCCACTGAGCCACCCAGGCGCCTCTCATGAATTGTTTTCATAGGAAGAAATAAGGTTGATATACACACAGTTTACTCCAATGTAATGGGAAACAGCTACTAAATAAGTATGGCCAATTCTGTGACAGGAGTGATTCAATATGTCAGGTAGGAAGGGGGAATTCATAAAACCTCACGGCCTTTCAGCCAACGCCTGCCTCTCTGTCTACTTGTGATCTCTCTCTGTCAAATAAATGAATAAAATCTTTAAAAAAAAGAACACTTCCTGAGGGAAGTACCACACTTACTTCCACTTTACTTGCAGTGTTTATGCAACAGCTGGTACAAAACAGATGCTGAACACTTGTTTGTTTAAATGTACGGATGCTCTTTCCAACAGAGTGAGATAAAACAGAAATGCAGGTGCTTATTGTTACCCTAATTATTTTGATTATTACTATTGTTAGAAAACTTCTTTTAAGAAAAAACATCTCTTTAGTTCCCTTTTAAGTCCAAAGTAAGTTAAGAATTATGCTTACACTATAGGGATTTTCTGTAGCTCATCCCCTTCAGACAATGATCCTCCCTTTAGCACAAAAGGGTGGATCACCTTCTGATTCATATCTGAAGCATGACCATTTTCTATAACTCAGTGTTCATGAAGCTCCCTCGGTTAGGTCTATACAAATCGGTGCTTTTATACAGCAGGATATATTTGTCTCCTTGGTCTGTTCTACAGACTAGAGTCCCCAAACAAACATCGAATATTTCCTGCAATACGCTCTGAAGTAAGTTATTTGGTACTGTGTTAGTTTGCTTGGGCAGCGACGAGGAAATACCATAAACTGGGTGGCTTAAATGACAGAATTTGATTCTCTCACAGTTCTAGCAGCTGCAGGTCTGAGATCAGGGCCCAGCACAGTCGGTTTCTGGTGAGGGCTCTCTCTCTGGCTTGCGGACAGCTGCCCTCTCAGTGTTCTCCCATGGTGGACAGAGAGTAAGCTAGTGCCTCTTTTTAAAAGGACACTAATCCTATCAGATCAGGGCCCCCCTTAAAACCTCATTACCTTTATTTACTTCAGTATAGCCTTCATATCCACACACAGTCACACTGGGGATTAGGATTTCAATATATGAATTTGGGGACGACACACACATTCAGTCTATAATTGTCCTTCTACCCCTTCCAAATTCATGTCCTTATCGCATGCAAAATACATTTATTCTATCCCAATGGCCCCCAAAGGCTTAATCCATTGCACCATCAACTTTTTCTTGACGTTTTTATTTAAATTACAGCTAGTTAACATGCATTGTAAATTTAGTGTCCGGCGTGCAGTTTAGTGATTTAATGCTTCCGTACACCACCCAGTGCTCACCCCAAGTGCTCTTCTTATCCTTAGACCTACTTAACCCATTCCCCACTCACCTCCCCTCTGGTGACTATCGGTATGTTCTCTAGACTTAAGAGTCTGTTTCTTGGTTTACCTCTCCCTTTCTCCCCTCTGCTCTTTTGTTTTGTTTCTTAAACTCCGCATATAAGTGGAATCACATGGTACTTGCCTTTCGCTGACTGACATATTTTCCTTACCATTATACTCTTTGGATCCCCCCATGTTGTTGCAAATGGAAAGGTTTCATTCCTTTTTGTGGTTGAGTAATATTGCAATATATATGTGTGTTTGTGCATGTGTGTGTATTTGTCCATCTTATTTCTTGCTATGAAAACACTTCATGTGAGAAGTACCATGATACTGAGATAGACAGATAAATAGATAGATGACATATATATAAAATATTATATAGATAGATATATCACATCTTTTTTATCCATTCATCAGTCAATGGACATTTGGACTATTTCCATAATTTGGTTATTGTGCATAATGCTGCATTAAATGTTGGGATGCATGAATCCTGTTGAATTACTATTTTTGTGTTCTTTGGGTAAATAAGCAATTGCTGGATTGACTATAAAGTATAAAGTCCAAGTCTCATCTAAATGTCATCAAATTAGGCATGAGTAAGACTTGAGGTATGATTTATCCTGAGGCAAAATTCCTTTCTAGCTGTGAACCTGTGAAATTAGAGAATACGTGGTTCTAAATTACAATGGGAGTGGGGGTTGGACATGGGATAGATATTCCCATTATAAAAGAGGAAAAACTGGAGAAATGAAGGTGTGATAGGTCTCAAATAAGTTCAAAACACAGCAAAGTAAATTGTGTTAGATCTCAAGTCTTGAAAGTAATCCTGTTTGCTTGATTCCCTGCCTTCCTGACTCATTGGAAGTCATTGGTGTCCTGCCTTCTGGACCCACTGGGGCAGGGGTTATGTCCTTATAGCTCTGTGAGGTGTGTGCTATACACCCATGGCTCTGACAGGCGGAGAGCCCGCCTCTGAGGCTCTGGGAAGTCACAGTCTCAAGTTCCAGGTGGCAGCAGCATGGTCTGGGAAACCTCAGCAGCGGCCATGACCTTTAAAACCCAAGAGGCAGCCTGACAACCTCTTGTAGATCAGCACACATTCACGGCTGAATAGCTTTCAGTCTGTCCTGCAGAGTCTCAGAATCCAATAGACTTGCTTCATTTTGTCACATCTCCATTTCCTTCCATCAGAACTGGCATCGTTTCTGCTCATATTATCTATTCTCATTCCTGATTTCTGCTGAGGTGGCTAATTAAATTTGAAATTCACAGGCATACTGATCTTATCAAATGGTTGTTCAACCACACCTCTCGTGTTCTTTTAGAACACAGTTTTTCTCCCTCTCTTTGCAATACAGATAAGCAGAGAATTTTCTAAATCTCTAGATTCTTTAATCCCAAGGATTACCTTTTCTCTATTTAACAACAACCTTTTCTGATTTGCATCTGAGACTCACCAGAATGGACTTTAATGTACATATTTCTGCCAACATTCTGTTCATGATTATTTACATAGTCTCTAAGAAGATGGAAGCTTTCTCTCCAGGTCTCCTTTTTATTTTCTGAGTCTTCACAAGAATTCCCTTTAACATCCATATTTCTACTGTCTCTTGATGGCAATCTAGGCCTTTTTTCTGGTATGCACCTCAAAACTCTTCTAGGCTTTGTCTATCACCCAGTTCAAAAGCCATTTACTACAATGAAGCACCCCCATTTTGTGATAGCAAAAAGAAAAACACAGCAAACACTAGTGAAGTGAGAGAATCTGATTTCCAGAGTTATGAAATGATTATTTTTTAAAGATTTTATTTAATTATTTATTTGTCAGACAGAGAGAGAGAGCACACACAAGCAGGCAGAGAGGCAGGCAGAGGCAGAGAGAGAAGCAGGCTCCCTGCCAAACAAGGAGCACAACACAGGACTCAATCCTAGGACCCTGGGATCATGACCTGAGCCAAAGGCAGAGGCTTAATCGACTGAGCCACCCAGGCGTCCCTTATGACATTATTATATTGAAACATCCAGTTTTCAACAAAAAACAACAATGATAAAAATACAAAGCATACAAAGAAACTGAAAAGTATGATCATATAGAGGGAACGTCAGCAACAACAGAAACTATCTCTGAGAAAGACCAGGTGGCAGGCATACCAGACAAAGACTTTAAGATTGCTGTTTTAAGGATTACAAAGGACTAAAAAAAGACATGGAGAATATTAACAAAACAATGTATAAGCACAATGAAAATATCAATAAAGAGATACAAAACTGAAAAAGAAACAAAAAATAAACTCTGGAGCTGAAAAATACAATAACTGAAATGAAAAATTCACTAGAGGGATTCAGAGACAGATTTGAGTGGGCAGAAGAATCAGCAAACTTGTAGATAAAACAATGGGAAGTATCAAGTCTGAGGAAGAGAAAGAAAAAAGACCAAAGGAAAGCAAATGGAGCTTCAGCGCTCCTTGGGACAATACTAACCAGACCAATATGTACATCACGGGAGTCCCAGAAGGAGAAGAAATAATATTTTAAGAAATAATGGCTGAAAACTTCCCCAAAGTGTTGAAAGATATGAATATAAACATGCAAGAAGCCCAAATAACTCTGTTAGGATGAACTCAAAGAGAATGGCATTAAGACATATAGCCAAGGGGTGCCTGGGTGGCTCAGTGGGTTAAAGCCTCTGCCTTCAGCTCAGGTCATGATCCCAGGGTCCTGGGATCGAGCCCTGCATCAGGCTTTCTGCTCAGCAGGGAGCCTGCTTCCTCCTCTCTCTGCCTGCTTCTCTGCGATCTCCGTCTGTCAAATAAATAAATAAAATCTTTAAAAAAAAAAAAAAAAGACATATAGCCAAACCATCAAAGAGAAAGAGAGAATCTTGGAATCAGCAAGAGAGAAGTGATTTGTTACATACAAGGAATCCTCAATACGATTATAAGGAGACTTCTCATCAGAAACCATGGAGACCAGATGATGGTGAGCTGATATATTCAAAATGTTAAGAGAAAAAAAAAGTCCACAAAAAATTCTATATACAGCAAATTTATCCTTCAAAAGTGATGGAAAAGTTGAGTTCTCAGGCAAACAAAAGCTGAGGGGTTTGTGACCACTAGATCTGCAGGGAAAAAAGTGCTCATGGGGATCCTGCAGGTTGAAATGAAAGGACACTAGACAGAGACTTGAAAAACATATTGAGAAATAAAGATTTCAGCAAAGGTAGGTACATGGTCGCTGGGTGATAAGAACTCGGTGACAGCCCTGAGGTGTCCTCAGTCTTGCTGGCTGAGACTTGGGAGGGGAGATCCGACATTTGGTCACTTGGTTACTGCTGTGTTAGACTCAAGCCTGGGAAAGGAAGGCCGCACCGACCTCATTGCCTTGGTTGCCTTTTCTCAGTTTTTCCTTTTTTCTTTGTTCCCTCCACTTCCCTCTCCTTCTAACCTCCTCTCCTCTCCTCCTCCATTTCTTTCCTACTAAATTGATTTTTCTTTTGTTCAGGCTTAAACCTGTGGATGGTTGCTCCTGTAGGGCTTGGGGAGGCGGTTGTAAAAGATCACTGCTCCATGAGATGATTCTTTAAGCTAAAATATCCAGAAGCAACAACTTTAAGTGGCTAAACTCATATGTTGAATTAAATGACGTATTGCCCAGACACGACTACTGGCAAGATGACATGAACTCCAGGAGCACATATAAGCCACAGGAACAGGTATGACTCCAAACAGAGTTCAAGGTGAGTTTCAATGACCATGACAAGGTTAGATGGAGCTTAATCACTAGTTAGAAGATTTAAATTGTAACTAGATATTGTTTGTTTAAAATACAGTATTTGATAATATTGTTTCTCTTATTTTAATATTTATTTATTTATTCATTTAATTTGAGAAAGAGAGAGAGAGAGAGAGAGAGAGAGAGAATGAGCAGTGGGAAGGGGCAGAGGGAGAAGCAGACCTCCCGCTTAGCAAGGAGCCTGATGCAGGATTCCATCCCAGGACCCTGAGAGCATGACCTGAGTCAAAGGCAGATGCTTAACCAGCTGAGCCACCCAGGCGCTCCAATAATATTGCTTCTGTTTAGAAACTTGTTTTTTTCTAAAATTGTATTAATTTTTTTTAAGAAAACAGGGAATTCTTCTTTTAAAATCTGAGTCCTATGGTTTAACCCATGGGATCCTCCCCTGGGATTCGATTTTCTTCTCACTAACAGTGTATGTAACAATGTGTCGATTAAGTAGGAGGGAATTACTTCTCTAGCTCCAAACCTGCCGCCTCTAACTTATCAGGTTCCAGCATGGCAACATTAGTTCTTTTCCTGAGAAACCACTCATGGTGTGGCACTAAGGATGCAAGTATTAAGGATAAAGATAAATAACTGAAAAGCAGGAATTACGTTCCCTTGGTCCATATGGAGATGTAGAGATACTACGGGAGCTGCCTCTCAAGTCAGGGTACTGAATTTTCTGTACCTCAGTTTCCATATCTGAAACAAATCTACCTTACAGGGATGTTGGGAGGACAAAATGAGATCTTGCCTCCATATCCCTTAGCCTGGTGACTGTATTACAGAAGATATGCTAAAACCATACAACTAGCTTTATCAGGGTTATTTCTATTGGTCTTTTGCTTAGATGACTGTGACTAAATTTCAAAAACAGGTATTTGAACACTTATTGGTACAAATCTTGTTATCATGTCTCATTTAGTACTGAGAGTAAAGTGTCTTCATAAACTAAACGACAAGACCCATACTTGCCATGTAAATTGTACTGACACTTTTTAGGAAATTTTAAAGCAAAACTCTCCCTAATTGTTAAACTGATATCATTGTCATCAGGAACTGTTGGCAGCTTGTGCTACATTTCATTACTGATTAATAATACAAACAAATATTAGTCAGTGAGCCACAAAGGACAAGGAAACTGACTTAAAAAAAAGAAAAGGAAAAAAGAAATACAATATTTAATTCTCAGTCTAGAATTTTGTTTCTGTAAAGTGACTTCTTTTTTACTGTCTTCTGATCCTTGTGCTGACACAGTGATGGAACAAGTTGGAAGTGTGTGAATCATAAAATGCACATTGTTTAACTTCTTCTGTGAAGTAACTGCAAAATGCTGACATTTTTACTATCTTACTAAGTTAGGGACTTGAACCACCTGCTATACTTTCTTAGGAAAACCATTTATAAGCTTTTTGTTAGTGATTTGATTGGGCATGTAACATTTTAAGAAGTTTTGTTTTCTTTTCTTTGGGTAAGGGAGTGTCCACAGAGGAATAGTATCAACTTTTCAAGATAAAGACACTTAGGAGCTGACAAAAACCAGTGCTGGCTGTGCGGAGACTTTACACTAACAGAACTTCTCACAGATGGAGTAAATGGTAGAGGCTATGTTTGCTTGAAAACCTGCTTATACACACACGTGATTGCTGTGCACTTTGAAATAATGACTTACAGGCTGACTGTCAAGTTATCCAGGTACTGAAAGGGTCTTTATCCTTAATTTATCTTGACTTTAGACTTAGTTCGGAAGAGCTAAGAAATTAGCAAAACCGATTATTTTTATGATTTCCTGAAAGCAAATCAAATGTGCCAGAAAAATCCACACCATTTGGTAAGGCAGAACAAAATTTAAAATATTCTTCATTGATATTGATAATTTATAGTTTCCGCATTACTCCAAATAATTCAATGGAGGCTGAACACTAAAAAAAGGGAATAAGATAAAATAAAAAAATTCCCACAGACGTGCATATGTTTCCAAATTATTACCTGTTCGTATTTATATAGACAAAACATCTAGACATCTGACTTAACTTCTCAACTTTGTATTTGTGTTAGGTGAGCAGTATTTTCTTTTAAGGACTTTTAAGGACTGTAAACGGCTTATCCCTTAACCTCACTAAAAAAGATGTTGCACTGAAAATTGCCCCAGGCATAAAAATAGAATTCTACTGATTCTGGCATTTTGGCACATTACATTTTCCTTTAGAAATCACATCCATAAAATAGTGTGAATAACTTAAGCAAGATGTAAAACAATATGTCCAGGTTATGTTCCTTGTGACAATAGTCTCTCTACTCATATCCATACAGTAATCCTGGGGCTGGTAAAACAGATTTAGAATGGTTGTTTCAGGTGTGGGATTATATGGGATATACATTTGTATTTTGTGTAATTCTGTATTTTTGAGGACATTTTGTTTCTGAAATATATATGTAAGTGTGTGTTTGTGTGTGTGCATTTCCAGTCTAGAACCTTCACTAAATGGCTGGCTCGTGCTTCCCTGCACTGACATTGTTTAGTTCATTCTTTGCCCAGCTGAGAGTCCCTATCAAAGGCTCCAAGAGTTGAAAACCCTTGCTCATTTGCATCTTGTTGTCTAATCTTAGAGGACTGTGACTTGTTTAAGGACATAAACCTCCTCGCCTGCTTATTAGCTTTTATGGGTCAGGTTTAAGTGTTGACACATAACCTTGATTCCTCTAAATAAAGGATTAGATATTATTTGATAAATTGCATTGATTTGGGCCAATAATATTCAAGAACCATTTTTTCTCTTAATTTCATTATCATATTTTCATCCTGAGAAAAAAAGAAGAGGCAATTATAAGATAAATTTTATTTTACATGTATTCCTAAGACAGAAAGAGCAATAGCGACCTAAAGTAAAGCTTCCGGTACATAACAGGGTAGAGCGAACACTTAACAGAGTAAAAGCTGTCGGACTGTGTTAATATGGATGGCATCAGTGTGGCACTCGTTGGGCATCAGTGTGGCACTCGTTGGGCATCAGTGTGGCATGCGTCGGGCATCAGTGTAACACTCGTTGGGCATCAGTGTGGCACGCGTTGGGCATCAGTGTGGCTGTTGGCGAGCACTTGCTATTGCCAGATGTTTTACATACTTTCTTTCATTCAGTCTTGCAGCAGTAGTTAATCAGGTGTAATTGCTGATTTGCAGGTAAGGAAACAGACAAAGAGAGTGTTAGTTGTCTGTGCTCACACCGTAGAAAGGGGAAGCGTCTTCCCGATTGCCTGCAGAGCCAGAACTCATTTCATTGTGACATCATTTGCTTTAGGATCTTGGTAGAATATGCAAAACAAATACAAGTGTAGACAAAGTTATTTTTTTCTAAAAGTAACACAGCTAAGTATTATATTTGAAATGTATGTACTGTTATCTTTTTAAAATTTATTTGTGGGGCACCTGGTGGATCAGTTGGTTCAGCTTCTGCCTTCAGCTCAGGTCATGATCTCAGGGTCCTGGGATCGAGTCCCATTGGGGCTCCCTGCTCAGCGGGGAGCTGGTTTCTTCCCTACCCCTACCCACTCCACTCTTTCTCTCAATCTCTCTCTCTCTCAATTAAATAAATGAAATCTTAAAAATAAAAAAAAGAGTCACTTGTAATTTATTTCCTTCACTACAAAGCCCAAATGGTGACATCAGGGCTTCAAATAGCCTGCTCTATGAGATAGATAAATCTCGGGGCTGTGGGAAGCGAGCCTCGGGACATTTTGCTTGCTCACTCACACAATTGCAAGACTATTTTGTTCACATTTTCAATCTTGATATTAAAGCAACTGATATTCACCAGGTCATAGAAAATTATAGCATAATCAATTTTCTGGGTTTTTTGGACAAGGCTTTAACTTTCTAATAGAAACCCAACAAAAAATATAACTCTTAATACTCCAAAATGTAGTACAGTATGCCAACCCACCAAACTATCCTTTTGTGATGTTTTCAGGGAAAGGTAGTAAATTAGAATTAAGATCATCATCAAACTTGAACTGGATTAGAATTATGTTTGTTGAATGAGTGAAATGAAGAGTTAAAAGTATTCTTTGCTATTTTATTGCATAAGAAGATGATAAAATTTGGTCAGCAAGATTTGTTTCACTTTTGAGATACAAATATAGCCAAAGATAGAACCCAAGGATCAGAATTAAGAATTTACCAAAACTGGCGTTTCTCTTTCCCTATAAAAGGTAGTAAACAATTCCTAAGTTTGTCTGGGCTGTCTGCACGCAGGCGTCCTCCGAGCTGATAGTGGGGCTGAGGAATTCGCCAGGATAAAACGGCGTCCTGATGTTGACTGGTGGGCAAAGACTGGTCAGATTATAGTGCATATAGACTGACTTACCTCCACAGAGCTAGTTAAGTCAAGAGGCTGCGTCACATTAAATGTAATACTAGGAAGAGATGAGTTCCAGTGGATTAGGAAACTAGGGCTGAGTCGTGAACCTCAAGTCTGAACAAGGGCAAACTGACCCAGAATTATTATTTTCGAGAGTATCAACCTCATTTATCACTCTATCCCCAACATTTGACATAGTACTTGGTACCTAGTAGGGACTCCAAAACTATTTTTTAAAAATATCGAATGAATAAAGAAAGAAATGACCTTAATGAATTACTTCATTTAAATTTTAGTCCCAAGAATAAAACCTTGAGATTCTACCTTTTTTGAGGAAAAACATGGAAAAAATAAGTAGATATGGATTTTAGACAAATAATTATGTATTCCGTGAAGGGCAATACTCATATCAAATTTTGAAACAATAAAAAAGTCTAAAAGCTATGGTAAAAGGGAAACATATTTCATAAAATTATGTAGAATTCTCCATATGGGAACACTGAGAAATTTCAACCAGACTTATCCCAACGGTAATCCTGTGTGGAACAGAAAACACATCTGATTCATGTTCTACCTGCTTATTTTTTAACTGTCACGGGAGCAGTGCCAATAAATCTTTCCGTCTTCTCAGAGAGAGTTTTACGCAACTTAAGGTCATCCTAGTTTTCTCCAGACTGCCTCAGACCTCCTCAACCACTCCTGAAACGGCGTAGCTCCTAGTGCCACCGCCACCCTCGTTGTCATGCTGCAGGTAGACTCCAGGTCGCTGGGGTCCTGCAAAAGGGTAGAGGGGCCCCCGCCGAAGCCCCCAGATTCCCAGGTGTAGCTGAATCTGTGGTTTTTCCCCTTTGCTAGGTCCCTTTCCTTTTCTGTAACCCATTACTCTGTCTGCCAAGAATACTCTCCTCGCCACACTCTTCCTGTAGTGAGGGTTTCCTCTAGGGACCCTCCAGTGATCACGACTACTTCAAACCCCCTCATATATTTCACGGCTCCCTGTACTTATCTTTGCATTACGCTGATCATCACAGACAGTGTATTTATTTGGATTCGTGAGTATTCAAGGAGTACGTGTTTCTCCCACTAGACAGTAAAACGCATGAGGGGAAGGATCATGACTGATGTTGTTCATACTTGCTACCTCATGGCTAGCGCGGTGATTGACACAGAGGTAACAAAATGCTCATTACTCATTTAGCTAATTATCATTTAACTAATACTCTGGTAACTGAATTTCTGATCCCATACCTTAAGGTGAAATTTGCTTTGCTTTTCCCCAATCATTGTTGATTTACTTTTCGTATGGGTTCCCTAAGAGTAACGGTGGGATTTTCATGAGGTGTTTTGGTAACTGAAGTCACACAGTCCATTGAAAGGTGAGCCAGGATCCCAACCGAGTCTTGAAGATTCTAGAGCTTTTATTTCACGCTGCTCGGACAAAGAGAAGGAAGGGTTCTGGGTGCTAATGCAGACACTTGGTGGAAACTCTGATGCTGGTCACAGTTTTCACCAATAAACCCTGTGTGTGTGTTCATGCGTGTGCACGTGACACCCAGACGTCAATAAGCAGGACTGAATGCTTGTGGGATGGACTCAGCAGCCGTGGTGAGCCGCAGCCCCACGCAGCCTCTGCGGCCCGGGGAACACAGACCCCGTGGGTCACACTGCCCCAGGCCCGTGTTCCAGGTGGATTCCAAGGGAGGTGCAGGAGTGGGCACAGCCTCTGCCTCTGTCTCGGAGAATGCGTGGCGGCTACCCTGGGGTAGAGCTTGGTGGTGTCAAAATGGTCATGCCAGGTCTCAGGTTTGCGCCGTGCCCTGAAGTATAAATAACGCTTCCGTCGCCCTCCGCGCACCATCTGTAAACAGACGTCCACGTTGAAGAGATGTCATAACCCGCTGTCCTGCAGTTTGAAATGTCGGCTCTCACACGACCGTGTTAATGCCGCCTCTTCTCCGCTTAACGCGCAGCCTCTTCCGGGGCCTCCGGCCGCTGAAGGGAGGCTGTTCTCGCACTCGTGGTCCATACGGCCCGGAGAACTGCTCTTGCCGGAAAGGCAGAGCGATGGCTGAGTGAGCCTGACACGGTCACACTCCGGCCGGAGAGCGCTCCTCGGTCATCAGAGTAGTTGCTGACGGCGGGGCTGCGTCTCCTTCCCTCCCGCAAGAAGACGGAGCCGGTGGCTGAATTCCCCGAGAGCATGACTTAGGACTGGGGCGTGCATGGATCTCGCTCTCTTTCTGCAGCTTATGGAACGAGATGGCCTCCCTGCCGCCTCCGGTGTAACTCCGGAGGGTTTTTGATGTTCCGTCACGGCCTGTGCGCTGACACACTCAGAGGAAGGCTGGTGGGGCTCGTGCTCAGAACGCCGTCATGTCGTGGACGGGCCTGTCATCACAACACGTCGAAGTCGTCGTGTAGGGGTTACCGCTATTATGTGGTCCTCATTGTCCCTGGAAACAAAAATCGTCTCGTGTCTGTGCCGTAAGGGAGCAGCCTCTGCCCCAGGCTTTTGGACTAACCCCGTAGGGAGAGACGTTCCCTTGCAGTCGGCAAGGCGGGCACCAGCTCGCAGGCGGATGGTCCTGCGGTCTTTGTGCGGCTCTGTGAACTGAGGTCAGTGTTGCCGAACACTACAGGGGTCCTCGGGGGCCACGACTGCAGGGTCCTGGGGGAGTCTCTGGACATTCAGTGGTGGTGGCACCTTGTTCTCCTTCTCCTCCAGGGGGAGGTGCTAAGCCAAGGGAACCCTGTTGGCATGGGGTCCGGCATATAGCACTGAGAGGGGCCGTGGAGCTGGAGTCAGGGGTGCACGGAACTTCTGTAGCCCCTGAGGCTTAGGGCATGAGAACCAACAGTTGCCGTGGTGGGGGAGCTGCCGTGTGAGGTCCGAGAGTGCACAGATCACCAACGCAGCGGGGCCGCAGGTCTCTGGGGCTCACTGCCTTGACTCAGGTCTGGGGCTGTGATGAGACACACCGTTGGCACGGGCCCAGGAATGAGGGTCCAGCAGCGGCTTGGGCCCAGGGTGCGAGTGCAGCTGGTCAGAAACCTCACTTGGGAGCCAGGCCCAGGCAGCAGCACGGCAGCACTGCAGGTCCGTAGATGGTGAGGACTTGGGGACCCCACGGCCACAGAGTGCGGGACAGCGACAACTCAGGCCTCTGGGGCAGGTGTCAGCACAGCACAAGCTCTGGTCGCAGGGACGCAGGGCGCCTCCTTCAAGCGGGTTCCGCATTCGCCAAGACCGTGAGACCCTTGGCAGTGAAGGCTGTAGGTGTCTGGCTGATGTCACCTCCAGTGGTGTTTTCTGAATAAATGCACTGTAGCCGACAAAAGTTTATACATTACATCGTCTATGTTTTATAGAATATTGTGAAAAAATACAGTTTTCACATACCCAGTGTCCAGCTTCTCCTTATTAGAAAATCTCACCTTAGTATGGTATATTTGCCACAGTTAACGAACCAATGTTGACACACAATTATTAACTAAAACTCATACTTTATTCAAAGTTGCCTAATTTTTCCTTAATGTCCTCATTCAGTTCCAAGATCCCTCCAGAACACCAGCTTACATGGCAGTCATGTCTTCCTAATCTCCTCCTGGCTGGGAGTGTTTCTCAGACTTTTCTCGATTTTATGACCTTGATGGTCTGCAGGAGGACTGCTCAGGTACTTTGTATGTCGCTTGCTTGGAATCTATATGCCTGTTTTTCATGATTAGACTGGTATTATGGTTTGGGGAAGAAGACCATTGCGGCCTTGCTCACCATGTGGTATCAAGAATGCGTATGATCAATGGGACACCGTGGGGATGGTAGCCCACATCACCTGGTTGAGGTCATGTTTTTCAGGTTTCTTCAAGTAAAGTTAATCTCCCCCCCCTTTCTATGCATACTTGTTGAAAAAGGTCATCATACACAGCCCACATCTAAGGAGTGGGGAGCTATACTCCAGTGTTTCAGAGAGAAGTACCCTCACGAGCCCATAAACTAAGGGGACAGGTTGTGTTCCTGAGTGTACTGAGGGTCTGAAGCAGAGGCATGCAGGGGTATGCACTACTGGGATGTCTTAAAAAGCAGTAGAAGGAACCACCCTGCCTCTAGCATGTGGCTGAAGAATTCATCAATGACAGACACAGTGTGAGCTCAGAGTTTTGTTTCTGGATGTTACCAGCCCTGAGTTCAGGAAACTACTTCCAGGATTTGAAATATGAGCTGTTTCATGTAGTATCATAGTCCTTAAATCTGTTTACCATGTCTAATTTCCCTCATTCTAACCCTGACACCCAAGGATAAGCAGCTTATGGACAGCAGAGAGAGCCGCCCCTATTTTCATCTTAATGTAGGCCAGTGTGATTCGGAAGCGGAAAGGTATCTGAAAGGGTTGTGCCTTTATTCTCATTATCAACATATGTCATTGTGGACACAGAGGCACAGACTGTTTACCGCTGACCGGGTTTAAAATTAGAGTCAGATGCTTTGATATTTGCTTGGGTATCTGAGAAGTATTCTCTGAGCTAAAGGCAATTGCTACGAATCATATAAACATTGGCTTAAGGAAGAGAAATTACTTTGTAGTCGTAAACTCAAAAGAGACAAATATATACATGCAGTTTATGCATTTTTTATTAGTGCAAATCAATTGCCCATATGAAGGGGAGGTGAGGTGCGTAGAGCCTCAGCCCACAGCAAGGCCTCTGAAGGACAGACACAGAGAGGAGAAGCAAAGACTAGGGCAGCAAATACCACGTAGGGTTAGAAGCGTTCTTGGCACAACCTCTTAGCCAGGTACACCTTTGTCTCTCTCGTTTCGGTTCATCTCTGATGACTTAAATGGTCTTTCCAGGGAGGCCTGCAGGGCTCAGCGGGTCAGCGTCTGCCTTCAGCTCAGGTCATGATCCCGGGGTCCTGGGATCGAGCCCCACATTGGCCTCAGGCTCAGTGGGCAGCCTGCTTCTCCCTCTCCATCTATCTCTCCCCTCTCTCTCTGAAATAAATAAATAAGATTTTTTTAAATGTCTTTTGGAGAGGAGAAGTGAGTTGGGGGAAATCGGAGGGGGAGATGAATCCTGAGAGATTGTGGATTCCGGGAAATAAACAGGGTTACAGAGGGGAGGGGGTGGGGGACGGGTGAGCCTGGTGATGGGTATGAAGGAGGGCACGGTTCACACGGGGCACTGGGTGTTACACGCAAACAACGAATCTTGGGACACGACATGAAAAACTAATGATGTACTGTATGGTGACTAACAGAACACAATAAAACAACACACACACACACACACACACACACACACACACACACACAGTAGAGCATTATAAACCGTGCTGTCCTTTGTTCTCTCAGGTGGACGAATGGAATTCCCACTACGGCGACTTGTTCGTCTGAGAAAGTCTGGCAGCTGGCGATCAGGACCCCGGCCATGGGAGCTGAGGCACCGTGGTCCACTGGCCATGGCTGCATATTTACACACTTCGAGTCTTCCTGCCAGTTTATTACTACATATTTTTTTTTATTAAAGTTGTGTTGAAATTATATGTCAGTTGCCAAACTATTTTAAAATCAGGTTGTAAAGTTTTCACTCCTGGAGCACATACTTTTCCTATGAGTATGCATAAACCTACGACTTGCAACCATGGGGACTGTCGTTCAAGATATCTGCATTTATAAGCCAGAACGTGCGATTTCTCATAAAATAATTTCTCATTTTCTTTGGAAGGATGCTATCAGTCAGCCAACTGTAACCATGTGTTTCCAAACACTCAGTAAATTAGGTCTTTGTTGGGTCAACACGGTGGGAACTTCAAGTCCAAACACTCGAGCACAGAAGGCAGCACATCCCCTATGTCCCTCAGACTGCAGGGAGCACCCGGCCCAGAGCTCCCGTTCACACCGGCCCGACCTGCACAGGCCAAGGACGTTTTCCACGTGAGCCTGTCTTCCTTTTTTGTCTTTGACTCACTTTAAAATACAAGATGACACCGGCTCCCACGTCACAGGAAGAAAGGCAGCTCTTGTGACGTGAAGGAGGCCTTGGCCCTCTCTGGCCTTCCCTAGGCCCCAAGCTGCGCACGGCTTCGTCGGTGAGACGCGAGTCCACGCCCCGTGCTCCTGCCTGAGTCCTCCCAGCCACGGGAGGTAGGACTTGAAAACGGATGATCCGGCAGGTGCAAGGTGAGCTTCTCCAGGCTGCCGCAGCTGCTCCCCACGGACGCCAGGACTCAGTGGATAACAGGACTGAAGAGGCAGGGGCTTCCCGGGGCTTCTTGCTCTGGGCAAACCCCTCTGGCATCATGTGCTTGAGCGAAAAAGACCGCTTTCGGAAGCACGGAGGACGGCTTTTCACTAGGAAGTGGATGCAGCTCACCAGAGCTACAGTCCTCAGCTGGAAGCCCGGGGGTTCTTCAGACACGTTCTTCCGAGGTGGGAGCTGACATGTACCAAAGCTTGGCTCGGGCTCCCCAGGGAGCACCTCCTGGGCACGGCTCACGGTGCGGCTCACGCGTCGGGGACTCACGACTCCCATGTCCTCGGTGAAAAAATGCGGCTCAGAGACGCACCCTGCCTTAAGTCACGGATCTGGTAAGTGATAAAGGCAGAATTTGGGTGGGCGAGGTGGAGAGAGAGATGGACAGAGAGGCCGCATGCAGCGGGAAGAGAGACGTTGGCGGGAGCCGCAGCTGACCAAGCAGGCTTCGGGAAGGACAGCAATGCGGACACTGAACGTTCATTCGGGATGGCGTGTTCGACTTCACTGTGCTGCATGAGCTCTGCGGGGTTCTCAGGCTCCGTCCGCTAAGAAGCCACCGTCTCTGCAGCAAGGTCGGTCGGCCGGCCGGGCAAGCCGGCCCAGAGCAGGGAGCGCAGTGGCAGAGGCTAGTGCCGAGGAAGGACGCCCATGTACACCGGGGTGACGGGGAAGAGGCTTCCCAGGGGAACCCTCAGCTGAGCAGGAGGATAAAATACTAAATGTGTCCAAGTAGGGCCACCAAAGTCAGGACATATGCACAGGGCAGCCCCACTCGGGAGCCGCAGGCGGGAAGCTGTGCCGACCTGGAGGTGGCCAGGGGAGGGAGATGGCTCAGACAGGGGACATCTGCCGCGCGCTCACAGGATGTCCGCTGCGCGTGCATGTGTGTAACGCCCACGCCTGGGACACTCTTGGGTGTGGAACACAGGGGAAACTTTGAGAAACGAATGACTGAGTGGATAATTGAACACGTGGCAAGCCCTGGTGTTCCAATGTTGAGACATAAGCTTCTAAAGGCAAAAAGCATATAAACAGGTTATATTTATATATATATTTCTCTGACATAAAAAATGGTCAGAGAAAGCCAGTCTGAAGGATTCACACGGTCGGCAGCCAGTGGGAGTGAGGCTACATTTCTTCTTACTACCCCTCCATACTCTGCCAGTTTTATTAAAACTCTTCCAAAACACCGGGTAATGGAGAATAGGGGGTTGGTGGTTAAAAGGGGCTTTACCCGCGTGTCTGTGCCCCACTCGTGCGGTCCTGGGCAAGGGCCCGAGCTCCTCTCCGCTCTCAGCGGTGACTGGTTCAGGTTGGACGAGGGCTGGGCCGAAGACTGCTTCGCATAGTGCTTGCCACAGAGCAGGCATGTTTTCGTTTCAGCTATGGGTGGACGTACCTTCTGCCATAGCACAGTTAGATCCTTTCTGTGAATGAATTCAGCAAAAGCATTCCAACCAAATGACAAGGAATCTGTCCCTACTCATCTCCCCCTGCTGTGTGCAACGGCTACATGCACTTTCTGAGAATTCGTTTCATGTCGGTGCATTTATCTCTATTATTGGTTATTTTGAAGACGACGTATTTGCATGTTTTTAGTTTACTTGCTCTTTTAGTGCACTCCCTTCTGCCGACTCGTGGTAGCTGGAGATGGAACATTTTGGAGAAGGGTGACCACAGTCGTGACCCCAAGACTTCGTTCCAATACATTAAAAAATAAATCTAATTATTAAATGAATCTAAATGTCGAAAATATTAATCACATACTGCCTCAGGATGGTCAGGGATACTTTTAAGCAAACCCATTACATCCTTGAAACTTGAGAAGACCAGATAATCCCATCCCTTTCTCAGGGAGGGCTGCTGTCCCGGCAACAATATTACTGACCGAATGGAAGATCAAACAATGCTTATGTATCGTTAGTCGTTCAGAAACTGGGGACCGGGTCTGGGACAACCAGTGACTTTTGGCCTGTGAGCTGCATAGGATTCTCTCCCCACCTCGTTCATGTGGAGAACTCTTGAGGTAACATAGGAAAAAAGAAACAGGTCATTGTAGATACCGAATGCTCCAACTCCAGAACCTGTAATGATCAAAATTAGAATTTTTATAGACATAACTGCAGAAAATACATTTAAATTAAACACGTTTGTCATCTGATAGCAAATTAAATAGTCATATGTGGTCAAACCAAAAATATTTACTACGTAGCACCAGATTCAAAGTCGTGAGGCCTGAGGCCATCAGTCTCAATGGTATATTTTGGGGATATAATTAAAAAATTGTAAATGAATCTATTAAGCTTTTGCCCCCTCTCAAGTATCAACCACAGTGTGTTTTTAATTCCATGAATATTTGAGAATCTTACTGATGTCACAGACTGTGCTGGAAGAAATTAATAAAAAGCATAAACTGTTAATTGAATCGAGCATACAATGTACATGTTCACGAAAACACTAATCAGAACGAAAAGAGCTAAATTTAAGGGAAGATTTTACACACTTTCGTGAGGACTTTTCTGGTGCAAGTTGTTGTCTAATGGCACCTGCCTAGCAGTGTCCGTTGACATCCAAGTATGAGCCCCACACAATATTTTATTATTATTAACACTTCTGAAAAACAAACTTAAAAACAATTGCTATGGGGGAAATACCTTTTTCTGCCTTTAGTTTCATAGGCTTGGCTGTGGCTGGAAGCCAGAGGGACTTACACCCACCTACCTGCAGACAACCAGAGACGCAGCCTGCCTGGGCTGCCGAGACTTCAGAGCACCCAGGGCCAATCTGGGTGAAGCAGGGCGCCTCACAGAAGACCACCCCAGCACTCGGTCTAAGGCCGAGCGATCACGATAGAAAAAAAAGTTGGACCACAGGCCCAACGAAGTGTGAAGACATGTGTTTATGGTGTAAGAAAGAAAGTCTGTGCGACACTTCTTTGGAAAATAGGCCATTTTAGTATAAAATGAAGCGTCATGTGAGAACGAGCCACAGAAATGTGCCTCTGCTGGCAATGTCTTCGGTCGTTACATCCTGAGTAAGAGGCCTGGCACGCACTGAAACTCCCTCATTCTACTTTGAGAATAAATACACCATTTAGCAAGTGTCGACTCTGACAGTTCCCTTTGAAGAATGTCCGGGAACTTTCCGTGCTGTCCGGCACCAGGACTGAATCGGGGCACCTCGAGATCAGGCAGCGAGCAGAGGAGGTGCTCCGACGGAGACGGTCCCAACCGAGATGAACTGTTGGGGCCTCGGCCTCCGGCGGGATGAGTCACGCAAGGTCTCACAGGAAATTCCCAGTGACTGAGAAGCATCGCCGCCTTCTCACAGGGCTGAATGCTAACTCTGGAGCTGGGCGCTGCGGCTGCGGCTACTGTAAAGCCCAGAGCCGCCCGTGGCCGCTCCGAACAGACGTCTCTCCCGGGCCGCAGCGGCGAAGAGGAGCGCAGAGCATTTGAACCCTCTTCTTTGCTTAAAGTTCTGGAGCCTTGGTTTCTTCGGCAACAAGGTGGGGATAGTAAAAGCCCCTAACTCACAGAGCCGACGTGGAAAGTAAGAGTGAACATAGGTACAGCACCGGAGAAATGCCCGTTGGCTGTTACGAGTTACAAGAAAATTGAAGCTCAGACCACAGAGGACGTGGCCAAAGTAGCACCGACGGGCGCCCCGGGCGGTTCGGCTCTAGGGGACTCTCGGCGGCGCGCCGTGCTGTGGGCACGAGTTGACTGCACGTCAACAGCCGCTCACCGACGGTGCTGGACTCTAACCCCTTTGAGGTCGGGGACCAGGTCTTATTTACGTTAGTGCCCTGAAAACCCAGCACAGAGCCGGGCACACGAGAGGGGACACGCCGTGACTCCGTAGGTGTCAGGCCGGGGCAGGTACCACAGGATGCACAGAGGAAGACGAGTCGTCGTTCTGGAAGGAGTCCCAGCTGCGGGCCGGCTCGCCTGACCCCAGGTTGTGGGACTCGCTGCATATAAAGAAACATCTCAATTGAAACGAGATTGTGCCGGAATTCCCAGAGGCCGTCCCTTTCCACAGCAGGCTGGGGTATTTGCGTACCCTTCTCTTCTTCACTTTAACATCAATAAAAAGGTCCTTTCTGACTGATTTTTGTTAACGTTGACAGCCCAGAACTCGGAAAAGGAGAAGAGACTCCGGCCGGAGGGCGGCGCGAAGGGCGCTTCTCAGGGAGGGGTCGGCGCGGGCGGCTCCCCGGTTGCAGAGCGAGCTTCGTCTCTCAACAGCGACAGGACTTCGTCTGTCCCCGGCACTCGTCGCTTGAAGGAGGGGCTGCGTCAGAGTTTCTGCCCAATGCCTTCCTACCTAAACTTTCTAGAATTATTTGACGGACCGGCTTCAACGACTGCCTGCGAAAATGGCCAAGAGGACTTTGAAAACGTGTTTGTCTCTAGGTGTTGAGAAATCAGAAAGCTAAGCTCGCAGTTCTCGACTACAAAACCACCTTCGGGGTTTCCCCGTGAATTCGGATCTTCTAGGTATTGTTGAATGAAAACACTTTTGTTCTTCTTATGGTTCTCTGGTTCTACAAAACTCCTTCTCTAGATCTGAGCCAAAAACAATCAGAACTTGAGTATTAGTCACATTCGTCGTTACGGTTCTGTTTCTAGTTTATCAAGCTCCTTAGATCCTCTGTTTTGCTAAAAATAAGTCCAAGAGCAGGGGTTGTTTTTCTTAAAGACAAATATCGTTTTGTATCCACCACATAGCGAGCTTACTCAGTAACGACCTCTAGTGGATCTCCTAAAACATTTTTGTCCATAGTAGATAGACTAAAGCACACAAGGAAAGCACATAAAATACGGCAACTTATGAATTCAGTGCTCCAAATTCTTACCGCACAGGAAACCCTTGACAGCTTCATTGACTTTGTGTTTGAATGAGAGGGTAATTTCCCACATTTAATACAATATTTTGCAGCAGATTTTTTTTTTAATTTTGATACTATGTAATCAGTGGTACATAAATGCCAGGTGTGCCCGAAAATATCCTTACAATCTCGATTCATCGGAATTGTTAAACCCAGCTTCCATTCACGCATTCGGCTCTAAGAAGAGCCCCCACTGGTTGGAAATCTAATACACATTCGATGGTGTGCTGCGTCCTTGTACTTCCGTCTGCTCCCGGCAACACCACAACGTGAGCACTGTTACTCCCATCTTGCAACTGGGGACACTGGGCTTTCAGTGACTGGCAAGTTCTCCAGGCCGGGTAGCAGCTGTCAGGAGACGGTGCTGGGATGCTTTCCTAGACTGCATGACCCTGAACCTTTGCTCTTCCCCACGCTGTGTTCTAGGATTTAGGATTACCCGTTAGGGTCAGAGGCACAGACAATAAGTGACAAGGTGTTCTCCTATGTAACACCTTGAACAGTTTGGGAGCTGACAAGTAAACATGCTTGAAATGTGAAATAAACAGTGGGTGGTTATGTACAATTAAGAATCAGAAAAAATGTAATTCTGAGAAAGCTGGCAAGCTGGGAGCTACAGTGGTCCATGAGGGCCCCACAGGGGAGGAATAAGCTCCTCCTTGACCTCGTGTAGGATCTAGACCAGAAACCAGAGCAGGAGTAAGGAGGAGGAGGTGAGATCAGTCTGGTAAACAAACACATTTGCGCGGGTCCAGGAAGTTTGAATAGTGGTCAAGGGTCACACATTAGCAGCCTGAGGGCTGATTAGGACTCGAGATGCTGTTGTCGTGACCAACACGGTGTATGCGCAACTCTTCAGATCTGGGTCTCTCCAAGCGGGATGCAGACCTTCTCCTCTGCCAGAGGAGTCTGGTCAACGTACCCATCTACCTGCTGTCCACCGAGCCAACTTCGACAGTCCCCAACCTGCCCTGGTCCGGAGCACATTTAATTCCGTGGCCTCTAGCACAGACTGCCACGGCACATCGTGTTGGTAGACTTGGACCCCAACTGACAACAGTACGGCAAGATCGTTTGGCCTAACTTCCAGAAGACCCAAGAGTCATAAAAGTAACAAAAATAATCATCCTCGTATTTGCTTACTATTTACATGAGACATTTTCATTCATTTTTTTCACTTACAGAATAAAAATTAAACCTTTCTTTTGGATACATTTAAGAAGTAGGAACTTAGACTTAATGTACATTTTTTCTCTACCCTTTGTTTTCTCAATATTTATATATATTATATTTATATTATATCACTAAGATCCAGAAAATGAAAAAAAAAAGTCATACTCAATCAAAGCAGATGTGCGAATTCCAGGCTTGTGCTAAATACTCGATGAACATTTCTGGAATGATTGAATAAACGAATAAACAGGTCAATGAGTATGAATGAATGGTTGGAAGGATGGTAGGGTTTTAGGTAGACTTTTAAGGAAGGGTCTTTGTCCTGGAGAGGAAGACGAAGCCACTCCGGTTTGAGGTGCGGCGTAAAAGGAGGCGTAGAGCCAGGAACCAAAAGCCCGCGGACGTGACTCATGGCTGACGTCGGTTTACAAGCAGGAGACCGGTGGCGAGAAGCTCAGAGAAAGTCGGGGCAGATTGGGAAGACCTGGGAACAAGGCCAGAGGTCAGAGGAACACACAACCGCCGGGGCATTAGCCTTGGGCAACGACAACGATGACGCACGGTCGTGTGGACATGACAGGACAGAAAAGGTGCACCGAAGTGGATGTCTGAGAGGCAGAAGCGGACGCACACAGCTCAGCAGGGACCCAGATGCAGGCGACGGCGATGAGAAAAGGAAGCGGACCGGCAGCCGTTGTAAAGGAAACACGTAGGCGATATTTCAGCAAGAGGAACAGGGGACAGAGGGAGAAATCCAAAGAAAGGTGCCCCTGGGTCCCATTCATTGTGCTTCTTATTGTGGTACTTACTAATATACCGTGAAGATCTTCACTTGAAGAACTGGAACATGTGCAGTATGGAACACACGTTCTCACCTTCTTTTAGCCACAGCAGTCCTTGGCTCTGGCTGGCAAACGACAATCTCAAAGCATAGGGAGACATAACTGCGATTTGGGGTTGAGATATGGAAGCTTTTTTGCTTGATCGAGGCAACCCCATTATTTTTTCACAGATGACTAATAAATGATCCTGATCCCTTCAGATAGTCTGCTGCACAGTACTTGGGTTTCATCAGGCACAGCGCACAACTTTGCCTAACATCGTTCAGAGATTGACCTAAACACGTGAAAGTCTAATTCTGAAACCTGTATTACTGTAATTTTCAGGGTTGGGTTTCATCTAAGTAATGATTTGCCTTGGGAATTTTTAAAAAATACACCAATGCTCAGGTCTACCCTAAAATAACTGCATCACGGTGCCTGAGGACGGGATCTGGGCATTGTTACTGTTTGAGTCTCCAGGAAAACCCTGATTGTAACCAGTTGGAGAATCATTAGTCCACATGTCACCGGGATTGCTACTCAAAGGCAGTGAGAAGTAACCAGTCAAGAGAGCATGTGCTAGTCCCGAGCTACTCGTCGCATTTTCTGAATCTCTTCTTATTCTTAGGTTAGAAGAGTAACCTGAGCCGGGAACTTGGCACCCTCGACCCCCAGGTGACTGGAGTGGTTTCAGGCCGGCAGCGGCGTGCATCATGACAACAGCAATGTTCGCAGACGACTTGGGGTTTCCATGGAATCTTACCTCGTCTCCTTTTTTTCTAATCTTCTAAAGCATATTTTCCTATTATAGAGATTCCATGTTTCCACTCACCTGGGATCATCTCGAAGCACGGAAATCTGTGAGCAGAAATGACATTCGCTTGCAGGGCCGTTTGTGTGAAGAAACACACCTAAAACCAAGCGGCTTCAAGCTCCTCATGAAGTGGAAGGTGTCCCCTGGGACGCGTTGTTGACCGTGATCATGACCTGTTCCCAACACTTCACACTTGACTTGCGTCCTGAGGATGCATTTTGAGCTACGTGATGACACCTTCGGGACCTGCCTAGTGGGATGGTTCCGTTCATTAGAAGATCTGTCCTCAAGAACTCCCTCGTACCGTGGTTGACTCCATTTTCCTTGGACTGGATCACAGAACTACAAAGCAATTGCCACGCCTGGCAGGTTGCAGGTGCCACATTGCAGAGAGAATCTTAAACGGGAAGGCTGTGCTCTGATCTCACTATCGCAAATGCCTCCTCCCTGCACAAGTCCGCTGCTCTCCACAGGCCTCTGCCACCATGTCGACGTCACTCCTGGTTCTAAATTTCTAGCAATATTAACTCTAGAAGTCTGCGTTTTCTGAAAGGAGCTACACTAACTCTGAACTAGCTACTCAAAGTACCTTTCTGGATTTGGGTGATTAAAAACATCTGTCTCCATTTGTCATGTTGAGGAACAGGGGGCAGGAGCTCTGAGAGGAGGCGAGCAGGCAGAGCTGCGCCTCAGTCCCGAAATGGACAGCGGAGGCTTTCAGGGAACCACGACAATCATGACACCTCTGCCTTGTGGTAGGAGCGGAGAAATCGTTGTGTTTAGTCTGTAAAGGACAGGAGGGAAATCAAACTTGCAATGCCCATAGCTTGTAAGACCTCAGAATCGTAGACCTGAAATAGAAGGGGAAAATCCCAGCCCTGCTTCTGAGCTACAGCTGTTCGGGCAAGCGTCGTGCCGATGGGCATCAGGGGCCTGTTCCAGTCAGATCCGAAATAGGAAGGGCGCTTCCCAGCAAGAGGGCAGTAAGCCTGCTGAGGAAAACCAGCCCTCGGGAACAGCAAGTGGGAGCTGCTCGGGCTGCGACAGAGGTGTGGGCAGCGCGGCCTCCAACGCCGGCCACGGAGCTGCACTGCACGGGAGGAAGCCTTTCTGCAGAAAGACTCACCACCTGAAGGCGTGGTCTTACAAAACCTGCCCAAGGGCTGTGAAATGGGCGCTGAAGCTGGGACGGGCAGAGAAGGGGAGACCCAGAGAGGACTCTGGCCACACCCATTAATAGCTGTTACCCATTTCTTGGGGCCAGAAGGAGGGGCGACCCCCAGACCTCTCTGCACCGCGTAGAGCTTCACAGCACACACCCATGGAGACTGTCACGTTAGGTTTTATCAGACTCTAATTAGTTTTGGGGGCACTGTGTGGCTCCGTCAATAAAGGGTCTGCCTTCAGCTCAGGTCATGATCTCCGGGCCCTGGGATCCAGCCCATGCCAGCTCCCTGCTCAGCGGGGCGTCTGCTTCTCCCTCTGCCCGTCCCCCCAGCTCATGCTCTCTCGCTCACGTGCTCTCTGTCTGAAATAAGTAAATAAAATCTTCTTTAAAAAAAAAGAGTTAAATGTGCTAAAATTTTATTAATCAGATTCTTAAAATGTGCTAGAGAATGACAAGAAGGACGTAACTGAAGAAGCTTTATTTCTTTTCTCCTATAGAGTTGGGAAGGTTGGGACATGGGTAGAAAGTGAAATTAAGTGTTTGAAATTTGGTGACATGTATAAATAATAAGATTTCATGAAACTTTTCAGAGAGAATGCGATAAGGGGAATAGGTTTATTTTTTAAATGAAATTACATAAAATTATGACATTTGCTGAGAAGAAAGAGTGATAGACACTCTCTTGCGGGAAGCAACTTTACAGTCAGTTGAAAACTAACCCTAAGTACAAATCCTGAGCCAAGCAGA
Source organism: Eira barbara (assembly GCA_020311275.1). Taxonomy (NCBI): domain Eukaryota; kingdom Metazoa; phylum Chordata; class Mammalia; order Carnivora; family Mustelidae; genus Eira; species Eira barbara. The sequence continues at coordinate 98,387 of JAHRIG010000075.1, forward strand.
AGGAATAACCCGGTATCTCCTCATTCTGGTTGAAATCCAAAGTGGTTGGATCTGGCCTTAAAAGGGCAGACTTAGTTGGCCTGTTAACGGACTCCTCCCACTACCCAGTCCTTGAAATTACAGAAGAGACACAATAAAAGGAGAATAAACTTGCGACAAAATGACAAAGGAGAGTGTGATCAGTGAACATCCAGAGAGATTTCTGAAGGACAAAAAGCAGATGGGGTTGGATTTAAAAAGAAATACAATGTGAGCAGAGTGGCCGTAGACTGTGCTTTCGCGGGGGCCCTACTCCCGGAACTCAGGCCCAAGTAAGGGGGACGGACGGCAGTGGCAGGAACGGCTCTCATAAATCGGGGCAGAACCCAGCTCTGGTGAATCATAGAGAATGATAAAGAAGACAAAAAAACAAAACAAAAAACAAAAAACAAGACTAACCAGCTGGAATTATTCACAAAGGGGATAAGCCCTCATCTGGGGCCCCCAACAGAGAAGCGACCGCTCCTGTCCTTGTAAGAAGTCAGGGCCCTGGGAAAGGGACGCCCAGGGACATTCAGGGAGAGTCTGTGGCTGCTCTGGGGCCCGTTTCTGGGACGGCATCGGCACCTTCCACGGAGGAACCAGAGTTCTCTGTGTTTACCTAGAGAGGCTTCCACGTTTAGGCAATGGGTCCTCAGTTTTGCCTGCTGTAATTTTTAGGCATTTGCAAGAGAAGCAAAAGGCTTTCCTTCACTTGTGGGCCCTTTCTGATTCGGTGAGAGTGGGACTCACGGAGAGCTGCTAGCACGACACGCTTGTAGAGCCGACACCTTGGCTCCCGTGAACAACGTGGCCTCTTTGGACGCACTGCAACATTGTCAGCATGAAGTCAGGGGTTGGAGACCTTTGTTCCAGCCCGGATGATGGAGACCAGTCTAGTCCTGAGGTCAGCCTATTTTACAAATGAAGCAACCTTCCAGAAAACAAAAACAAACAAAAGCCCGTCAGTCTGGGGGGTTGGTTTTCCTTAAAAGATAAGCCCTTCTCTGAAATGTTACATGATAAATCAGAGAACCTTTATTGTGGCCAAAATAAGCAAAAGAAACCTTTCAAACTCTTAGAGCAGCCATCGTGTCAGGAGCGCCTGACTCTGCTAAACGCCTCTCCCGCAGTAAGGACGAGAGGGTCACTGGTGTTGTGCCTGGTCAGGCTGCTGCGTGTGCACAAGTCCAGCTCTAGTCTCTGTGTTAGGAGACTCTGCTGGGTGCTCAGGGCCGCAGGCAGCTGTGCCTCTGACCACAAAGGCTCTGGCTTCAACCACGAGATGTTTAGCTGACACGTCCTACATGGGGCTGCTGCCGGTGGGCAAGTCCCTAGGACATGGGTCGTCCTGCTCCTGCAGTGCCAGACCGGCTGGGAACGGGCCTGGGGGTGGTGGTGCTGGATGCTTCCTTTTGAACTCAGCATGGACATTGCCAGATCCTGACCACCTCACGGCCCCAAGGAAGATCCGGGCCCTCGGTCCGGATCCTGTGTCGTTCCTGGTCCGCGTGCTACCTGACAGTGCTCAGTGGTGGGTCTCATGTGAAACGCGTGGCAAAGGGAAGAACATAGTGCACTGGTACGTCTCCCTGAGGTTTTAGGGGCTTATGTACTCCTGAACATAAGACTAGTGCGAAGTCCAGAACTCACAGCTTTTATGCGAGCCGTTGAATTAGCTACTGGTCTCCGTGTGAAAACCTACACTGGTGGCAAGTGTGTTGGGGGACTGTCATGCATGGGCCAAATCGGGAAGAACAGAAGCTTTCTAACGTTGATGGGAACTGAAATACCACTTCTAAGGCCGTGTTGTCAACAGTTTAATGACGAGCCATGCACTGGGGCAATACATCTAAAAGACAAAGCAGCAGTGTAAAATCGAATTTTTAGAAAGTTTATACTCTTTGGCTTACTAATTCCATTTCACAATATCTACCCAAAACAAATGAACAGATCTGCTTACACGTGTGTATATGAAGACATGTACATGGCAAAAAGAGAGTGAAAAGGAAATAAACTTATTGAAGGCCCCAAATAAAGAAGTGGCTGAAATAAATTTGTTCTTTTTTAAGATTTTACTTATTTATTTGACAGAGGGAGACAATGGGAGAAGGAGCACAAGCAGGGGCAGCGGGGGAGGGAGAAGCGGACTCCCCACTGAGCCCGATGCGGGATTTGATCCCACGACTCTGGGATCGTGACCTGAGCCGAAGGCAGACGCTTAACGACTGGGCCACCCAGGCGCCCCTAAATTTGTCCTTATTAAATGAGATTTGATTTAGCCAATAAATGGTGTTAATATTTCTGATGTGTAGAATGTGTTTCTAGCACAATGTGAAGCGAGAAAGCAGGAGACAGAATAGAATACGAGGCCTGGCCTGGCCTGCCACTGCCGACAGTAATTCCTTTTCTGATGGCACTGCCCTTTCTGCGCTGGGGGTCCCTGTTGGGTAGGAGTCCCCGCCCTGCCGCATCCCGGCGGTCAGGAAGCAGAGGGTCAAACTCCTCCTTCCTCCTCCATTCTTTTTACTCAGACCCTCAGCGGGTCAGATGGTGCCCACCGGAGAGAACTTTCTGCTTTGCTTAGGTCACAAATTCAAGTGCTAATCTCATCCAGAAATACCGCCAGGGACACGACAGGAATATTGTTTAATCTGGACACTCCCTGGCCTTGTCAAGCTAACACGTAAAATTAACCATCAGATGCTATGAGTTCGAGAAGCAGTATCCAGATACCACGTAAAAGCCAATGTGGAAAGCAAACAATGGAAGTTCGAGTTATATCAGGAAAAGTGGTAGAAGTTATCCCAACACCTGCCAAAGTATTCAGCGTTTTATTCCATTGACGGGATTATTTAAGTTGGGTAAACTGAGGAAGAAATAGGCCACGATAGTTAAACAGCCATACAAAACACAAACTATAATCCATAGAGGGTCTAGAAATGGAGCAACTATTTAGCTGATTTTTCTATTGGTTCTTACACAGGAATGAAACTTTAATTGAGGACAACAGAATGATACATAGAAACAAGGCTACTGCTGGGGTGGAGACAAAGTCATGTGCCCAGAGCAAGGACAGAGACGGAACGACCCCACGCGGGCAAATACAGGACCCCAAATAGAACACGGGTCATGGCTGAAGAAGAAAAGCGTCACCCCCTTTTCCTTCTAGATCAACTTTTAGTGGACTTTTCTGTCTTGGAAACATTTTTCCTTGGTGAACTATTTGCATTAATTCTCTTTAGCTGGTTTTAATAAACTAATACTAATGGGAAGTATACTAAATTCTAATGGCCATCAGTCCTTATCCTCCTCGCTGTGCGCATTACCATGTATACACGGAAAGTTATTGATTAATTTGAGATGATCTTGGTCCCACCATGTTAAACATTAAAAAAAAAAAAAAAAGGCAAGATTGTGCCTCTGTCTCATCCAAGTGAAAATTCTCATTCAAGTGGATCTCAGACTAACCCGCATACAGACCTTGGTATTCACCGTGTCACTGGACAGTCTGGGCTCAGGCCTCGGGACTCACCGCGCCGCTGGACAGTCTGGCTGCAGGTGAGGAGAAGGCTCGTGTGCTGGCTACGCAGCAGGAGTTCTAGCACCATCTCTGTCCTCCAAACCCCAGCTCTAGAGTCTGATGCTCGTGGGCACTTGGCGTGTCATTGATTCCCGGGTTCCCAGTCCCCCTGAGTCAGCACACCTGCAGTGCGTGGAGTGCCTGCCCGTGGTGAGAGCTTGGCGGCTACCACACCTTCATCAAGGCCGTGCCTCTAGGCCTGAGCTCAGACATGAGAATTGACATGGAGAATGCCGAGTAGAAGGTCAAGGTCAGGTCTTTGTTTACTTAAAACCAGCTAAACTGGGCTTAAATCCCAGCTTTATTGGTCAAAACTAACTTATTTTGGACAGTATAAACCCCTCCCTGTCCGTGAAAGAGCGACTGGGTTATGATGAGGATGAAATGAGTAATGCTTGTTAGGAACGAAGAACAGGTTAGCACCCCGGTGCGTTGTTAGCTACAGGAGGCCGCTCCGACGGCTGCAGCATGTGGCCCTGAACTGTAAAGAGCGCGAGAAGACACCATGGCTTCTTGTCTACTGAACTTCAGGCTCTAAAGTGACAACATGAATATTTTAGACTTAAATAGAAAAATGAGTATTTCTGTAAGCCCAGCCACAGGGTAAAAAAGAAAAAAAAAAAGGCAGACACTTCAACAAGAGGAATACTGTCATCTATCTTACTTCTGAGTTTACTGTCCACAGGAGTTTCAAATGAAAGCCAACAAGAGTGATATTGCACAGGCACACTGGCTCCTAAAACCCCACGCGTCGGCTCTTCCAGAGAACAAACATGAGGCAAGTATCTCTCTCCCCCTTGGATGGTCAAAGACCCTGGGGGCAGGAGGCCGGCTTTCCCCCCAGGTCTCACCATGAAATAGCGGCACCAGTGTTGATTTTTTTCTCATTTTACCTTATTGTGGTCACTTCATTCACTTACTAACTTATATTCTGCTCCGTCGGCCCCACCAGGCCATCGCTGGTCGTCGGCGTCGTGTTCCCACTCGTCGCTTGCCTGCGACACCCAGTGCTCCCTGCGACCCGCGCCCTCCGTCGCACCCATCCCCCATCCTCCGTTAACGGATTTCAAGTGTACTCTTTCCACGGCGTCATATCTCCAAAATGCAGAACACTGTTTCTGCCATCATTTGCATATTCAAATTCTGTTGACTTGTCTTCATTTGCCCTCTTTGCCGCTTCATTCTGAAAGTGCCGCGTCTCCAGGTGAATGAATAAAATCATGGTTATCATCAGCATAGGTCCTCCATCTCCGCGTCTAGTCCCCGAAATAGAGCTAAGTCTATGCGAACCTGTGGTTCACAATTCATGAGGAATTAGAAATATGGCAGTAACCAATAGAAACACATCTGTTATTCACTCGTTTTTCTGCAAATGTTGGGAGTTTTACTTTGATGTGTTAAAAGTAGGATTCATTCCCAACTGTTTAGTGTTCTTTAGGCCAAAATAAATTTTAAAGATAGTTTTCTTTAAGTTTTTTTTTAAATTTTTTAAAAGATTTTGTTTATTTATTTATTTATTTGACATAGGCAGAGAAGCAAGCGGGGCGGGCCAGGCGGGGGGGAAGCAGGCTTCCCGCTGAGCAGAAAGCCCAGTGCAGGGCTCCATCCCAGGACCCTGAGTCCGCGACCTGACCTGAAAGCGGAGGCGTAACCCCTTGCGTCTCCCAGGCCCCGGTTTTCTTTAAGTTGAAAGATCCGGAGGTCCCCGTGCACTAACTCTATCAACAGCCAGTCACATACGTTTGTTCGTTTTATTTTTTTATTTTTTTTTAAAGATTTTTTTATTTATTTATTTGACAGACAGAGATCACAAGTAGGCATAGAGGCAGGCAGAGAGAGAGAGAGGAGAAAGCAGGCTCCCTGCCGAGCAGAGAGCCTGATGTGGGACTCGATCCCAGGACCCTGAGATCATGACCTGAGCCGAAGGCAGAGGCTTAACCCACTGAGCCACCCAGGCGCCCCGTTTGTTCGTTTTATATCGCAAACATAGCACTCTGAGATTTACTCCCTACTTTTTTTTTCTAAGTTTTAAAACTGTGGTAAAACACACGCAACGTCAAAGTCACCATCTCGACCACTTTTAAGTGTCCACGTTGTAAGGTTTTACAGGCGAGACACACACAACACCAGACCAGGCAGGCGCAAGGCAAGGGTTATTAAAGGCGCCCTCGGGCGAGGTTCCGCGACTCCGGGGAGGGGAGTTGGGGAAGTCGCGCACGGGAGGGGTCGAGTGGGTCTTTTATTTGGGTTAAGACTGGGCATAGGTTCACAGCCATATAAGGTAAGGTATTGGGTGGTTGGAGGGTCGGGGGATGTTCCTCTCTCCTGCATAGGTATCGGTTTGCTTATGGTGACGTGTCCTCGGCATATGTCCCGCCGGCCGAGAGTCGTGGGGAAAGGAGGAGGGCGGCCTGGAAGACGACGGCCCGGCGGCGCTTTTTATTGTTCCTCCTGCACTTCCAGGGCCGCCGACCTAACACACATCAGCGGCATGAGGCACATCCACGTGGTCGTGCAACCCTCACCTGTCTCCAGAGCTCTTTCCATCTTGCAGAACCGAGACTCGGCCCGCATTAGGCAGCAGCTCGCCGGTCCCCCCTCTCCGGCCCGCGACCACCCTCTGCTGTCTCCCACCGTGAGTGTAGGTGGCCTATGTCACTGAGTACAATGCCCTCCAGTCTCCTCCCAGCTGTGGCAGCATCGAGTTTTCTTCCTTTCGAGGCTGAATCATATCACATCGCGTGACAATAGCACGTGTTGTTTTCCCGCTCATCTGCCCACGGACACTGGGGCGGCTTCCATGGGTTAGCTACTGTGAGGGTCGCTGCTACGAACACGGGGTACACGTCACTTAGAGACCCTGCGTTCTGCCGTTCGGGTTACTGGAACCTCTGGACTGAATGGTAATTCTTTTCTTTTCTTTTTTTCCCGAGGGACCACCAGACTGTGCTCACGGCAGGTGCGGGATTTTCCATTCCCACCAGAAGTGTGTGCGGGTTCCATTCTCTCCACACCCTCGTGAACACTCGTTCCCTGCTCTGCTTCCTGCCGCTGTGGGCTTTCCCACCGCCCCCCGGGCTGTGCGGCCCACTGTCCCTGCGGCTGGGCTTGCGCTCCATTCATCACGCAGATGGTTCGTAAGACACGACAGTTTTGAAACTGCTGGTTCTGGGAAATCATATTTCTTTATTTCTGTGCCCTCTTGTTTGAATTCTAGTTGCCATTACTGGATATTCTGGGTTAATATCTAATTTCCTTATGTTTATATTCACATTGTCCATTTCTTTGTGTCTGGGTTCAAACCTTTTGAAAAATTTCTCCTGTTAGCTTTTTAAGTTTTTATTTAAATTCCAGGGGCATCTGGGTGGCTCCGTGGGTTAAAGCCTCTGCCTTCGGCTCAGGTCATGATCTCAGGGTCCTGGGATTGAGCCCCACATTGGGCTCTCTGCTCCTCAGGGAGCCTGCCTCCCCCCCGTCCCGCCTGCCTCTCTGCCTACTTGTGACCTCTCTCTGTCAAATGAATAAATAAAATCTTTAAAAAAAAAAAAAAGAAAGAAAGAATTTCCAATCAGATAAGAATTTTGAATCATTCTGTAGAAAATGAAACAAAGCAATGGGACAATGAGTGATGTGGGGAAGTGGGGTCAGCAAGGAGGTTTCTCTGAGGCAGAACAGGAACATGCGGTGGCAGCCATGGAAAGGTGCTGGGCGGAGTGTGCAGGGGGAACGGGCGTTTTGAGGGGAAATAGGCCAGGCAAGGCCAGGCGAGGATCCGCTTGGAAATAGCGGCAGTGGTCCAGGTGCCCAGGACCCGTGGCTGCCACGTGGACACGGTGAGGAGGGATCGTGGTGGGGTCACGAAGAGACAAACGACTTTCTGGTACTGGACATGGAGGAAACAGACCGGAGGGACCAGGACAGCGCAGTTTCCCGTCCGAGCAGCTGGGAGCGTGCGCTGCGTAGCGAGAGGGAACGAGTACACAAGGGCACGAGGCAGGATCGGTGGGGAGGGTGTTGGGGCACAGATGACACTGTTTCGGACTCGCTCAGAGCGGCTGCGGCTGCTTTTTGTTCCGAATCACTAGGTCCGCGCTGCTCCATGACTGCCATCGGACCCTCAGTAAACGCCAACGGTTACGAGAGCCGAGGTAGAAGGGAGAAGCAGGGACGCCGAGAAAGCAAATCCAAACAACTTATTTTGGCAAAGTGGCATCTCCAGGAAATGTCACTTTCTGACAATACGACAAGCCAGAACGACTGAGTGCGTGTTGGGTGACGCCAGCTTCAAGTCCGGACACAAGTCTGATTAATCGAATTGGCTGAAATGATTCTGAGGGAATCAAACACCCACCCAATTAGCAGATGTGTATGAAAGTTGAAAAATGTATTTCAATTTACAATAAGCATTTGCCCAGAATGAGACGTGAGTCTGCTGACGCAAAGCCACGTTCGTTATTCACAGAGTCACGCCTTCGAAAAAGCGCCCGGCGGCTCACCACCCTTCAGGCTGGACAGGAAGGACGCGCAGAGGGTCCCCCGACCACAGCAGCCTGTGCTGCTCCCGTAACCGAGACCCCTCCTGGCTCAGCGGCTTCATGACCATCTTCCCAACTGCTCCTTTCAGGGGCACCACGAGCTCCAGGGATGAGGTCTGTGAAGACAGGAACTTCCCAGAAGAGTAGCGTCTCTGTGGCCCGGAGCATCCCAGCTGCCCGTCCTCGCTCCTGCTCCCCCACACTCTGCTGGATCTGGTCTGGCTCTCGCCCCTGCAGGAGTGGCTCTACCTCGCGGTACTTGCCGTTTTGTTCTTCTCTCTTCTGTTCCGCAGAGTTCTTACTGCCCAGCACTCGTGGCCGTGAAATCCGTGTTCGAACAGAGAAAAACCAACTTATTTTAAAATCAAAGCGGGGATGGCATGTAATTGACTACTTCATGGGATTTTAGTGAAAAGAAACCCCTCTGGCCAATAAATCTGACATTCTTCCTTACCACTTTGGCCTTCCCGAATCTACCAGATTGGCTTCGTGGAGGTGGGGCGGCTGCTCCTCACAAGGCTGCTCTGGGAGAGATTCGTCACAGCCTTGGACCAGTGAAAGAAGCAAATCAGAGTTTGACTTTTGCAAGGACATTGAACATTTTTTTTTAAGTGCAGAGAAAATTTGGAGGACACCGTTTCCTCACAGACTTGGAGTCGTCCCCCCACAGGAATATTCGGAAAGGCGAAATTCTCCTTTCTTATTTTTTGACCCATTTCAAAACAATGACTAGTCGTTTTTAATGTAACATTCCCTAAAAACATAACTAGTGGTTTTGAACATTGTAATTAAAATTTGAAAACAGCTACATATCAACAAATTAAATGCTAAGTTCCAAGGTGCAAGTCTGATTTCAAAACATTTCCACACTGGAATGGATGCTTAATAACGCAGTTGAATATCTGACTTTTCAGGAACATAGACAATGACTTTTTTCTTGCAGGAGCATGTGGGCCCCCAAACCCTGACTGTGCAGCTGTGTAGAAAAGTCACACAGACGTTTTGTGGGCACACAGATGCCTGCCAGTGGGCCCTGCTTCAACGCCACCCACGGAAATTAACCCAGCAGTTAGACTTGCCTTGCCCGGCCGTGTCTCTCCTCCCCTGCAACTGCTTGAGGAGCCCCGAGGTGCGCGCAGCAAATGAGAATTCTACCAGGACCACCTTAGATGAGAACGGGGTTAGGCTCCAGCCACGTTTCAGTGACCTTCGTTTACAAGTGAAAGAAAAATCCGCGTGACATTTGTAGTAGCGCCTAATCCACAGGTGTGGATGTCACGTCTCCCACTCTGTAAAGACACCCAAATGACTTTTCCTATAGTTCTTGGTAAATAAATGGAAAATACGTAATCCTGAATAAAACCGCACTCAATTTAGAATGAAAATTCAAGTTCTAGGGCACCTGGGTGACTCAGTCGTTAAGCATCTGCCTTCGGCTCGGGTCGTGATCCCGGCGGTCCTGAGATAGAGCCCCGCATCGGGCTCCCTGCTGGACGGGCAGCCTGCTTCTCCCTCTCCCACTCCCCGGACTATGTTTCCTCTCTCGATCTCTCTCTGTCAAATAAATAAATAAAATCTTTAAAAAAAAGAAAATTCAAGTTCTATAGTTCAGAGTTCGAATACTGGAATCTTTTCCAAAGTTTAACATTTTATGACTAACCTAAATATAAAATTTAAATCTAAAGCTTCTATCAAGAGACTGAAAAGATAAGCCATGTAATGGGAAAAAATATTTGCAAAACTTATCTAAGAAAGGATCTGTATCTCAAATATACGAAGAACTCTGAAAACAACAATAAGCAAACAGAGAACTCAGTTCGAAGGAACAGGTGTGCGGTACAGGTGTGCGGGTGACAGAGAAGCGCAGGAGAAGACACGAACACCAGCCGTCACCAGGGAAACGCACGTTAAAAGAGCAACGAGCCAGCGCGCCATGCGGAGGGGACGGCTCAGCCCCAGAATGTGGACCCACGGCAGGGCGAGGCCGTGGCACGGCAGGAATGTCGCCGGGTCGCCACCGGGAATGCAGGGCTGCGGGCCGCGTGGAAGGGAGCTTGGCCGTTTCTCAGGAAGCTCAGGTAGATTTGTCATCCGATCTGGTAATCGTGCTCATGTCCAACCAGTTGAGTTGAAAGTTATGTCCACACAAAACCTGCAGACAAATGTGTAGAGGAGCTTTATTCATAACTTCTGGAAACTAGAGGCAAGGGAGGTGCATCCACAGGCGAATGGCTAAGCACGACCAGCACACCCGCATGATGGAGACACGAGCGCTCACAAAAAGATGTGGAGTACCCAAAACTGCATATTACTGAGTGAGGCAGGACGATCTGAGAAGGTCGCATAGTGTCTGACTCCGACTATATGACATTCTGGGAAGCCCAAAACCATGGAGACCGCACAATGGCCAGTGGTTGCCGGGGGACTGAGGCAGAAACAAAAATTGTCTCTGGTTTCCACGCAGCGGCGCTTGCATTCATGGAGGCGGTGGGGCATTTATCCCGTGGCCCGCAGAAATACGGGGCTTCGTTGGCAACTCTCATTTAATCATTGCTAAATTTTAAAACACAATTGATGAGCACATGTGTTAAATCTGTTATTTCGGATATGCCCAGTGTTACAGGCTGAATTACCAGAGAAATGGCTGATTTGCAACATTTTTGTGTGCGCTTGGCATCGCCTTTCCCATTCTCCAAACCATTTCCCGAAGGCCGCGATGTATTTGTATAAATTAGGGCTTTCTGTTCACACACACACACACACACACACACACACACACAGGGATTTGGAGGTTCAAATAAGAAAAAAAAAAGTTGCCTGCGCGACTCTCACCAAGGGCCTTCCTGAGGAGATCCGGAACCAGCCCAAGCATTCACTGGACTATCTCACGGGAAGGCAAAGTGAGGGTCCCAAGGTCCCGGGGTCGTCCCGGCCCGAAGGGAGGCACACCGAGGTCCCCTGCAGCCTGAGCCCCGTCAAATGCAGTTCCCAGGATGGGTCCTTGGGGCTGCAGGCCGGCGTCTGCCTGCCGTGAAGTCTTGCAAGGAGCGTCCCTCCCACAGGCCCAGGGGGAGCGCCCGCACGGTGACGGACCACCACCTGGCAGGCGTAGCAAGGGACAGGAGACAACAGCCGGGAGGGCTGCAGATGGGGTCCCGCCAGCTTGCTGTGGGTCACCCAAGGGCCGGCGTTCTGCTGGAGAATGTGAAGAGGAAACCTGTGAACCGGAGTTTCCCACATCTTGGTATGTGGAAGCTTCTGCTATGGATAGCTTAATTTATATTTTGAAAAGAAACGTAATCGTTGTGCATTTAAACATTGTAGAACGGTAGTGGTCATCGTCCGGACGTTCAGGTTAAGGGACGTCGTCCGGACGTTCAGGTCAGTGGTCGTCGTCTGGATGTTTTTGAGGCTGAGGTCCTCAACTTCACGCCCGGTGGACTCGCGTTTTTCAGAGCCATGAGAGAGACGTCACAGTAAGTGCAGAGCAGCCATCGCACAATGTGTTGTGACCTCAGAAATACAACAATATGAGAAACGATGCCCTGGCATGGAGGGAATAAAGTGCTCAAACCCTGTTAGGCAGAGTTTAAACAGAAACTGTGTACGTTGTGAAGCTCCTTGAAGCCGGGAAGCCACGGGCTCAGACGATGTCAGAGGCGTGTAACCCTCTCACGTGTCCCTAAGCTAACTTTCTCTGGGGTGTTGGAAAGGAGGCCGGTGAGTCAACAGAAGAGGGGGTCGGTCCTCCTGAGAACCTCGGGCGGGTCCCTTTGGCGCTGGGACGTGGCCACCAGGGGGCCCTCTGCCTCTGCCCGGGAAGGACCCAGGCACGTCCCGCCAAGCCCCGGGACGTGGGCCACAGGGCCCTCTCAGACCCGCTGCCCCGCCACCCGCACTAAAGGGTGAGAGAACGAAATGCGGGCTTAGCACGGCGAGAGCAGGCATTCACCCCTAGCCGGCCTAGCAAAGAAGTCCACGCAGGAGGACGGACGCCACGTCGCAGCAGAGAAGAGCGTTCACCTGTAAAACAGAAAACCAGGGTCTAGTCTCAACATCGCCACTGAAGGACACTTCTGGAGCTTGGTGTCCGGCTCTGTGAAAGGGCAGCCGAGAGCGCCACCCTCTCTCCGGTCTTCAGCAACAAAGACCCGTGACTTTCCCGCCCGGTGGGATGGAAGGAGAAACGACCCAGTGAGTAATCTGGTCATTTTCTTGCATCCCAAAACTTCTAGAAAACCAAGAAAGATAAAAGAATCCCCAAATATTTTTTTTTTTCAAAATACACTATCTGCATTTTTATAGAGAAGAAGAGTCCATTTTGTCTCAAAGATTTGGTGGCACCACAAGGGTGGCCCTAAAGCTTAGTTATGCGGTTTCTTCAAAGAAAACATTGTATCGAAATTTGATCTGCACTTTCTGAGTGTGAATAACACCACACAAACCTGTGTAATAGATTTAAAACAAAGCAGAGGCTAAATAAGCAATTATTCTCCTACCATTACTTTCAGGAAACTCAGGACGAATACTCAGTAGCTTAACCTTTTGGGACATTCATGTTGTCCCAAAAAGTTGAGCTACTGAGTATTTTTAACGTTTTCCCCATGCTTAGAAGAAAAGGCCTTCCAAGTTGATGATGACAGACCAAGGGGCGCCTGGGAGGCTCAGTCGGTTAAGCGTCTGACTCCTGGGTTCAGCTCAGGTCACCATCCCGGGGTCATGAGACGGAGCCGCCTCTCTGTTGAGGTCCTCTTCCTCGCCCCTCCCCCGACTCGTGCTCTTGTGCTCTCCCTCAAATAAATGAAATAAATCTTTTTTTATGTATTGTTTTAAAAGATTTTATTTATTTATTCAACAGACAGAGATCACAAGTGGGCAGAGAGGCAGGCAGAGAGAGAGGAGGAAACAGGCTCCTTTGCCGAGCAGAGAGCCCGATGCGGGACTCGATCCCAGGACCCTGGGATCATGACCTGAGCAGGAGGCAGAGGCTTTAACCCACTGAGCCACCCAGGTGCCCAATAAATCTTTTTTTAAAAAATAAAATAGACCAAACGCTCACATGTGTCGTCCTTCCTTCCCCAGAAACCACAGCACAACTGGGAAAAGGGAGCCCCGGGCTTGGAGCATCAGAGGCCTGTGGAGACGAGGCCCTGATCACTGGACCCTGAGGCTGCAGGCCACTGGCCTAGAGGAGCACGCAGCCAACTACCTGAAACTAGAGGGATCGATTCAAATCTGGACTTCAGTGGTGCCCCTCGTTACCCCACCTCAGCCCTCTCTGCTGCTAGCGTGCAGGACACCAGCCAGCGGGCATCTGCCTTCCAGCGAGAAGGAAAAGAACTTTTCTTTCCAAGGAAGGACACTGGCTGGACCAAAGACCTCACTTCCTGAGGTTCAGGAAATCTCCAGAATAACAATCTACTCCCTGCCAAATTACCCCAAAGAGAGCCCCTGAGCTGCCCTCACTGATGATAGCATAGACCCTGTCCGCCTGAGTGATGGGGCACTGTAAAATGTGAACAAAAAGTAAAGGGTCACCAGACGTGCAGGGGACGAGGACGTGAGCACACCCCAGCAGGTGCGCGTCCTCCGGAAACCGGGCCCCTGGACGCGGGCAGCATTCCTTGCTCGGCCCGTCTGGCCTGTTCAGGGCTCCAGCCGCGCACATACATCGCGCTGCCGTATTTTAACTGGTACGATAAGCATATGAAATTGCCACTCTTACAGGTAAAAGGAGCCTAACGGTGCCCATTTCCCATGTTCGACATAACAACTTTAAAGAAATAGAAAGGATGGAAACAGCTCGGGGTCTAGGTCAGCGACCAAGGAAGAAACGGGAGTGGAGGGTTTTAAAATCACCAAAGTATAGCAAGATCCGAGTTTAATGTTTACAAAGCAGGTGGATGCACAGTGTCTGGTTTGACCTTTCAGCAACTCTGTAGTTACGATTATCATGAACATATGCAAAAGTCCACATGTAAGTCAGTCTCGAGAAGTGCAAGACTGACCCAATGCAGCTACCGCGGGAACGCCGCTCTGCCTCAGGAGTACCTGGTGGGGGCGGGGCCAGAGCTCCAGGTGCCTGACTCCATGCCCTTGACGTCCGTCCCTGGAAGCGATGGGGTGAGATGGGAACTCGGGGCACCGGGAGACAGAGGCGGCGGGAAGGGGGGAGGAGGGACAATATGTGAACGGGGAGAAAGAAGCCTGAAACACGGGAGTTCGTGTCGTGGAGCCAGAAGTTGCACGAATCCCGGTAATTAGAGAGCCTGGTGCTGGCAGCGACTCTTGAACGCACCCAGGGGAAAAACACTCATGACACTGATTCCAAGAAGGATAAACTTGAGATATTCCAGATGCGAAGCAATTAAACCCTCACTTGGAAAGAATGACCCACATAACTGCAAAATGTCCATGTTAAGAAATCAAAATCTATATATCCACAGAAAATACAGCAAAGAAAAGACTCGTCAGCTTTCTGGAGACCAAATTAGCAAATGTGGCACACACTCATACACACACATGCATATGCACACCCACACACCTGGACAGCCGTGCACACACTCACACACAAAGCATATGCACACCCGCACACCTGGACAGCTGTGCGAGCACGGGTGTGCACACGCCCATGTGCTCACACGTGTGTGCTTGTGTGTATGTGCACAATGTAAATACACACATATGCACACATACCTGCACACGTGTGCACATACCCATTGTGAGCCATGAAAAATAAGTCAAACAAGGCACTTGGACAGCTGGGGGCAGGCCCTTGGCAGGAGGACTGTTGTCTCCCTGTCCTCCTGTTCTCCTTGTCTAGAAATGAATCCTGTTCACACACGAAGACCTGAGCTTCCTGAATCCGATTCAGCTCCCTTTGGAACCAAGGGACGCCTGCGTGACTCAGGAGACCGGACTCCACGTTCTCTGCCGCGGGCAGCCTCTGGGACAGACAGAGAAAGAAAATGTAGGCAGTGGAGGGTTGGAGACGGTGCCTGGAAAGCCGCTTCCAGCACGTCCCAGGACCAGCTGTTTGCCAATGTTCACGCAGAGAAGAGAGGACAGTCTGCAAACCGAGACCGCACGGGGTGAACTCCCTGTGGCTCAAAGCAGTGGAAGGCGGACGTCTGCAAAAAAGTCCGCGACATGGCTGAGCCGTATTCCACTGTACACGTGGGCCACATCTTCTTCATTCCGCATCCCACCGTCTGCATCGACACGGACGGGACTGGAGGAGATGACGCTGAGTGAAATAAGTCACCGAACCATGAGAGACTGTGGACTCCGGGAAACAAACAGGGTTGCAGAGAGGAGAGGGGGATGGGAGAGCCCGGTGATGGGTACTGAGCAGGGCACATAGCGCACGGAGCACTGGGTGTTGCACGCAAACAATGAATCGTGGAACACGGCATCAAACGCTAATGACGTACTGCATGGTGACTAACAGAACACAACAAAATAGAAGATCCAGACACGAAGTACAACCACCTGTGTTGATGCCGCTCCATGAGGGTTGCAGGAACTCCACGTTCCCTCCCCACCTATAGACCTCCGGCTCCGCTGGAGAAAGCAGTGCCTCGGGCTCCGGCTGGGCTGTGGGAACCAGCACCTGCCTCATCTCTGTCCCCCGAGCAGGTGGTTGGGGCTCCGTGCTCCTCGCGGCGGCACCTGGGGCGACCAGAATGTCCACGGGGACGCTCGTGCCTCCTCTGGGGGGAGGGACTCCCAGCCCACAGTAGGGTGAGTCCAGGCCCTTTGGGGTCACAGGCAGCTCTCTTCTGTGCGTCGCTGGGAAGGCACACTGCGGGACGGTCACGGAAGCCGTGCTCTGACACCCAACTTCCGCTACTTGGTTCAGATTTTTCATCCCAAGTGAATAAAACATCTTTGATCTTCCAAATGATCTGTTTGGAAATGTGTAAAAACAAAACAAGTTGAAACTCTATGAATCCCAAGGAAACAACATTCAGTATTAGCAGATAGCTCTTATGACCTAGGGCAACGTTCTCATGCACCTGACTCCCCTCCTTGCAGAATAAAGGACGACAGGACCGGCTCTCGGCCACGCCTCTTCTAAACTTTGCAAACGTCAGCAAGTCCTCAGGCTGCTTATTTCTCCTTTTGGAAAAAAAGGCGGTGCCATTTGCTGTACTCTACATCCTGCGAAGAGGGATCCAAGCGGAGGTCATAGAGCACACAAACTGAAACGCGCAGTCTTGGGAATGAGGGTCGATTATTTTTAGACATCATGAGCTTGGCTTTATTGACACCTTTTATTAAACAGACCTTCCTTGCCAAACACCGCAAGACGCCACGCTGTGGAGGTCCCCGTGGGCAGACGCTGTCGGAGACGCCGGTCGGTAACACGGGAAGGAGGGCTCAGCGCAGAGCAGCCGCCCCGAGAGCCTGTAAGTTCACAGGGTGCCGTTCTTTCTTTTAGAAATCTGTTTGCATTTTAAAGATTGTTGCTACATTTTCTTATGTAAGCTTTATCGTACTGCAAGGTCTTAATTAAAGATTTTTAAATGTTGAGTGAAATGCTCACCAGTCTAGTTTGTAATATATATAATAAACCTGTCATGTAATTTAATTTTTTAAACAAGCTTCTTATACAAATTGCCCATGGAACTTTTATTTAGAATTTAAGGTCATTTGAGGCTTAAGGTAATACAAACAAAGTTCTCCAAACTGCTAAGGTCCTTTTTGGGGCTGCATTGCTATACACCATAATCAAGCCAGGTTTGGTCAGCTATTGGAAAAACAAATCTTTCTCGGTCTGGGAGCTCGAATGCCTCAGGCTGTGCCAGATGAAGTTTTCATTACTGAGTCATAAATTCCTAACTGCAGTGTATTCTAGAAAAACAGACACACCTTTAACATCAACATTTTGATCTGACAAAGGCCTCAGAGATTTCTCTCACTATAAAAGTTACAAAAAGGTGACCTTGATTCCCAGAAGGAACTTGCGGAGAACCTGGGCTCATTGAACCGGTGAGACAGAGCGTGTGGATCAGGAAGCAGCCAGACCTGAGCAGAAAGAACCCAGAACCCCGTCCCACCTGCACTAGGCTCCAGAACACGGGCATACTCTTCCAAACTTCAGTTTTCTTCCAGTTAACAGAAAATAACAATACTAACCTGTTAGGGCCAATGTGTGGATTAAATGTGCTGCCCGGTGAGGCGCCTGGAATGAGGTCTGGCCCAGAAAGAGGAATCATTCCGTACTAGGCACTGGGCGAGGAAGGGCCAAGGCAGAAGGTACTAGAACTTCAGGGAGCTTAATTCCTTCCTGCAGTGTGCCCGGTGTGCGTGAGGAGAGGGGCGACCGTAGGAGCAAGCAGGACTCGGATATGGCAGGGCGCGGGGTGCCATACCCACGGCCGAGTTCACTCGCCTAGATCCCGTCTTCCATGGTCACTTGCGCACAACAGCAGCCCTGAGTCCACTCCCATGTAGACAACCCTCATTTCCTGCATTAAGCCAAGAGCAACCTAAACGCAGGCCTCCTTCACACACTCCCCAAGTGCTTTTAGAGTAGGAGGATAAATGGGGCGTATTAACAGGCACGACTCAACGCAGACCTACGAACCGTCTCAGAAGCATCAAGGTGTCTGGACCGTGAGTCCCGAGTGGGCCTCGGCGTGCCGCACGCTCCGTGGGGACACCACCCGCCACGTCCCCGTGGTTCCGGGCACAAGGTCACCGCTCAGCCAACGCGCTCGTCTCTATGCAGCCAGCCAAGAAAGCGACCCATTGATCGACCTGAGCGCGAGGTGAAGAGGGGACGGGGGCCTCCGTGGTCAGCTCCGTGGCTCCCAGGGCTGGGGAACAGGAAGACAAACCCAACGGGAGATCTTTCAAAAAACGTGCAAATTATTTTAGTTTCCAAATAGCCACTGTTCTTTCCTGGGGAAGAGGAACGAGTACGACTTGTATCCCGGTTCTTTCAGGAAGATGAAAGTTTAAGCTTCCAGCTAAATTGTTGATCTGCAGAAACGGGTCTCTATTGTAAATGCTTGAAGGTACCGTTAGTTTTCATTTCGCTGGTTTTTGTAACGTAAAGCACACGTGATCCAGCTGCCCTGGGAGGGGAGGTGGCCTTCAACCCCCAAGCGGTTGCTCGGTCTTCTCGGAAGCTCGCTGGGTGCGGGCAGCCGGAGCGCACTGAACAGGCGCCCGGGAACAGGATTTTGAAAACA
Organism: Eira barbara; assembly: GCA_020311275.1. Taxonomy (NCBI): domain Eukaryota; kingdom Metazoa; phylum Chordata; class Mammalia; order Carnivora; family Mustelidae; genus Eira; species Eira barbara. The sequence continues at coordinate 116,725 of JAHRIG010000075.1, forward strand.
CTGCACCATCATCTGGTCCATACTGATAATAGCTACCAGGAAAACAACCTGGGGGCGCCTGGGTGGCTCAGCAGGTTAAAGCCTCTGCCTTCAGCTCGGGTCATGGTCCCAGGGTCCTGGGATCGAGCCCCGTATCGGGCTCTCTGCTCAGCGGGGAGCCTGCTTCCCCCTCCCCCCCCCCCGCCTACTTGTGATCTCTGTCTGTCAAATAAATAAATAAAATAAAATCTAAGAAAAAAAAGAAAAAGAAAAGAAAACAACCTGACTTGGGGCACCTGGTTGGCTCAGTGGGTTAAAGCCTCTGCCTTTGGCTCAGGTCACAGTCTCAGGGACCTGGGATCGAGCCCTGGGTCAGACTCTGCTCGGCGGTGAGGCTGCTTCCCCCTCTCCCTCTGCCGCTTCCCCTGCTTGTGCTCTCTCTTCCTCTCTGTCAAATAAATAAATAGATTATTAAAAAAAGCAAAAATAAAAACCTGATTTGCATAAATAAAGAAAAAATTGTACAAGACAAAAGCACCAGTGTTACTTTATAAATAAGTTGTTAGTTTACGCTTGGAAAATCTAAAAAGAACCTCTGGGAAACACATGGATATTAGCTATTTCAACTACTTCTTTGTTTATTGGAGCATTTTTATGAATAAAATGTATGCAACTTTGTGCCGTTCCTCTACAACTCTATCAACTGTGTGCCTCTGGGGTCTTCCTGAAGACACACCTCACCGGGAATACATATGTCTACTGACGTCGAACACATTGGCGCAGCGTTGCGGAGCGTCTGCTAATATGCATTAGAAGCTGTAAATATGACCTTTGGCCTAGTAGTTTGGCAGTTTCTCTGCCCAAGCACGATGCTACGGGAAACCCGAAACCCAAAGCCGGACGCGACACGTTCTGCAGGAGAGCAATGAGGACACTCCATAATGAACAAGAAATCACTTGGAAGTGGGGAAAACGGGGAAATACTGACGTCTGAGGAGCAATGCATAAAATAGCCGCGCACAGTGCGATTCCGGCCAGTTTTTATTCCATATAAAGTCCTGGAAGAAACAGTTTTTTCCTTGATACTATCACATATTTCCAAATGCACGTACGAAAGTCTCTAGTCCCACGTCTACTCGCCACACGGCACACGTGCGCACCCGCCAAAGAACACGCGGCAGTAAACGGTACTTGAGCCTACAACGCTGAGGGGAAACGAGGACAGCTCACCTGATATTTTCCCCAGTCATCCAGATGATCAAGAAGACGTGTTATTTGTGTTAAAAACTTTGTGGTCGGGGCGCCTGGGTGGCTCAGCGGGTTAAGCCTCTGCCTTCGGCTCGGGTCATGGTCCCGGGGTCCTGGGATCGAGCCCCGCATCGGGCTCTCTGCTCCGCGGGGAGCCTGCTTCCTCCTCTCTCTCTGCCTGCTTCTCTGCCTACTTGTGATCTCTCTCTTTGTCAAATAAATAAATAAAATCTTAAAAAAAAAACTTTGGGTCAACTATGGACTTAATTAGCTAAAGTGGACACCAGGGGAAAATTTAAAAAGAGAGTTTTTGTTGTTATTTTTAAAGAAAATGCGTTTGTGCCAGAATTCAAGAGCGATTGCATACAGAGTTTATTTTTCTAAGAATATTTATAAAAGGTCTGGAGAGATGTTTTATTTTTATATTCTTAGAATATGGTACACATGTCAAATATAATTGAAATAATACTAAGTTAGTTGTTTTCCACACAAATTGTATCTCCCTGTTGGCTTAAAACCACTTGCTGTTAAGATTTTTTAGGTAAAAACAAAGTTTAAATTCCTCCACACCAGAGTTTTCCCTCAAAGCCATTTGTATCCCGTACTTTAAGCAACGGAGACTCTTTGAAATGAGAACTGTTGGCCGTCCTTGCTCTGTGCTTCTCTCACGAGGCATAAAGACCTCCGCTGCAGTGCATGACACTGCTTGGGTACGAAAGGCAGCCGCAATCTCCACCGCACTGGGCAAAACCCAGACGAGCGATCCCAACGACACCAGCGTCCCTACAAGGACCACGTGACACCTACCCAGGGTGCTCTGTCCTCAGTCCCCAAGAGAGGCCGGCGCCAGCTTGTCACAGGGGCACCTGGCGGGCGGAGGGCCGTGCTGCTGCCCGGTACCCCACCCCGTGCAGAACAGCCTGCACCACAAAGAATTATTCAGGTCCAAATGTGGGCAGTGCTGAGGCTGAGGAAACCTGAATTAAATGAAACCTCCAAATGATACCTTTTTCTCTCTCTGATTCTTTTTTTCACTTGTGTATACTCCCTAATACCAAATGACAGACTCTACTCTTAGGCATCTCTTAAGGGAAGAAAATCACCAGTTTTCTTTATTAACCTAACTATGTGGTAATTGTGTGATTTAAAAGCACATTTGCTTCAGCAGCAGCAACAACAAAACAAATAATCTGGTTAAAAATGAGCGGAGGACTTGGACAGACATTTCTGCAGAGAAATACACAAATGGCCGGTCGGCACAGCAAAGTGTCAGAGAAATCAAGTAAAAACCACAAGGAGAGAACAGCTTACACTCGTTCGGGTAATGACCAGGTGAGTAGAAAGTACCCAGTGCTGGCAAGGACACGCAGGAATCAGAATTAGAACCACCGGCACTGTCGGTGGGATTGTGAATTCCCGCGGCCACCGTGGAGACCAGGATGCAGCCACCTCAGATCACTACGGACAGAACCGCCGTACGATCCAGCATCCCGCTCTGGGCATACACCCAAAAAACTCAAGGCAGGACCCCCAAGACACGTCTGCACTCCCACGTTCTCACTGCAGCGCTAGTCACAATAGGCAAGAGGCAGAAACAGCCTCACGGTGCGTTGACAGACGAACGGATGAAGGAAATGTAGTCTGAATGCACAACGGGGTATTGTTCGGCTTAAAAAAAAAAACAAAAAAAAACCAGGCTTGTGACACAGGCTGCAACACAGATAAGCCTCAAATCTTGCACTAAGTGAAATAAGCCTATCGCAAGAGGACAAATGCTGGTGACCCCACTCCCAGGAGATACGCGAGGTCTGCAGCACCCCGGAGTAGAAAGGCGGTTGCCCGGGGCTGGGGAGGGAAGGGACGCCTAGTGTTCAATGGGCCCTGAGTGCCAGTTGCCGAACGACGTAGGTATACTTAACCCTCCTCAGCCGTGTACTTAGGAATGTTAAGGCGGCAAATTGAATGTCCTCTGACTGTAATAACAATTAGAAGTGAAATTTAAAGTTTTTAAAAAGTACACGTGCGCATGCAGTCATGGGCATAACCTCCCAGACCGGCAGAAGCTCGGGGCTCGGGGCGGAGTCAGCAGGGGACTGAGGGAACGCCCACATCTGCCCCACAGCCTGCCTTTGTGGACGTTGTCACCACCTGTTCTTCCAGAGGACGGCCAGCTTTCCCCTCCTCTGTTTGCACCTGTTCCTTGCTTTTTTTTATTTTTTAAGATTTTATTTATTTATTTGAGAGAGACCGAGAATGGGAGAGAGAGCATGAGAAGGGGGAGGTCAGAGGGAGAAGCAGGCTCCCGGCTCAGCAGGGAGCCCGATGTGGGACTCGATCCCGGGACTCCAGGATCATGACCCGAGCTAAAGTCAGTGGCTTAACGGACTGAGCCACCCAGGCACCCATGTTTGCACCTGTTTCTGTCCAGCTGCCCTTCACCCCCTGCCACGCCCCAGCCGGCCGCTCCTGCCAGAACTGACCAGAGTGAACTGTCCAGTTGGTACAGGAGAGCAGCCCGCTCCGTGAGGCTCTCCTGCAAGCAGGGTCACTGCTTTAAGGAGCGAACGAAGGAAGGATAGCACCGTTTTCTCTGCAAGAGAGCAAAGAAGGAAAGCGGAAGCACCTATGAGTGTCGGTTAGACACCCACCTGCCGCAGGTACTTCTTCCGAACCCGTGCAAGAACCTGGTGGCCCGAGCCACCGAGAGCCTAGCCTGGAGCCACCGGGCTGCCGTCGACCAGCCTTCCTGTCCCACCTCTGTGCTTTCCCCATGTCGAGGACCTCTAGCTGCTTAGATATCTTTAGCAGTTTCTCCATTTTAACCAAATTGTCTCCTATTCAGGCCAGAGGGTGCCCTGGCAGTCGTGTCACCACTGCCCGACTGTTGGACAGTGTGTTCATCAGGGGATCTCTGGGCTGTTTGCAGCTGGGGGATCATGAGTAAAGCTGACGTAAGCGTTCGCGTGCACGTTTTCTTTCTCGCACTGGGATGTACTCCTACTATCAGAGGACGCTCTCCATTTTCCCAGGTAGGTATCTAAGAGTGGATTGTTGGTCGCTGGGCTGACGTGTTTGATCTTGAGAAACTGGGACAATTTAGACGAGTGGCCGCGCTGTGTGTTGTCAGCCGCCACGCAGGACAGCGGACAGTGCTCGTCTTCGCAGTGGACACCCAGCGTCTGCCTGGAGAAAGAGCTCTGGAAGGGGTGTGCTTCCCCGACTGCTGGGACCCCGGATCTTCGGACTGCTCCCTCGCTCTCCCATGGCCTCCGCCACTTGGCCTTCACGCCCTGTTTCTCGGGAAAGCTTGGGCCTGGCGGCTCCCAGCCCCGGAAGATCAGCGGTGAACTTGACTCGCTCGAGCGCATCACGGGCCGGGCTGTCTGCCCCTCCCCCACAGCCTTCCACTCTGTCGTCCGGAGAAGCGCTGCGCTGGGTGGGGACCCACACCGGCCTGGGCTGCCTCTGCGAAGAGCTCGAGTCCGCGGTCGCGCGCACGGACGCCTGGACTCGCGTCCTCACGGCCGCCTCCAAAAGCTCCTCTCAGGGCACCTTCCTTCACCCAGAGCCCAGGGTGACTATAAATAGGCCACAAGGCACAGCTCTGTTGCTCAGAGTCATAAACAGTCCTTCCTGGGACATTATTCCCTTCAGAAAACATCTGACTCCTACAGTTTTCTAGCTCTGGGGGAAGCACAGAAAGAGAGGGTTATTTTAGAAATTATTTTTAACTTTCCAATTTTACACAGTCTTGGCCCTTCTGTGGCCCAAATGGACATTTTCCCATAACTAATACCATGAGCCCGAGGAGAAGCTCGACAGAAAAACCGCTAAGACTTAAAATGTATTTTCTCCTATGAGCTCACAAGCTGTGTTTAATAAACAACAGAATCAATAGAAATGAGTCCTTAACTGGGACCCTGTTTTGATGGGCTCTGGGCACACAGCAGGGTCAGAAGACGGGAACCACAGACTGGGATGCTCGGTAGGTTTCGGAGCCGGGAATCGGGCGGGACAGCCCCTCAAGGACTGGGGGTCTGGCTCTGGTCGCTTACGACAGTCTCCCAACTACTAGTCTTCGAAGGAGGAGGCCAGGACAGTATAGACACTGACGGCCATGCCCGTGTAGGTTTTCACGGGGCATTGCCGCTGTACCACCCTCCACCCTGATAATCGCTCGCACGTTGGTCGCCTAGAGAGAGCGTGTGTAGAGCTTTAAAGAGCATCTAATGCAGAAACAATAACATAAAAAAAAAACCTCAAATTCCTTCTTTTTCCTCAAATTCTCTCTACCCCAAATCATTTGTTTGTATCCCTTGTTCATATGGATGAATCGCGTTTACCTCATTCGAACCCTCGCTTAGAGCAAGTACCCCGGGACGGCGTTCCTTTCGCTTCATCCTCTAAGCGTCACAATGTCTTGCTACCCCGCGGCATAACGTCTGGATTCTCGCACTAGACTCTTTTTTTTTTTTAAGATTTTTATTTATTTATTTGACAGACAGAGATCACAAGTAGGCAGAGAGGCAGGCAGAGAGAGAGGGAGGAGGAAGCGGGCTCCCTGCTGAGCAGAGAGCCCGATGCGGGACTCGATCCCAGGACCCTGAGATCATGACCTGAGCCCAAGGCAGAGGCTTAACCCACTGAACCACCCAGGCGCCCCTTGCACAAGACTCTTAAGAGGGACTTTCCATGATTTCTCACGCTCACGTTTAGGTCGTATTATGATGATCCGTATTGACATGAGTCCTTTTGACCATCATTTCATTCTCCCTTTATTTTCTTGAGGTGCATGTCCCCGTATTTAACCAGGTAATATCAGAGACGGACTTTAGTTTTTACAAACTAATGCATATTTAAGGGCTTGAAGTGTTGCTATTGGCACCATCCTCACACCCGGGTGAGAGAAACGCGGGACTTCCCCACCTCTCAACAGAGCCCTTCCCCGGCCCCCTCTCCTCCCCTTCCCTGCGCCCTGAAGACTGGCTTGTTTCCAGCCCCACACGAATCACCTGGAAGCTTCCGGCTGGCTCAGGATTGGCACCCCTTGCTGTGGTCACCCCCAGCCACGCTGTCTGCCAGGCCGCTCGCCCTGGGCCTCCTCTGGCAGCCCAGGGAGAACTCGGCCCCAGACCGTCATGGACAGCTGCGCTCCATTTCCCTAAAACTGCCTCCCAGTCTCCTCAGCCACCGACCTCTCTCCTCTCTCAAGGGCCCTCACAGAGACCCAGCTCTTTTCTGTGAGAGCAGAAGTCAGATAGGACAGCCTTGGTCTGGCAGCTCCAAACCTGCCAGTCTGTCCGCATTTGAACTCAGTGTTCGTCTTGCCTCCCAAGACAGCCAACGGCCCGGTCTGGGACGAGTCGCCCTTGTCCGGGCCTCCATCCCGCCATGTGCCCCCACCAGCGGCATCGAACCCCTGCAGAAGGGCCTCCCGGTTCCCTGCCCACTGCTTCTGCCTTCCCCTCGCCACCTTCACAGCTGTGAGGTCTGTGAGACCCCCACCCCGTGCTCAGCTCACCCCTGGAATGGCTGTTGGCGAGACCGTCCGTGGCTTCCATGCCAGTGACCCAAGGACCTCTCCTCTGTCTTCGTCTCGTTCGACATCCCAGTGACCGCTGGCCCCACCGTGGTTGCATCTCGTCGTAACTACTTTGTCTTCCTTAGCTTTCCTTTCCTTGAATCTTCCTGGCTTTGCTGACCGCTCACATCCGCAGTCCCGCTCAGTCCGGCCCAGACCGCTCCCCAGACCTGACTCTCTGCCTCTGTACGTCGCATCTGGTAAATGCAAGCGTCCCCGACCTCAACTCTTGCTCAGGCTTTAGATTTACAGCCGAGCTCTCCCCTCGAGAGCCCCCCTGCTGACCGGCCCCGCAGAGAATTACTGTGCGAGTCCCCATTTAAGCACGCGTACGCCCTTCCTCCCACCACGTGGGTCCTTGCCCTCCCTCCCTCTCCCCTTCACCCTTCAGTCCACCACGAAGCTGGGGGTTTCCACGGCTGCTCTGTAGCCTCCATTCACCCACTTCGACTTCCTTGACCACCGCGCCCCAGCACTGGGTCACTCGCCCACCGGCAGTCTTGTAAAGGCCTGAAACTCAGGGTCTTGGCCCGTATGAACCTAACCCTGGACCATATTCACAGCCCTTTGTCCGGAAGAGGACGTGTGTTTGCCGTGCCTGCTACCAGGCTTTACGCTTCAGAATGGGAGTTTGGGGGCCACGCAGGTGAGCTCAAACCCCAAGTCGAACCATTGTGTGATTGTTTTTCCCTCCGCTAGAGAGAGGCGTGTAGTTCTGTGAGGTTGGCTTCCTTCTCGCAAGAGCTGGAGTCGCCCCCCTTACAAGCACCTGCCATCCGTGCAACGAAGTCCACGTTCTGGTGCCGAGGACTAATGTTCTCCTCCGGCCGTCAAGACTTGCCTCTTCTCACAGGTCAGACCTCCAGGCTCACTGTACGTTTCCACAGGTTTAGCCATAGATGTGTAAATGTTTCGTTTGCCTTAATGTTTTTCTGGCATCTTTGTATGTTCCGGGCTGGGGAGGGTTCCCTGGTCCACAGATACACCGTATTTTAGAGTGAGCCCCTCTCCATCATTTGTTGCTCATCGTGATGAAGGACTTTGTGTCATTCTCAACCAATTTAGTCCGATGAAATGCAAAACGAATACATATGTGCTACGTCCATCCCTGAGTCAGTGAGGAGGTGGTACACGTGAAAAGGCTCTTTCACGAAGCAGGGGGACTTCATAGCAATAGGGAGGGCTCTCTGACCCCCACATCTTCAAACACCTCATGGCCCAACACACCGGGGCTCTTCCTTCCTGAGGAGGAATCAGCAGGCCAGGAAGAACGGGGTGGGCCGTGGACAAGCCTGACGGGCAGGAGGTCAGAGAATGTTGGATCGCAAGGGCAGCCATTCCCCAGGGAAGCAGCGGGGGGATCGTTCCTCGTTCCAGTGCTCAAGGGAAGGCCAAAGGCCCTTTCCTAAGGGGGAATCTTAGCCGAGGTTTGGCTAAGAAGCATTTTGTTCCAAATATCAGTGGAGACAGAGCAGTTCAGCTGCGTCGTTTATGGGACCAAAAATGGGAACTTGGAGGGTGTGCGTCTGGCCTTGTTACTGGTGACCAAGGGGCACTAAGGACATGGGGAAGGAGGCAGCTCTGTCTCTAAACAGGAAGGGGGGCTGCCTCACCTTTGCTCTTTTCCGGGAGCGTGGGCTGGCGTAAAGGCAACATCTCCAGCAGCTACAGAAAGAACTGTTGTCCAGCGTGAACGTCATCCTGTGTCCGAGGTCTAACGTCCGTGCACTTCTCTGTGCTGCGATCCTCTGGGTTCTTATCTCAGCTCTGTCTCATCGACCACAGAAGAATTAGCCCATGGCACGTCTGTAACTCTGCTGGGGGGTGCTGACCCCTGCCGGGTCAGCTGTGCGCATGGCACAGGTGGGCGGACAGAGCGTCCTCCTCGGTGGAAAGAACACTGCTGCCCCGGGGCTAAACTGAAAATACTTTGTTCCGCAGAACACGGGAACCTCAGTGAGACCGTGATGACCCCAGGAAGCAGAAGTTAAGGGTTTTAATTACTTTGTTTCTGTATTTATGTGGTGTGTGTCTGTAGGTATATATCGCACACTCGATCTTTTTCTACTAAACGTGGAACAGCTTTTTGAAGTCCTAGGTTTAAGAAACCCTCCCAGTATTGCTGCAGACTAAGAGCCTGGTCCAAGTGGGCCCCACGGAAGCACTGGAGCCCCCCAGTCAGGCCCGGGCCAGGCGCTGCTGCTTTCAGAAGAGGGTCCGGCAAGGGTTCCTCCTTCAGTCAACCACACAAAACAAGGACCCGCAAGCAACCCCTGTGCTTCTTCGTGACTTCTACTGGGTAAAAAGCAGTTGCTTCTGATCATTTGAAATTAAAGGCGATCGGGGCGCCTGGTGGGGCTCCGTCAGTGAAGCGTCTGCCTTTGGCTCAGGTCAAGATCCCAGGGTCTCCTAGGAAAGAGTCGCGCGTCAGGCTCCCTCCTGCTTCTCCCTCTGCCTGTCTCCCAGGCTCATGCTCTCCTTTCTCTCTCTTTCAAATAAATAAATAAAATTTTTAAAATAAAATAAAAAGTTATCTGTTGACATGTGCTGTAAGAAAGTTGTTCTCTAGGTGTGTGAACTGATGAGGGTGGTTCCCGGTTAACTTCATTTCAGGACTTTCGTGACATGAACCTGTCCACAGTGTAATACACTGACCTGGTTTCTAAGGAATCACCAGTGTAATTTCACAGGAAGGTCTCTTTTTCAGGATTTGCATTATAATTATAATCCCCTTAGAAGTGCTAGGGGAGACATCCCAGCTACTTTGGCAAAGTTCAGCCAGAACAAAGCAAGACCGAGGGATACCCTGCTTGTGTTCATTTTTGTCTTTCAGAAAAAATTAATTCTACTTGAATTCTTATTGTAGCTGTTACCATTAGTAAGAAAATAAGACATGCTTTAAAACGTTGGACCAAAAAAGTCTCAATGCACAACCTCAGGACCCAACACACAAAATATCTCCAGCTCCATTTTCTTTCCAGGTTCTGAGCATGCGCACAGCTGCGGCCATAATGCACACAGGGTTGTGGGAGCTCGGTCTCTTCTGGACAATAAGCACTTGTCTGTGCTGGTCTTTGATGGTCATAGTCACAACTTTAATGGCTGGGTCACGGGTCGGTTTCTCCATCCTGATCCATCAAATGTTCGTGTGGCTGTGAGCAACACGACATTGTACCACAGTGGAAAACACAACCCGAAGCTTTAGGCACTTAGAGAGTTAAATGTGTGACATGCACAGCCACAGTAGCCTACGCTCATGTACTTTACAGTTCGCTAAATAGATGGCAATGAAACCAGTTCACCTCATTGCTGGATCCTTCACGTCGAGTCATGAGCGCCATGAGCTCCCCCTTGCCTGGGCCTTGTTGGGTCAGTACACGAAAACAGAGATATTAAACTCCTTCTCTCTGTCATTCTCAGGGTCCCCTGCATTCCCACAGTTTAAAGTTTATTTTAAGCTTTATCCTTTCCCACATTCTTTGGTTTTTTTAAGATAACGTGCATGTAATTAGGAAAATAAATTCAGATGGAAGCTGCCTTTGCAGGGACGGGTGCACAGCACAACAGTCACGGGCTGCAAGGAGGTGCTCCTCCTGTCTGTGCTTATTCTGGGGGAACGAGCTGTATCATCATCGCTTTGGAATAGTTAGGGAAATAAAAATCCAAAACACTGAGCACAGTTGAACCCTGCCAGGCTGTTTGGTCGTCTCTGAGTGGCTCAAGCAGACCCCACAGGCAGTCAGGTCTTATTCAGCCTTCATTTCTCTGTTGCTTTTTCTTGCAAGGGTGCAAACGAGCTAAAGACTCGCTTCAGCTCAGTTGAGCATGTTGCTGACTGGACATGTGCCCTGACGAGTGAAGGAGAATGAGCACAGCCCTGCCATCGGGAGCCCAGTGTTGGGAGGGACACGGACAGGAGAAAGGCTGTGGGAAACGCCTGGCTTCCGTGTGTCCAGGGCAGGAAGGAGACTGTCTTGCATGGGGCGAAGACCCAAGGGAAACCAGGTGAGTTTCGCTTTCATTCCGTAGCACGGCCTCATCAAGGGTTAGTCCCACCCAGCAGTGCTTCTGAGGCGTCCTCAGGCTGCTTTTCTGGGCCCTGGCAAGTGACGAGAATGCAAGCAGCTTCTGCTGTGCACCGGGCACAGAGCCTCGGGGTACTTCTCAGGAGCCCTCCACCACCACACAGGGCAGGACACTGGTCCCTTTCGTTCTCTGCCTGGAGCGGCATCTGGAACGTAGCCGACAACAGACACTCGTCGATCAAATCAATGGATGATAGAACCGGCGTGTCACACAGTAGATTCTCGTATTAAAGTCTTATAGGAAGTGGTCTTTGTAGACGAGATGGTATAAAATCTGGACATGGGAACTACAAAACTTACCCAACACCCACTTATTAATGGGCATTTCCTGCACCTCAGTTAGCATGCTGAGCCCAGTGGGCACAACAACACAGTTTTTGTCCCGCCGGGGAGCTACTGCTGTCCGGTGGGAGACACGGCATGGAAGCTGGCGCAGAAAATACGGCGTGAGCTAGAGGACGGCTAAGTTGGAGTGAGGACCTCCGGGCACGGAGCTCATGGCCCACCCTCAGTAAATGTGTGGCAGAAACTCCAGCCAGAATGCTCGGTGCAGGGATTCCTGAGTTAATGACCCCGTGTGATGCTCCGCAGGCTCCTACAGCTTGTTCTGGGACGCAGGCAGGTCTGTCGGTGACCGTGTTAGATGGCAGCAGAAGCCGAGTAGAGCACTGTCTCCACTTGTGCCTGGAACTGAACGACCTGTTGGTCGACGGTGATCACCAGCTCGAGTGGGAGGTTCTGCGGGACAATAGGAGTGGCGCTTCCGTAAGGCTGTTGAGCATCTCCTGTGTGCCCAGGCCTCACGTTCGTTATCGTGTCTTGTACCTTCTTAGCAGATGAGAAACCGGGATTCAAAGACGGCAAGTCACCTAGACGGGCCTTGTTGCTGGTGGGCGCCAGGGTCAGCGTCCCACCGGGCTTCGGGGCTCGGGATCTGGTGCTCGTTTAACCATAGCACAGCGCGGGGGCTCACGGGGGACGTGGACAGATGCAGCCACTCCCAGGGCAGGCCCCTCAACGGACAGCGGGGAACAGCGCTGGCGGGGTGTGGCCAAGAACGCAGCGGAGAAGCGCCGGTCCCCACGGGGTCCCCGCTGACCCGAGAGCCTGCGTGGCTCCGAGACCACCCCGCGGATAGTCCTCACCACCAGTATCTGCACGACAGTCCTGGGCCCCTTCAGGCGTGGGGCTCAAGGAGAGAATGGTTCTCTGTTTTATCTCTTTAAAGATTTTATTTATTTAATTATTTGACAGAGAGAGACAGCAAGCGAGAGAGACGGCACAAGCAGGGGGAGCAGCAGAGGGAGAGGAGAAGCAGGCTCCCCACCGAGCAGGGAGCCGGACATGGGGCTCGATCCCACGACCCCCGGGATCATGACCAGAGTTGAAGGCAGATGCTCAATGACTGAGACCCTCAGGCACCCTGAGAGAATTTTTTTTTTCTTACATTTAACTTTATTGTATTTGAAATAAAAGTACTATTTCCACAGAGAATTGTGAAAACGTGTTATGCTAACTTCCTGACCTCAACATGAAAACCCTGGATTTCCATATTGATCATGCATTCCTTTCTGTAGGTCATTCCAGAACACTGCTTTTGTCTTCTCACCTAGTGAGGCAACTCAAGAGAGAATATTTTTACTGGGAGAAGTAGGTGGCTTTGAAGCAGGCTGACCAACTTGTCCCAGTTTGTCCAGGCCTCTCCCACTTTTTTTTTTTTCTTTTCAGCATAACAGTATTCATTGTTTTTTCACCACACCCAGTGCTCCATGCAATCCGTGCCCTCCCTAATACCCACCACCTGGTTCCCCCGACCTCCCACCCCCCGCCCCTTCGAAACCCTCAGGTTGTTTTTCAGAGTCCATGGTCTCTCATGGTTCACCTCCCCTTCCAATTTCCCCCAACTCCCTTCTCCTCTCCATCTCCCCATGTCCTCCATGTTATTTGTTATGCTCCACAAGTAAGTGAAACCATATGATACTTGACTCTCTCTGCTTGACTTATTTCACTCAGCAGAATCTCTTCCAGTCCCGTCCATGTTGCTACAAAAGTTGGGTGTTCGTCCTTTCTGATGGAGGCGTCATACTCCATAGTGTACATGAACCACATCTTCCTTATCCATTCGTCCGCTGAAGGGCATCTTGGTTCTTTCCACAGTTTGGTGATCGTGGCCATGGCTGCTATGAACATTGGGGTACAGATGGCCCTTCTTTTCACTACATCTGTATCTTTGGGGTAAATACCCAGTAGTGCAATTGCAGGGTCATAGGGAAGCTCTATTTTTAACTTCTTGAGGAATCTCCACACTGTTCTCCAAAGTGGCTGCACCAACTTGCATTCCCACCAACAGTGTAAGAGGGTTCCCCTTTCTCCACATCCTCTCCCACACACGTTGTTTCCTGTCTTGTTGATTTTGGCCATTCTCACTGGTGTAAGGTGGTATCTCAGTGTGGTTTTGATTTGAATCTCCCTGATGGCTAGTGATGATGAACATTTTTTCATGTGTCTGTTAGCCATTTGTATGACTTCATTGGAGAAGTGTCTGTTCATATCTTCTGCCCATTTTTTGATATGATTATCTGTTTTGTATGTGTTGAGTTTGAGGAGTTCTTTATAGATCCTGGATATCAACCTTTTGTCTGTACTGTCATTTGCAAATTTCTTCTCCCATTCCGTGGGTTGCCTCTTTGTTTTGTTGACTGTTTCCTTTGCTGTGCAGAAGCTTTTGATCTTGATGAAGTCCCGAAAGTTCATTTTCTCTTATGTTTCCTTTGCCTTTGGAGACATATCTTGAAAGAAGTTGCTGTGGCTGATGTCGAAGAGGTTACTGCCAAGAGAATGGTTTTAAAAATAAATGGTAAGCCGTGAAGCCATGAAGCCTGAAACACACAAGTAACACTTTCATTTGATCTGCATGACAGCGTAGACATTTTTATATGTTAAAGAAAAACACTACTCACCATTTTTAACGAATACAATTATAGAAGTTTTAACATTTTGTTTTATTGGTGTTTTACCTAGACTCTTAGATCACTTTCTTCTCTGAATGACACCAGTCGTGTTGTATTGACTTACGCCGTGGCCAGTGGGAATTTTGGGGGCATCTGGTGGAGAGATCAGCCCATCAGAATCTGCACTGGCCCCACAGAACTTGAGTGAGTGTGGGTCTGAGCTCGCAAGGAACGCCAGCCTCCCATACATGGGAGCCGAAGGAAGTCTGGAGACACGGGCCGGCAGGGCCCGCTGAACACGGAGCTGTGTGCTCACAGCACGGCTCTGACCTGGCCGAGGAAAGAAAGAAATCACTCAGGACTGGCTTCTTTTTTTTCAAACTTATGTCCAAGTCTGACTAACTTTCCCAGAAATATTGTTTTAATATTTGATGAGCCAACAGCTTAAGGGCTGCAGACGGACTTCAGGTGGCCCCCGGGAACCCCAGCGAGAAAGGCCCCTTACCTCACGCGAAGTCGTCGCCGTCTCTACTTCCCACCCTTTGCTGACACGGCCCACAAGAACTGTGTCTGAAGAGAGACAGCTTTGCTTTCACTGTAATGATAATAAAAATACAATTATGAAATAATACAAATGTGCATATAAAACATACAGAAAAGCCAAACCCAACAGTGACCCAGCCAAGTACAGCAGTCTAGCCATGATCCCTAACAATGTCAAAGACAGACTCAGGCCTTAAAGGCTTATTCAAACAGCACTTAAAAATATGCAAACTTAAAAAAAAACAAAAAAAAACTCTACGCAAAAAATTCAAATGCAAGTCTGTATTTTTTTTAATTTTGAAATAATTTTAGACTTGCAGGAAATTCACAAAAATAATACATAGGTTTCCCACATACCCATCATCCTCTCAAGTTAATATCTTATGTGACCACAGTACAATTATCTAAACTATGAGCTGAATTACAGATTTCATTTGGATTTCATGTCTTCACTGTCGCCCTCACTGCCCTAGGACCCAGCGCAGGCCCCACACCGCCTCTTGTTACCAAAACCCCCTGGTCCTCGCGGTGTCTGCGGTTCTCAGTCTCTCCACGTCGCTCGTGAGAAGAGGGGACGTGTGGAGATCGTCCCTCGGTATCTTAGCACTGAGGACCCCAACGCGGACCTCTCGGCTGCGGCAGCGTCTGCTGGGTTTCTCTGATGCTCGGGTCACTGTTGCTCCCCTCGTAATCAAGTGTGTTGACTGACCCATTATGCACACCTCCGGTGCCTCTAATTCTAATCCAAGACTTGGGTTGACTCCTGACCCTGGCCTGTGCATGCGGCTTGTTTTTCTAAGGATGAGGTGAGCACGGCTCTCATATCTTCAGTGTAGTCTCCTGTTTCTTCGACCCTGGTACACACATGAAGTCTTTCTTAATGCTTATCCCATACCATTAAACAGCTAATTTACCAACTAGAATATAGTACTTGTGTACAAGTTTTTAATTTCTTTGCTACATTCACACTACGGGATCAGAATGCTGTCAGAGTGACACAGGCAAGTTCCTTCTCTTTCCGGCCCTCTGGCTCACATACACCATTCCCTCCAAAGACGGTAAGTTTACCGTGTGGTTTTCCGGTCGTTCGAGGTCACTTTCCGGATCTCTGACTCTGTTTAAAGTGAAGTTTTATTTACATGGTGGCTTTCCGAAGACCTCTGGTGAGGCTGGCGGAAGACAGCCCCGGGGAGGAGAAGGTGGGCATCTTGGCACCGTGGCCAGTGTCCCCCCAGGCTCCCGTGGGGTGCAGAAACACTTCTGAAAGTACTCGGAGCAGAGACAGGACCCCAAACAGGCACAAGGCTACTTGCAGGTCATTCCAAGTCAGACACATCCACCTTTCCTGGCTGCTCCCCACGCACAGGGACGCTTTTATCTATGTGGTTCGCTTCTCTGGACATTGGACAAGGGCAGTTTCAAGTCCAGCAGAGATTAAAGGGTAAAACTCCAGGGGCTGGCAAGAGGCATGTACGCGAGGAGAGAATTATGTTTTGCGAGGATGGGTGCGTGCAGACTTTCAGATCTCCGGGAATCTGTGGGGCTTATGGCTCGTCTGTCGTTCTCACCATCCCGCCGCCTGGAGCTGCTGGGGCCTGACCTTCCCTGGTGGTCTCCAGGGCAGAGCCAGACTCCGGAGGAGGTGTGCCCCCCATCCCCCACGCAGGGGCTCTTCGGGGGAGGTGTGGGAGGCAGGGCTGGGGCGTCACCCTCTGTTTTTATCAAGGGTCAGCGGTTTTCCTTGGGTAAACGTTTCTCAGCTTGTCTTATGCTTAATGGTCAGAGTTCGGAATAGTTGTTTTTGACAATTTCGTCAAGCTTTTTCATGGCTTTTCGAAGAGAGTTACCCCGAGCTTCTACGCCGCGGTTCTGCTCATCCCCGGCCAAGACAAAACCGTTTCTTCCCTTTGCCTAAAATAGATACTCCAGTGCAGACTGACTGTGAGTTGGGTAACGGAACTTCCCACACCCCCACGTTTTTTTAATCTCCTCCTTTGCTGCACTCTAATCGATTCAATCCAAGGAGTGGGCTGTGGGGAGGGGAGACGAGGCCGATTTAGTTTCACCCTGGTTGGATTATACCCTATCAGGTTTGGCCTTGGCTCTAGTCTGTAAGGATTTTGGAGAGTGAAATACCACTGTACATATTTGTCCCGACACATTTGCTTAACCCAGGAACATGGTGATCAAGAGTGTACAATGAACCCGACACGCTAACGAGAACTTCGAGTAGGGATAGGCCTGGGAAGGCCGGTTATCCTCGAGTTTTCCGCAGCGTTTGTGCTGGAGGGAGCAGTGCCCTTCCCAGATTAGGGTCCTGTTCAGGCCCCGGGTGCAGCCGAGCGCAAGGAAGCCAGCAGCGTTCACAGCTCGCATGCGGCCGGTTTGTCTCGCGACTTAGAGAAGGTGAGGCCCACCGTGAGGCCGACTCAGACGGAGCCGCACACGCGTTCTGTGGGAGCTCCGGGAACGCCCGCGCCAGCCGCATCCTTCTGCAGCGCTTCAAGACTCCGCGAACCACAGAGAGGCGCCGGTTTTGGGGAAAGCGACTGTCTCCTAAGTACTGTTTCTCAAACATCGATCATCTCAGAAGGGGATTCAATTCTTTAGTTCTGGCGTTAAGTCGTTCTCCAAAAACCAACTTATGTGTCTGAAAAATCACAATCATTTTACCTCCTCTCGTTATTAAATCCTCATTAATTTATAATCAGAATCAAGAACATATTTGAAGAAATCTTTCTGTTTCCAAAAGCTCCGTTACCAGGAGTAGGGGTTGTTCTTCCGTTTGCTAGGCTATTCCGCAACGTCTACAAAGAAAGCGAAAAGGCCTATTTTCACTCACTACTGCCACCGGGTTTGAGGAAATATTTGTGATGTAATGAAAATGCGGAAACTATTTCAATCTGAGACATTTTCAGTGACTTTCTGTAACGTGAGGATGTAGTACTCCGCTCTGAGCATAACTGACAATGTTCACTGTCATTTTAAATCTTCAGCCGGCGTCACGGTACACATCTCAGGGTGTGAGTGGAAATGAAGCTTAGAAAATACAGTTTTTCTTTGTTTTTATTCATACTACCCAGAAATCAGAACATGAGCCGCAGACGATTTAGTTACTGAAGTCCTTAAGTATTTATCCACATTTGTAAGTGCTCATGCCTATATTTTGTATAATTTACACAATGTAGATTTTTATTAAAATACCACCTTTTGTCTTACCCTAACCGATTAAGTTTATGAAACAATGTGTTCGCTGTGATAGCTGCATTTTTTTTTCTAATTCGCACAAAAATACTGACACCTTAACATATGCACACGTCAATCCAGACTCTCAGTTTGAAGGTAACTGAGTAAGTGAACGTTCCCCCTTTGTCCTCTGGGAAGTCACTGAAAAGCCACAAGGGCAATGCATTTTTAAAGAATGATGAAAACTCCATTTTTAACAAAGCACATCAGCAGGTATAATCTGCAGATTCCATGTGAATTCTAAGGAACGTCGAAGAGAACGGACGGACGTGGGCCGCGGTGCGCAGAGAGAACCTGCGGGCAGGCGGGTGTGGAAAGCAGACGCGCTTCCGGGCGCCGAGAAGCAAAAGCCAGACAGGAGGCCCCCGGGGAGGCGAACACCCAACCCGGCCCCACACCAGCCCTTTTCACACCGTGGAAAAGACGGGTGTGCACAAGGAATCGAGACAAACCACATGTGCGGAAAGCGGCGCCCTTCTGTGGCGAAGGAAAAGTGAGTCTCTGCATCAGGCAACCCGCGGGAGGAAGAGCGCGGCTGCTCTCGCCGGCCAGGGGACTCTAGAAAACAGTGCTCGGGGCACCCACTGATGCAATGACTAGGGACACAGAAGACCAGGGACAAGACTAACGAAGGAAGGAAGGAAAGGGAGGGAGGGGATGGGGTGGGGGAGGGAGGGAGGGAAGGAGGAAAGTGGGGGAGGGGATGGGGGGTAGGGAGGGAGGGAGGAGGGAAGCAGGGGGAGGGGATGGGGGTAGGGAGGAAGGGAAGGAGGGAAGCAGGGGGAGGGGACGGGGTGGGGGAGGGAGGGAGGAGGAAAGCAGGAGGAGGGGACGGGGTGGGGGAGGGAGGGAGGAGGAAAGCAGGGGGAGGGGACGGGAGGGGGAGGGAGGAAAGGAAACTACAAAACCAAGTAGCTACATTGTTTCCAGGGGTCCGGATCGCAACCAAACATCTCATGGGTCCCAAAACCCGAGCTAAGGTAAAGGCAGATCAAGAAGCAGAAAAGCAAAATCTTCAGGAAGAGACGGTGAGAGAGCAGAGAAGACGAGCCCGAGCGAGGAGAAGTCAGAACAGCACGGTCCGTCCCACACGGTGGCAAACCCAGAAGCGGCATCTGGTGAGGAGTTACCTCAGGAAACTCAGGAGAAAGCAGGAGATTAAAGCTGGAAAGAAGTGAAGAAAGATCGAAAAGACTTTCCGACAGTGAGTCAGGCCTCAAAGTCCTTGTGGCGACGGGGTCAGAAAGAGGAGAATCGGGAGGGCTGGGGAACAGGGCTGACCTGGCCCAAAGAGGGGGTTTAGCAGGCAAACAGGTGGAAGGATCCTGTGGGATGGGCGCCCCGAGCAGCCAGACCCGTACTGGACTCCAGTGGGAGCTGGAGCTGCACGGGGGACACAGGACAAGCAGCCACGTCTGCGGCCCAGAGGCTGGCGGGAGACCCCAGGTAACCAGAAACCCCAGACGATCACGCACGGCCAAAAGGGTTAGTGAGGAATGAGCTCTGCGCACGGAAGGGGAAGGGCGCCCGGGTCCCACGGCCCGGCTTGGGGTCCAGGCTCACACCACCCGGGGGGGCCCCCGACGGGCCTTTCAGCGGGAAGTACTTCTGGACGGTTAGAGCACGCAGGCCCTCGGCAAAAACACACTTTCTCTGCAGGTCTGCAACCCGAAGCCGAGACACAAAGACAGCTGCCAGGAAATCGATCTGCTTCCTACCAAAGAATCACCAAACCGCACGGAAACAAGGCCCGGGCGGGTAAGAAAGAGCCAAGAACTGAGCAGAGTAAAGGACCCACGAAGGGCGCCCAGCGTTGGAGTTCTCACACGCGAGCTGTGGAGTCGCAGCGGTCACGCAAGCACAGCAGAGGCCAGCAGAGCGAAGCCAGCACAAGAGACTAACAGAGAGAGGAAGCACATCTGGAGATTCGGCTGGAGAAAGTCCGGGAAGTAAAAAGGGGGCCACTGAAATGTACAAGCTGGTGGTGCATTGCGCCGCGGCCACAACGGAAGGTGAGTTTAGGGAACAAAAGGTCGTGTCTGAAAACATGCTCCGAAGCACAGTCCGATGAGACCAGGCGACAGAAGACGCAGGAAAAGCGTGGCCACGGCGAGGAGGCTGGCACTTCCTGCGAGCTCGGGGGGAAAGAGGGAACCAGAGAACACAACAAAACTTTAAGGACGTTTGCTCAGAACGTTTCCGAATGGTTGAAAAGGCAGTCCCGGGCCCAGGGAGCCCAGTGTGCTCTTATCCTAAGGAAAAGGGTCAACACTGAAAATAACCGAACTGAAGATCAAAGGGTTTTGCTCCGCCCCTTCTCACGACAGACAGAAATGGCTGCAAATGGACCAGAGACCTAAATACAAACCCCAAGCGGTAATGCCGCAAGGAAACCCCTGAGAGACTCCTCGAGGCGGAGGGTTTGGCAGAGACCGCTCAGTTCACAGAGGAAACACCGATGAGACTTTACAAAACTCTTGCGCTCTAAAGTGCGTTGTGAAGAGAATGGGAACGCGGGCCGCACGCCGTGAGAAGATCCTTGCACGTCGGATATCTGGTTTTATCCAAAATATAGAGAGAAATTGCAGGACTCGAAAAACAAAACAAAATTAAAATGAGGACAACACTGACCTGGGGAGTCAACTGCGTGTGATACAGGAAGGGCAGAGTGCAGCATGGTCCCTCGGGAAGTAAAAATGGAAGCCGCGACCCAGCTGCAGAGCCATCGGACGCCGGGCAAGGACCGCGCTCCGGGCCCGATTCTCACAGCGTTTGCCCACGGGCGCCCTGCATCCCACCTGCCGCCGGGGGTCCCGCTTCCCACCCCCATCCTCAAACCTGCCTGTTCTCCAGCCAGTTAACGGCTTTGGAGCCTGTGTTTCACCACCCCCCACCCCGCACCATCCCAGGATCTCCTGCCACGTCCCCCCCTTTGTCTCGGATTCCCGTCCTGTGAGCTCCCCTCGAGGGTGCTGTGCCGTCCACTGCCGCGAAGCTGACCACACTCCACACGGCAATTACCGCTAGTCCCCAATTCTGGACACGCCCCTCTCTGGACACGCCAGATTTCAAGAGACCAGCGGGGCCCTGGCTCGGCCTCTGTCCCTCACCAGGCCTTCCCATCTGGAAGTCTCCGGGGAGGTGCCAAGGCTAAACCCAGGGGACATCCTGCACCCACCCTCCCTCCTGCCCACAGCCCGAGTTCCACTGAAACCAGCTCACGCCCAGCCTCCTCCCAGCCCCACACCTCTACACCTCGCTGGAAACCCTGGCGGGCTCCCTGCCGTGAAGAGAAGGCAGGAAGGAGGGAGGACTCCGCCCCGCGGCCTTTCTGAAACTCTCCCCCGCCCTGTGTGAGCCCTTCCCTGGTGACAGAGGGCGCCTGCTTCCCGACCTCACCCTTCTCAGGGAATTCGGTGCCCACGGGTGCTTCTGCTCGGGAGACATTTCCCGCAAACCCCCCAGCACCGCCCTCTCCTTCTCTGTTTCTTGCTGGAGTATCTTCACCTCCGAGAGACCTCTGCACCCCCTGAGCAGCTCTCTTACCCCCTCCAGAAACTCCAGTTTTGTTTTCTTTCTAGCATTTCTCACTTTCTGAAATTATTGTGGTGGTTCTTGTTTTATGTCCTAGGAACCGTGCATCCCTCCAGGCTAGCTCCATGCGCCCGTATCCCCAGCACACCGGCAGTACCGAGCGGAAGAGGCCCTCAGAAAAGTGTTTCCACAAACCACCTGAGTCCGCCTTGGAGATGAGGAACTGCCAAAGAGCAAAGAGACACCACCCACCCGGGGACCCCGAAAGTCTCCCCCACGGGCCGCTGTTCTCAGGCAGCGGACTCCTTCCAGTGCAGGCGGGCCTGGCTGGCGTGAGTCGGTTTGGGCTGGAAGCCTCATTCCTACATGGATGACCATCAAGGAGAGCGAGGAACCGGTAGGAAGGGACCCTGAGAAGAACTCAGGCTTGCAGACTGGTATTCCAAGGAGGCCTTGTGTGCAGACCGAGAGAGAAGAGCCCTGCGGGCTTCTGCATGAGCCGGGCCATCTTCTGTATACATACGGCATCACACCTTGGAGCAGAATAACATCGCTTCTTCTCTTTCCGATGTATCCTATCCGAACTCTCAGTGCCAGAGACGAGTTGGAAGCGCGGGTTAAGCCAGTGCATCTGGGATTCTTCTGGTGGCAGAGAAACACACTAGTAACTGCGATCGTTGGAGCTAAGCTTCGGGAGCTGCTTACCGGAGACACAACTGCCTGGCCCAGGGCCTCTGCGCATGCACCCCTGCTCCCGGCCCTGCAGGGCAGGTGTGTTCTGGAGAGGCCGAGTGAATTCTAACCTGTCGCAGGGAGTCATTTGCCAGACACAATGTGCGGTGGGTGGAAAGCCCAAAGTCCACTGTCTGCCTGCAAAACCATGTCGAAGGACGTGAGGGTTCTGGCCCAAGGCCAATATTCACATTTCAAAGTTTTAGAAGAGGTAGCCATCTCATAAATTCACAGGACAGTCAGATTTCACTTTTGCCTCAGTTTTAGGCGGAGTGATCTGACTTTTGGGTGGAAAATCCGTCATGTCCAAAGCTCTTGGATCCGCCACCCTCACTGCAGGGAGCAGGAGGGGCCCAGCTGGCATCTCTCACCTGACGGACGTGTTG
Source organism: Eira barbara (assembly GCA_020311275.1). Lineage (NCBI taxonomy): Eukaryota > Metazoa > Chordata > Mammalia > Carnivora > Mustelidae > Eira > Eira barbara. Next base: position 139,010 of record JAHRIG010000075.1, read on the forward strand.
GAGTGCGTTATGTTGTTGGAGATGTTTTCAGGAAACCCTGTAGCCTCATTTGAACTCTCCTAGAAGCAGTAAGGTAAACCACATTGAAGCAAAATTAAGACGGTTCTGCACAAAGGATTGGCGCGGTGACATCGGGAACACTTAGGAAGGAGTTGCTAACGTTCGTTGCGATCTTTGTAAATGTCTGCCGCTCTGACGGACAGCTCGCGACGCTGTCTCAAATCCCTAACCAACTGAGTGGGGACCTAGATGACTTAGGCAACCAGACAAACAGGAAGCCGAGAACGCTGAAATTTACGAGAGAGCATATGGGAAATGTGTGTTATGTACCACAGATGGCAAGGGCCAGTTCAAAGTGGTTAGTGCTGCTGGGTTAGGGTTTCTTTCTTTTTTTTTTTTTTTAATGTTGTTAATTCTAATTGAAACCTTTGTTAAAGTTTCCAAATTGTAGATAATATTGAAGAAATGCTCATGAGCATTTTGGATGAGAAAATGTTTTTCTTTTTACCAAAGTTGCCTTTTAGTGAAGTCTAAAATGTAAAACATTGTCATGGTTGGATGATTTGGTTGAATTCTTTTCAGTACAGACTACAGACTCAGAAGAGTGTTCTAGAGTCCAGGTCTTGGTAAAAGCAGGGAGACTTGGGCACACTCCAACTCTCCCAGGCCTTCTCTCTGTCCTCTGCTCAGCTGGGAACTAGATGCCCCTCCGGGGACAGACCACTGGGCCGGGCACTGTAAACAGATGGGGACACAGCACCTGCTCTCCGCACCAAAGCACTTGGTAGTAAGCGGCGTGGGGTAATTAAAGTAGGTAGATGGCAAATTAAAATATCCACAGTAATGAGAAAGTGCCAAAACGTAACCTTAACAAGAAATATGCAAGTTACACATGAGGGCACTTTAAAACATCCCTAAAAACAACAAAATTAGACTTGAGCCAATGGAGAGATGTCCTTTATCCTCTCTTGGGCAACTGACAATCATAAGGGTACCAGTGTTCCTTATGTCAATACACGAATTTAACAAAATCCCACTAAAAAACATACTAAGTCTGTATTCTAGGGATAGTCAACTTGATTGTAAAGTTCACATGTGGAAATAAACAAAAGGAAGAGCCAGGGAACTTTCAAAGAAAGCAGTGAGAAGAGTCGCTAGTCACAGTTGAAACGTGACATCCCCTCTTGTCACCTACTTAGCGTGTTGTGGGGAATGAGTATGCAGCCGGGTCTTTCCTGCACTTTACTTATTTTAAGATTTTATCCATTTATTGACAGAGAGAGAGCCCAAGCAGGGGAGGGACAGAAGCAGACCCGCTGTTGAGCAGGCTCCCTGCAGGACTTGAACCCAGGACCCTGGCACAGAGACCGGAGCTGAACCCACTGAGCTCCCAGGAGCCCCCTTCCTGCAGTTTAAACGAGCATATGTTTCTGGCCTTCAGTACAACAATTCTCTTTTTGTTGTGTCTAACTTACCGTTTTGATAATTTTTTTAAAGATTTTATTTATTTATTTGACAGAGAGAGATCACAAGTAGGCAGAGAGGCAGGCGGAGAGAGAGGGAGAAGCAGGCTCCCCGCTGAGCAGAGAGCCCGATGCAGGGCTCGATCCCAGGACCCTGAGATCATGACCTGAGCTGAAGGCAGAGGCTTTAACCCACTGAGCCCCCAGCGCCCCTAAGTTACTGTTCAATCCATTCTTTACCTTCTTGGGTTATTTTCTTTTCAATTCCAAGTTTTCCATTTAGTTTTCTCCTATTATATCAACTTTCTGTTAAATTCTACACTTTATCGTGTGTGCGTGTGCGTGTGTGGTTTAAGTTTTTCTTTAAATCCCAGCCAGTCAGCACCCGGTGTGAGTTTCAGGAAGAATCTGCTGATTCTGTCATGCACCCGGGGGCCATCACACGTGCCTCCTTCACCCCCACCACCCAGCGCCCCCAGCCCCTCCTCCCTCCGGCAACCCGCAGTTTGTTCTCCGTAGTGAAGTCTGTTGTGTGGTTTTCCTCTCGTTTTCCCTCTACGTTCGTCTGGGTTGTTTCTTAAATTCTACATATGAGTGAGACCCTATAGTATTTGTCTTTCTCTGACGGACTTATTTTGTTTAAATAATACCATCTAGTCCCATCCACGTTGTTGCAAGTGCCAAGATTTCGTTCTTTTTCTGTGACTGATACACCATCGCACGCGCCCTAACTCCCTCACCTTCCGGTCCTTGAATGTATCATCACTTGTTTATGATAATTCAATGGAAGATGAGTACTGTGTCATCTTCGTAAGTTTAAAAGTTTACATTTTGTAACCTTCCAAGGATGTGAGGCCATGGCACACAGAGCCCGGGGGCACACGCACGCACGCAGAAAGCCACAAAGCCACGTGTGGGACTGGGAATGCACAAGCTCGGGGGCGCTGACCTTTGAGGAAGGAGAGGTCAGGAAGCCTGGAGGGGGACACTTGGTTTTGTTTCCTGCTGGGTGACAATAACTCGGGTCTTTGTGCTTTTCCTCCTGTCTTCCGAGTTGCCTCTGAACAGACGCTGACACGCGTGTGTGACGTACGGGAAAGCACCGTGGGAGGAGAAGCCGGAGAGGGAGGACCGCGCTCTCGCGAGGCTGCTTCGGCTGCTGGGTCAGAGCGAGGGGTCCTGACTGGAGACTGTTAGAAAATGCTAGGGCTGAGCCGACAGCGGCCCAATTTACGGTGGTCACACAGGCGGGTTGGGGTCGGTGTGCAAGACGAAAAGGAGAGTCAAGAATGACTCCTAAGTAGTCCTGCGGCCGAGGAAACGGGCGGACGGAATTCCCACTGGCTGAGAAGGACCAGGCCTAGCAATGGGAAAGCCAAGGTGCAGTTTGGGGTTAGGGTTGCGATGCTGTTAGCCACCCAAACAACGCTGTCGAGTGTGTGGTTGGAGGCAAGCTGGGAGTTCAAGGAAGAAGCCAGAGGGACCACGACAGCCCAGGTGAGCTCCTGAATTTGCCCTCTCCCACGGGTTCGCCGAACACGTAACTACTCGGAGAGGGATCCCTCAGACAGAAACCCGGAAACTAGTTAGTCCTCCACCTTGGGTAACTAGGAAATAACCACATCCAAACGGGCAGGACGGGGTGAGACACACTGTCAACTAAACCCTTCTCCCCGGCACAACACCATGCCCCCAGCCCCCAGCTTCTCCCTGAAGAGCAAAGGTTTGGGCTCAGACACCTGGTGCCCCGACTTTAAGGCTGCCATCCAAGGGGCGAGCTCCCAAATCACTGAGCTCTGAAAGCCACCGTGGTTCTGTTTACAAGGCCCCTGGCTGCAGCAAACCGAGACGCGGTTCTTAGTAAGAGCGAGGACACTCACGGCACCTCCCCCTACCCCCTGGGCTCGGCTCCGAGGGAGCAGCATTAGCACCCACCTCCCATGTTCTCTGTCCCCTGTGCCTCTTTCCTGGAGGAGACGGGACCACATCCTTCATGAGCTGCTGCCTGACGGTCCAGCCCCCAATGAGCACACATCGGGGCGCTGGCTGTGATCCCACTGGGGGCCCGAGGGGCCGGCAGACACTTACCTGCTTCCTCCCTCTGGCTTGTTCCAACAATGAAACCACGCATCTCTTTGGAAGACTGGTCCCGCATCAGACACCCCATCTTTTAAAGCTGCCTTTAGAAGTGTGGACCCCAGACGGCCGACCTCGGGCAGCAGGGCTCGCGTTCACGAGGCCCAAGGACTGCAGCGAACCGAGCAGCGGCCCTCAGTGGGCCCCGGCACCCCACGCCAACCCAGGCTCAGTGCCCAGGGAGTGGGTGGGAATGTTTATCTCCCAGGTTCTCCCCAGAAAGAGCCGAACTACTTGCTTTCTCAGTGCTGCCTGAGGGCCCAGCTTCCCATCAGCCTGTGTCTGGGTGCTGACCGGGACCTGCCCTTCTGGACATGGGTGGTCGTTGGCACATCTTCAACCCCTGGAAGCCACTGAGAACAAAGGAGTTCATTTGGACAACCACAGGGTTTCGAGAGGCAGCCTGGAGCTCAGTAACAAGGCTGAGCTGCTACAGGAGACCACGGGGACGGGACGCCCAGGAAACAGCAGGTACGCGGAAGAGGAAGAAGCGTGCAGGGAGCATCTTACAGAGGAAAGAACACAACGGATCTCGGAAATGGAACTTGGTAAAGTGGCGATCTGCGATGTACCCATCAGGAAGGGCAACATAACAGTAACGGAGACGCTCACGGAGGGCGGAGACAATGACGGCCGAGGCGGGAAGTTAGATAAAGAGACGGAAAGTATGAACAAGTACAAGACAGAAATCACAGAACTGAAGTCCAGGAGTGAACGGTTAAGAAGGAATTCTGGAGACATTCTCCGTACAAAAAGGTGTTTTTATTAAAGCACGAGGACAGGTCCCGGGGCAGGAAGAGCTACCCCAGATTGTGAAGAGCCACAGTTTTAAGTTGGTGGGGTAGAGACGAAGGAAGTTTACAGAAGGATTTTCATATGTTAAAGAGGACACGGGATCCTAGAGTTAAGGCTCTTACCCAGCTAAGGTTGCTTTTTGCCCGGTGAATTCTTTGAGGATTATCACGCTCTGCTTGTCTCAAGTATTTGTGGATGCGCTGCGAGTTGTAAGGAAAGTTAATTTTATCTACATTTCTTTTACCTTCGTTCTCCTCATCAAAGGACATAATACTTGAACTGAGAAAGTCAACAGAGGGGGCAGAAGGGAGAATCAGCAAATTCCAGGGCAGGGCAGTGGAATCCATCCCGTCAGACGAGTGGAGAGGAAAAGAATGAAAAGGAGTGACGACAGATGAGGGACTTCTGTGAGCCAATGGATGCATCGAGGGTCCCAGAAGGAGAGAGAGGGAAAGGGGCAGGAGGCTTATTCAAACTAGTAATGGCTGAAAACATCCCTCGCCCGAGGGAAGAAGCAGACATCCGGAGAGTCCCAAACAGGGGCAGTGAGGAGGCGCTGGGAGACGTCGCCCTTTAAACTGCCGGAGACCGAAGACAAGGATAGAATCTCCAAAGCAGTAACGGAAAAGCAACTCGTTATGTCAAAGGGAAGCCCCGTAAGACTATCGGCAGATCTTCCAGCAGAAACGCTGAAAAAACAAAACCCGAAAAGCAGAAAACACCTGCCAACCAAGAAGGCTCCGTCCGAGTCATCCTCCGGAACTGAAGAGGACAGAACGAGCTTTCCAGACAAACCGAAGCTGAAGGAATTCATCCCCACCAAAACAGCCCAACAGGAAACTCTGGAGGGGTCGGTTCTGCCGCTGAGAGGGAAGGGCTCTCGTTAGTAAGAAAGAATACAACTCGCGGGCGAAGGTCACGATGTAGTTAAATTCAGAACATTCTGATACTGTAACGATGATGGGAAAATCACAAAACTCTAGTATAAATAGTAAAAGAAAAGTATTGGGGCGCCTGAGGGGCTTAGTCGATAAGCGTCTGCCTTCGGCTCAGGTCATGATCCCAGGGTTCTGGGGTCGAGCCCCACGTCTGCTCCCTGCCCGGCGGGAAGCCTGCTTCTCCCTCTGCCACTCTCCCTGCTTGTGCTCTGTGTGTGTCTCTCTGTTAAATAAATAATTTTTAAAAATCTAAAAAAGTATTAGTAACTATACAATAGTTTTAATGGATATGAATTGTAAAAAAATGTAAATTGTGACATCATGGAGAAAATGAGGGTTTATAAAAGCTTTTCTGTGCATCACAGTTGTTATCAGTGTAAAGTGCACAGCTGTAGCTCTAAGATGTTTTGTGTAAGTCTCACGGTAACCACAAGCAAAAACCCGCAGAAAATGCACAAAAACAAAGAGAACGGCATGAAAACGTACTGACCATGACGGAAAACCCTCATAAATGGAAAGGGAAGCAAAGTGAAAGAGAAGAACTACACAACAGCCAGAAAACAATGAGCAAAGGGTTAATAGTTAAGTCGCAACATTCCCAAGTCACTTCGAATGTAAATGGACTGAAGTCAGAAGACTTACTTTGAAAGACTCTCACTTCAGACGTGAGGACACACTCAGACCAAGAGTGCGGGTTTGGAGCCCTAAAAGGACAGCGGTCCCTATACTTATGTCACACAGCATAGACTTTAGGCCAAAACCCACAACAAGACGAAGGTCACTATGTAATGATAACGGGGTCGACTGACCGAGTCCAGGGAACAGCCACGACGACGCACAAAACACCAGAGCGCCCTGACTGCACACGGCCGAGGCCGGCGGGCCTGAAGGGAGAGAGACCGTAGTGCAGGCCCGGGGGAGGGGGCGCAGGGGTGGGGACGGCAACCCCCCGCATGCGACAGAATGCATCATCCATTTTCAGTTTTTCAGTTTTTTTTTTCACTGAAAATAGAGCTACCCTACGACCCAGCAATTGCACTACTGGGTATTTACCCTAAAGATACAAACGTGGTGCTCCGAAGGGGCACGTGCACCCGAATGTTTATAGCAGCAATGTCCACAATAGCCAAACTGTGGAAAGAACCTAGATGTCCATCAACAGATGAATGGATCAAGAAGATGTGGTATATATACACAATGGAATACTATGCAGCCATCAAAAGACATGAAATCTTGCCATTTGTGGCGACGTGGATGGAACTAGAGGGTATCATGCTTAGCGAAATAAGTCGATCGGAGAAAGACAACTATCATATGATCTCTCTGATATGAGGAAGTGGAGATGCAATGCGGGGGGGTTGGGGGGAGGTAGGAAAAGAAAAAATGAAAAGATGGGATTGGGAGGGAGACAAACCATAAAAGACTCAATCTCAAAGAACAGACTGAGGGTTGCTGGGGGGAGGGGGGACGGGAGAGGGTGGTGGGGAAATGGACATTGGGGAGGGTATGTGCTATGATGAGTGCTGTGAAATGTGTAAACCTGGCGATTCACAGACCTGTACCCCTGGGGATAAAAATACATTATATGTTTATTAAAATGAAAAAAATTAAAAATTAAAAATTAAAATTAAAAAAAAAAAAAGAATGCATCATCCAGACAGAAAATCATGAGGAATTGGACTTGGGCTACTTGTCAGAGCAGCCGGACCCACAAACATTCCGTGCTGCGGCGGCAGGACACACAGGCAACGTTCTCCAGGACAGATCAGCCCACAAACCACGTCCTGATGCATTTGATAAGGCAGAAATCCCATCAGACATCCTTTCTGAACACAGTGGTACAGCAGTAGAAATCCACTACAAGGAAAAACTGGGAAATCCGTCCGTCCGTATGTGGAGATGAAGCAAGGAGCACACAGGACCCGCCCACCGCCGCCATCACACCGCACAGGGAGAACGTGACAGCGTGTCCCCGGGGATGGGTGCGAACGAGGTGCTCACCCCTGCCGCTTCTGTTCAACTCGGGGCTGGGAGTCCCGTGAGGACAGTCAGGCAAGGAAACAAAGCGGGGGGCAAAGCGGAGTGGGAGACGCAGACCTCCGGTTGGGGAATGACTGAAAGACCACACCGGGAAGGGACGAGCACAGTTACCTCTGCTTGCAGATGACAAGCTATTGGGTCTAGAAAGCCCCAGTGTTTGTTAACCGATGAATGGATAAAGAAAATGTGAGGTTATATACATGGAAATCCTGGAGTTTGAGGAAATATGGATGGACCCTGAGGGCATTACCCTAAGTGAAACAAGACAGTACAAGGAACACTGTATGATCTCAATTACACGGGTTCTAAAAAAGCCCAAGCTCGCAGAAGCAGAGCAGTAGGGTGGGGGTCACCGCAGGCTGGGAGGCGGGGGAACTTAACATCCTGGTCGAAGGCTACAACTTTCCAGGCATAAGAGGAACAAGTTCCAGGTCGAGTGTCCAGCACGGTGACCAAGTTCGGTAATATCGTATTAGATCACTGAGATCCGCTAAGAGAAGAGAACACCGGTGTTCTTCCCAAAAAACAAGTAAATAAATAAGTAAAACAATTGAAATGATGATGGGTTAACTCACTCGGTGGGTCCTTCCCCAGTGTATCTGTACATCAAACCATCACACTGTGGGCTTTAAATACTACTACGACTGCTAATAATATTAAATAAATACCAGTGTATTTGTCAAGCATGTATTAGTAAACCCAAAAAGAAAACAAGTCAGGCAGCCAATCACCGTGCTGGGTTTTAACCTTCAGGCCAACCTCAGGGCCTCTTTCTTTACACAGAGAAAGTACGAAAAACAAGACATTAACTCATCATTTAAAGAACATTTATTTAGGCACAACTAGGCCATGTCAACATAAGTTGATTCTCCCACTAGAAATGAATAAACATAACCCCACGCAGAAGAAAAGTCCATGCCATCTTTGTCCAATGCAGAGCAACTGAAACCCGCGACAGCATGTCTCTGCTACCAACACACATGGAGGTGGTTTTTTAGGAAATAAAGATCATCTTTAAGGATTCATACTCTAGCTTGCACCTACAACTAGGATTACTAAATACCTTCCTTAAGCAGATTCCTTCTTCTCTAGGCAAACAGAAATACATGAGTCGGTATTCACACCCTGCCCTTAAGATCCTCAATGAGAATAAGCAATTACCATACAGAGCGCCACTTGCGGGCTTAGCGATGCTTGAAAAGGACCACAAAAGGGCTGCGACCATATGAATTGGAGCATATTAACTATTAAATAGGATGTGTGATAAAATTAGTATGAAGTATTTAAACGTATGTGAGTTAACCATTTATAGAGAGAGAAAAAATCTTTTACATATTTGATAAAAGTTTAAGAAAAAGAGCAGTATTTTAAAGCTTATATTAAACACTGCCTAACTGCAGAGTAAATCCTGTCCGTGGAGAAAGAAATGTTTTATAATTCTCAAAGAAGAAAATAATATAAACTTTAATTCATGGCAACATAGTTGGCTGGAAAAATGCCAGTTTGACCTCGAAGCTTTCCCTCCCACCAATCGAACTGTGAGTCTGTTTTTGATATAACTGTGATTCTGTCTCCAGCTTGAAAATTCAAGTCCCCGGGCTGTTGTCCCTTGAAAGAATACAACGCCGTCACTTCCACGAGCTCGTTCAGACAGCCTGGAACAAACAAGCAGAGGTACTTAGACTACGCACATGTCTGATGGGAAAGCCTGGGAAGGGTGTAGAGCTAAGACGTAAATTAACTCCCGTACTTGATACTCCAATGCTTTCGCGCATGGGGTCTGTGAGATTTTCATCCTATTATTCAACTTGTGTTTTTCTTCTTCAAAAAGAGCAAGTGTTTGGTAATAATACTTCCTAAATCCACACAAGTCAAACTGCGTATTATTATATACTGGACTATGCATTTAGCAAATATTTGTGGTTATAATTGTTGGACTTCTGAATGATCTCTAAGATAACACCACAAGCTAACCCTTGAACAACACAGGTGTGCACTTACACATGGAATTTTTTTGTGATTAACGGTATGATAATGTAAATGTATTTTCTCCTTCTTTCCTTTTTTTCTTTTAAATTAATTAATTTACTTGACAGAGAGCACAAGAGAGCACTGGCAGAGGCAGAGCAGGGAGCCCCGAGCAGGACTCGTTCCCAGGAGCCAGGACATAGAATCAAAAGTGATATGTGGATTTTCAGCTGCTTGGGGTTTGGTGCCCCCAAATGCCACGCCCCACGTTGTTCAAAGGTCAACTGTATTTACGTTCCCCCCTTTCAATCGAACGGTCATTATGGCTTCCATGAATTGTAGCTGTTATGGTCACGGTTGTATCATACAGGATTTAATTGAAAAACCATGCTCCGGGATGGAACTAGACGGTATTACGCTAAGGAAATAAGTCAGTCAGAGAAAGACAAATATCATATGAGCTCACTCGTATGTGGAATTTAAGAAACAAGACAAATGTGCCAAGGAAGAAAAAAGAGAGAGAACACACAGAAACCGAGAAACAGACCTAGACTCTTAATTCTAGAGAACTACGGTTACCGGAGGGGCGGTGGGTAAGGTGGGGATTGAGGAGAACACGTATCGTGCTGAAAAATAAAACAAAATGTTACAGAGGAGAGAAGAGGAACCGCGCTCAGGAGCCGTTGGTTTTGAGGGCTCCGGCTCCGAGGCATTTTGCCGGTTCGTGAGCGCTTTCCCCACGGGCTTCAGAGCTGCTCTCGTTTCCACGCTCGCCCTACACTGTCAGAACAGAGACAAAACTCAAACTAGCGCAAGAAGAAGGTCTGCATATGCTTAATCAGAGTTTGTCTCTCTCTCTCTGTTTTAGGATTTTATTTATTTGACAGACAGAGATCACAAGTAGGCAGAGCAGCAGACAGGGGCGGGGGTGGGAAGCAGGCTTCCCGCCGAGCAGAGAGCCCAACGCGGGGCTCGATCCCAGGACCCTAAGACCATGACCTGAGCTGAAGGCAGAGGCTCAACCCACGGAGCCACCCAGGCGCCCCTTCGTAAGAGTTTCGACACAATGTAGAATTTTTTGTATTGTGTTAGGAAGAAAATACTTTGAGAACCAAGGAGTTAATACGAGTAAGATACAGTAACTTTACGAACTGTGCACCAGCACAAGAAATAGAGAGAAACAGATACTTTCTGTTCATTCATGCTTGTGCTCATATTAGGCAATTCGATGGTTGTTAAATGCGTCTGAGTACAGACACACTGAAAACATAAATAACCGAATTCTGAAACTCAGTTACTTAGTTAACCCAATAATACTATAATAATAAGAGATAGACCAAATTTGGCTTGTCGGTAAGAAATAAAAAGTCAAGACTTGCACGACACCGCGCTGAGCGAGACTCGCCGCGCGTCACCCACACACGGCATGCGACAGTCCCTCCCGTGAGAGCGGTGCCCCGGGGTTGTCCGAGTCCTGCAGAAACAGCCCCAGCGGCAACCCGGGGTCACATCACAGAGACTCCGGGGCTCGTTATTTTTTCTACCACACAGACATGCTCTGCCCATCTCTGTAATCTACACCGTGTGTACTTGCAGTCCGTCCGTTTTAAGGAAGAAGAGCAAACGTGTGTCACCAAAAAGAAGCATTCTGGTGCGGTCTGGGCGCCATCGAAACCAGCGGAGCGACGGCCAACACACACTAGTGAGCCCTCGTTCCTCTGTGCGTGACAAGCACAGTGGGACACCGGTCCTCACGACAGGCCTCTCTGCCGTTAAACCAGAGGAGTGCAAGCCGGTGTGGGAAGGAAAGTCGCTCTGAACAGCATCTTCTCGGTTTACTCACCACCCACGCACGAAGCTCAACCTCTTCAACCCGAGTTAACGGACGCCCTCAAGAAACTCCTCCTCTCCCGTCTCCCAGACGTCTCGGATGACGCAAAGCACAACCCGGATGAGCCCCAGCGAGCATCACGGAATGTTCTGGAAGTCATCGCCGTCTCGGCAGCCACATGTGTAGCACTATGCCCAACGTAAGACATCTGAAGGGATGAGGGCGACGGTGACAGGTGCAGCCTGACCCGTGCTCGCCCGTCCCACATCTCTGGCGAGTGGCTGCCGCTGTCACCCCACATCACAGAGCGTCACGCTCAAGTGGAAGTGGGAGGCCATCTGTCCAGGGAGCGGAGAGCCGAGTCTCCGAAGTCCGTCCCCGGGGACTCATGGTCACCACGGACCTCCTACCCCGAGGCCCTCTGCAGCCACACGACTGTTAGATTGTGGGCAGCACACGGAACGTCGATCTGGCTGAGCACGGCCAGTTTCCCAGGGAACTAGTGTGCTTCTGCGCATCACCGAGTCATCCAGACTCTACAGGTCATAAGAAAGTCGGACGAAGGTCCTGGGTGACCACCGATCCCTGAGCTGGTTCCCACCGGTGGGAGGAGCATACCCTGTGATGACTAATTAGAGGAAGAGGGCGTCAGGAACCGAGGGTCCCGGACTCGGCTGTCCGGTTGCCTCTGAGCCGTACTTTCCAGATGGACGAAGGACAAAGTGCTGATGGGAACGCAGTGCAGGCAGAGTGGGTGGTTTCGAGAGAAGGCAGCGGCACCGCGGGGCTTCCCCCACCCCAGCTCTGGGCAGATGGGGAGGGCATCGTGGCTGACGGCGAGGGAAGAATGTGGACAAGACAGGCAGCCGGGGGGAGCCCAAGAAGACTCAGAAGCTGAGGCCGTTTCGGGGAAAATCCACACACAAGAACATAAGGCGGGGAGCCCAGCCCGAATGAAGCCCCTGCAGGCCGCAGCCTGCAGGCCCCGGGGCCGGGCCCTACTGCCGTTTCTTCCAGCAAAATGACTTAAGGTTCTCCTTTACTGTAAATATTAGGGATACCTCCCACAAGGAAAAGTTTAATGCCCACGAAATAGCTTATTAAAAAAAAAGTGGGTCTTTTTCTTCCGGGAAGGGGTGTGACCTTCCAGAAAGGGAGAGCCCCCCAGGGACCACGGAAACCGGCCTCGCTGCTGATGGAAGTATCTGGCGTTCACAGATGCCTTCCCTTCCGAGTGATACATGCCTTCTAGTTTCCTGCTCCTGTGTTCAAGAAAGACAGAGGCTCTTGAGGCAATGAGCCATTTTTATCATCATGTCCACCTCGAATTCAAACACGGGTTACTCTTCTCTCCCAGGTCAGGCCCACAACAGGAAACAGATCACAGGGCCCAGTGACGGGCAGCTGCCCTGAGGCTTCTAATTGGAGAGGCCACGTCTCCTGGGTCTTACTGTGTCCCTCCCAGTTGCTTTCTCCATGGTCTGCGTCATGTAGCCACATGTAAGCAGCATCTCCGGCCCCGACACAGTTCAGGAATCTCAGCCTTCCGGAGGGCGTCTTAAGGCAAGCAGACGTAAGAGCACAGACACGTCCTCGGTTTCGGGTACATTTAATGTAGCGGTGAGCTGCGTGACTGACCCGAGTCCCCAGGTCGGGGTGGGGTCTGTCACTGTGGAGACCATGTCCTCTGGAAGAGGATGACAGTCCCTAGGGACTGAGGCAGATAAGGCCACAAGGTGAGTCCACCAGAACCAACTGCTCTCAGATGGTAACATCTGGGGCATTTGTGCTTGTCGCAACTGGGGAGGAAGTCCTATTGGCACAGACTGACTCAGCCCAGGGCACCCTGCAGCACAGGAGGGCCCCCATGGTGGATGTGTCCAGACTGTCACTGAAAACTACAGGGCGAATGGGGGTGGATGGTGAAGACCAACACAGGAGGGCACGGGGACAGCAAGGTACAGTAAACCAGGCTGTGCACTTGCAAGGCTGTCTCACTGAGACACCCAAGCACCAGATAGCTGGAGCTTCCAAAGGGGGCACAGCAAAAGTGCATGCAGTTAGGAGAACCACTGCTTTCCCCAACAGCCAAGCAAAAGTGCAGCTGGTCAGTGTGTATGGGACAGGCAGAGAACAAGCCCACGGAGGCCTGGACGTCCTGGTAGGTCAGGTTTAACTTGAGGCTCAGGCCTGAGCCCTGTGCTTTTTCTCTGCAGCAATGCTTGGCCAGGATGTGAGAAAGTCCTTGCTAAGAACTGAACTGGTTTGACAACTGCTTTAAAAACAAAAACAAAAACAAAAACAAAAACCCACAATCATGTAAAGCAAGTTTTATTTTAAAAATAGACTTTAAGGGGCACCTGGGTGGCTCAGTGGGTTAAAGCCTCTGCCTTCGGCTCAGGTCATGGTCCCAGGGTCCTGGGATCGAGCCTCACATCGGGCTCTCTGCTCAGCGGGGAGCCTGCTTCCTCCTCTCTCTGCCTGCCTCTCTGCCTACTTGTGATCTCTGTCAAATAAATAAATAAAAATCTTTAAAAAAAAATAGACTTTAAATCTTCCTTTCCATTTTCTTTTGTTCAACATCCCTTATATTTGGAGAAAGTTATCCTAGTACCCACTGTTTGTACAAATTAATTCACCCTACCCTCAAATATATAAACAAGACCTGACCGGCCAAAAACTGTCTGTGGTCGCATGGCCAGTGCTCAAAGTCTGAGCCTGTTTCCAGAGCCCACTCAGGGTTTGCTTCTTCTAACTTCACACTGCCCTCAGTGCCTTTGAGGGGTGTTTCTAACATTCCCGAGGCACCCAGCCTGTGGGCACAGGCCCTCAGAGAGCCCTGTGGAAGGGGGGTCACCTCTACTTCCGCTGTCCCTTGTCCTTCAGTGTCCCTGCCGGCCCCCTCTCCCTCAGCAACTCAGCTTGTCTGTTGACCTCAAATTTAAGAACCGCTTTAACTGCAAGATATCTAAGTGTCTAATTCTAGCAGAGTGTCCTAAAAGACCGCTACATAAAATTCTAGATGTGTATGCTCCTTGGGTATAAACATTTACATGTTCGCCACTTTTGCTTCTGAACAATGTGTATCCGACGGTCGAATTACTGGCACGTCAGTAGTCTCCAGCTGGCTGCAAATCACATTCAAAAGAGCAAACTACATTTTAAAAGCCTCTTAGTGTTTTCCCACTGTGCGGGAGACCAGAGCCCAGCATGCTCAGACCATTAAACTGGGCGGCAGCCCCTCGGACGCAGGGTGAACGCAGCGTTCCCGGACAGCGCCGGGCGGGAAGCGGGCTCCACACCGGGGGAGTCAGGCTGAAAGCAAGTGGGAAGTCAGAAGCCCGACTCCATCAGGAAAGCATCAGCTTCCGTGGAAGGACTGTGCTTAAGAGACATTTTTGAAATATCTTTACAAATTAAAAACAAAATGTGTACTTAGCTACCTTGACGTCCATTTACATGAAAGCAGTGATGCCCCGTAGTTTACTTTCCCAGGAGTATGTGGTTCTGTGACTCCAGTGACAAAAGGTGACGGGAGAAAATAAACAGGTTATTTGACAACTGGTCCACCTTTGCTCTCATTTTGTGTCCCATTCACATTTCTAAATAATTGCTTAATTCCTGCAGGAACGTTTTGTAAAGAATATCGAAGTAAGACAGTGAGGGACTGTTTTCATCATAGCAAATCCTAATAAGTTTTATGAAGTAGTTCCCAATAACGGCAAAACATCTGAACATGAAAAATAAAAAATAAAAAATCCTTAAAATATACAAAAATATTCATGGGGCTAAAACCCAGAAAAGATGTGATGATGATGAAGTTGTAATTCACAAAGAACAAACCTTGTCATTCTATGGTGACAAGACTAAAAGATCCTGCGGTTTGTCCTCGGACGGGCCCCTGCGAGGGGCTCTGTCCCCAGCTGGGGTGCCAGCCCCCGACCCCTTCCCCCTGCAGGAACTGTGCATGTGCCACTTACGGTTCCCCGATGCCCTCCTTATCGCAGATGAGTGCAACTAGGAGAGCAAAGCACAGCATTTTTCAAACGAAGGACTTCTCCCAACCAGGCACAGAGCGCGCAAACCAGAGGAGGGCTGAACACCATCCCGGAGTTTTATAAACCGCCATTTAGTTAGAAAGTTTGTGACTATAAGATGCGCATGAATCATTTTTAACATATAGATATCATATTTACCAACTCTCTCCTGAAAGCTGGAAAGTTCAGGGTAGAGCTTATGCTTGTTTCCGTTACCTGCAAAACAGGAAAAAAAACGGGGGCGGCATTTAGAAGACTTATTAGCATATCATACATAAAAGCAGGTATCTTAAATCCCTAAGATTGCTAGAAATATCATTATTTTATCACACTTTAAATCAAGAGGAATGCCCGAATAAACCCAGAAAGTACACCGGACGTAAGGCAGAGGGGAAACATCTGGTATCTGCAGGGTTAGAAATGCCAAAACTACAACTCTTGACCTTGGCACAGCGCGGTCACAGATGACACACATACTTCCTTTTTCCAGACGCAATCACAGACTACCTGCATTTTTAAAAAGTGTGTAGCCCCCAAGGCAGTGATTTTCAAACATCCTCATTTGCTCAACTCTTAAACTAATTTTTAAACAGCACGTGTTCACTTGCATATTTTTAATTAACACCTAAAATTGTTCAACCTAACCCTAAAACTTGTAAAAGTCACACTCTGTGGTGCATTTCAGCCTCAGTTATTTAAATCGAATGACCGTATCTCCCCCTGGGATAACAGAACGCAAATATCATAGTGTAAATAATAAGAGGAGGAACATGCAGGAGAAACACAGCCTCCGATTTTTCCTTGAAGTGAGCGGAGCAGTTTTAAACGCGCGCCGGCAAGGAAGCGCTATCAAGGGACGCGGTAAAAGACTTCCACGTGTGCATCACACGGTATCTGTCTTCCTAGCGAGGACACTTCAGAAACATTATGTATTTTAAAACTTACGCACAGGTCAGATCTCGTGTGATCACTCAGAGTTAAAAAAAAAAAAAAAAAGACTCAGTGCCCACGTCTCGTGACCCACCGGCAATAGGACTGTATGCAAACGAGTCACCTGAACACGAGATCAGAAACAGGCCACCCCTTTCGGGAGGAGAATGCGGCCCAGGAGAGGAGGGTACAGAGTGTGCCGCGGGGGTGCGGGGGAGGAAGAACAGGTCCGGTTCCCGGGCACCTTCCCGGGGGGCTCCACGTAGGCAAGTGAGAGGCCTCGCCAGGACCCAGTGTGAGCGCTGTGACTCCTTCCGGCCCCGGCGAAGGGGTCCGGGCGCGGAGTGTGAAGGAGGGACCACCTCCCGCCCTCGAAAGGACTCTGGTATTTCTGCTCCTCCTCGGGAACTTACCACGTGTTTCCGCCCGGTGAGGGCAGCTACGTCTCCACATGGGGTCTCTCCCCTCCTGGACTGAAAGTTGTTCAAAGACAGGACGGAAGTCGGGCTCGTCTCTACACTCTCAAAAGCCCCAGCACAGGCTCGTGAGTGAGAGCGGATTATTACGTGAAGCGTCACCTCCTTTAGTTGCTGCTAACCCTCTGCGCCTGGAAAGCAGGATTCCAGGAGTGACTGTCCTACAAACGTGCGATGGAAAGAGGGATAGGGCCAAAGCCTGGTGTTTCGTAAATCTGGTCTATTTTAAAGCCACCGTGTGAAATCCTGAGCTCCTGAGAACACACGGCGAACTTAACATTCAGAATGTGAATGTGTGAATACACAAGAAAACCAGGTTATTCTGTCCCCATTTCAAACCAGCAGGATGACTGCCTTTGGGAGAAATGACAAGTAACAGAAACGAAAAAACTTTTAAGATAAAGCTCTTTGTGAATTGGAGAAAGCAGATTCTGAATGAGAACAGAAGATTCCAGCAATGAGAATTTGTCTTCTGTATTTAGAAGAGGCTGAGCATTTATTTTTCTCTTCAACACCCATCAGTCCTTCTATTTGACACTAAAGTTTAACAATATAGCTTGATTTCTTAACAATAATATTTAATAATGTATTTGAATTGCAACAAAAATATTTACTTTGGGAGCCAGCGTTCAGCGGGACTCGTGTAGGTGACAGCTGTGGTCTCGACAGCGGTTTTGGAGGTAAGTCTCTAGCCTGGGAGGAGCAAAAAAAAAAAAAAATGCACATAATTTTAAAATACTTTTTTACGTTGGCGCATCTAAGGGCAGAATAACCCTATACACCTGCTGAGAAAAGCACCCTAATGGGCACGCGCACTCCTCTGGGCCACATTTAGCTGGAACAGGTGCCACACGCGGAGGCCGCGGGGGTGACTCTCCTGTCATGGGAAGCTGGCCTCATCCAGGCGCCTCAGTCACGCAGTCCCCGGGGGGGCAGGGACAACAGAGGCTTTGTGTGTCCACTGTCATGTCGCACCACGGGGTCAGTTGTGGGGCTCGGAGCCCAAAGCCCCTGACCTTCAGGGCCTCAGTGTTAGCGGCCATCGTGGGCATCACTGTCTCTGCTCACAGCCGCACACCGGAGGGAGGCAGCTGTGGGAGACGAACCACGCTTCCCCTTGGAACTGGGAGAGAGGACGTGTCCGAGTTAGACTTTTCCACAAGAACTTCATGTGACTGACAGTGTGAGGAAAGTCAGGGGGTTACGGGGAGGCTGAGATCAAGGGCGGACCGCGCTACGGAACGACCGTCCCGGGACCGCGGGGACACGGGACCGCGGGGACACAATACCGCGGGCCTCCTCCGCTCCCGCGCGGCTCTCCTGGCGTTGGCTCGTTGTCCGTCGCTCTCGTACTTCTCGGTGAAGGAATCCAGAATCTCATAGAGGTCCTCGGCTTGCGCAGGCCGCGGCGTTTCTCCGAATAAAATGTCATAGGCTCGGATGTCTTGACAGTAAAATCTGGCGAGAAATATCAAATGAGGGCACTTACAGACCCGGGTCTCTTCTCGAGTTCCAAGAAGGACCCACACCTGCGTGCAGGCCTGTCTCCGCAGCTCGTGCTTCCTGTGAACACTTTTCAAACCTGCGTGAAGCCCCTGCATTCACCCCCCCAAGCTCCTCTTAGAGCCAGTCCCCGAAAATGGTCAGATACGCATAGCTTTCCGCCGATAATATAAAAAGCCCATCACGGGAACATACAAACACACACACGCATAAACACGCGTGTGCAAATGTATCCCCACTGAAGCCGGCACACCTAGAAGCACATACTTTGTACAGATTTTTTTTAAACGTTCTTACAAAAATGGTGCTTTGTAATATGTAACAGCAAAAATGGCTTTGTAATTTCTTTAAAATGTTTACTTGTGTCAAAATTATATAAAGATTTGCCTTACATATGTAGAAGCCCTGCAGCTGAGTAAGAAGTATATTGGGTTTAGTTTATTCAGGGTTTATGGGAACTTCAATGAGAAATTCTCCCAAAGGCCTAGAATCAGAAGTTTCTAAAAGAGTTCTTCATTTAAATTTCTCAGACTAATAAAACCAAAAGTAAAAACATCTCTCTTGGCTCTGCAAGGAGCTCTGCAAACCTTCGGCTTTCCTGTTCCTCCTACTTTCCAGCTGCCGTGGCTTGCACGGACGCACGACCGTCCCAGGTGCTGAGGAGCTCCTGAGGGACGGCCCAGTCTCCTCCGCGCGGCCTTGCTTCCGCGGCAGGGGTTGCCGTGGGCACCTGCCCGGCCCGTCCCCACAGGCTCACAGCCCACGGGGCGCTGACAGGTTCTGGAAGAAGTTACTCGGTCCGTCAGCCTCTTCTTTCTCGAGCAGCCAGACTAATATTTTAGTGGAAATTCAGAAGAACAGTTTGGGGGAAAACTAGCCAGATGCCAGTTTAAAGTAGAAGTTCTTCTTCACCTGTTAAAGTATTTCTAAATCCCTTTTTTTCTTTTTTTAATTTCTTTTCAGCGTTCCAAGATTCATTGTTTACGAACCACACCCAGAGCTCCACGCAGTACGTGCCCTCCGTAATACCCACCGCCAGGCTCTAAATCCCTTTTTAAAAATCAAAATTTGTCTCTGTTTTCCGGAAGAAGACAAAGGCAAGTGTAATGACAGGCGACCTCTCGCATTAGGGATGTTTCGATTGACCTACAAGGTGTATAAAACGTACTTAATGATAGAGCCAACTGATGAATATTATGGAGCCATTAACTTATATTTAAGATTCTTCTAGTGCTAAGTGGAAAAAAAAGGACTCGTAATCGGCTCTGTTATGATTAGAATCAGATGTGGCCAAACAAGTGGGATTTATGCTCAGGAAAACACCGAAAGGCAATAAAGCAAAAAGTGAATATATTGCGTTACTCTTAAAGGGGTAGAACGGCTTTTTTAAAATAATCTTTGTATTTTCTACATTTTCTTAAGTACATGTTACTTCATATTGAATCTTTAAATAAATAAATATACAGTTCGAGTCGAATGTTGTGTTAGAAAAGAACACACAAGGTTACTCTGTAAACTCTGAACCACTACACGGACCTCTGAGGTGTCACTTTTCTCATCACACTTTCCTGAAATTGGTAAGAATTACTCGGCCTGCACTTACTTCCGATTAGTGTCTTTCCTTTCAATCAAACAACTGCCTTCTAAAGATACGCCAGCGAAGAGCCCTCTCGACTTGCAGTACGTAAAGACAGCAGCAGAGCTTCTCAGGGCAACGTCTCCTTCTAAATTCCTGCAAAAGAGAAGGGTTTGCGT
The DNA here is from genome assembly GCA_020311275.1 of Eira barbara. Taxonomy (NCBI): domain Eukaryota; kingdom Metazoa; phylum Chordata; class Mammalia; order Carnivora; family Mustelidae; genus Eira; species Eira barbara. The sequence continues at coordinate 158,882 of JAHRIG010000075.1, forward strand.
CATGGAACCCCGGCGGGCCCCAAGATGACGACGGGGGCAGCACTGCGTGTCTCGCTCAGAAGGAAACACACGTGCCTTTGTGTTTCCCTTCCTGTCGGCCTGGGCTAGTCGTGCTCGGCGTGGGTTAGAGCAAGGTCGGGGCACGGGGAAGGACACGGTACTTAAACCATTATAAAAGGGTGTGCGAATACCGAGGACTGCGTCGCACTGAACACACGGAGAGTGGGTACTTTCCGACTTTGTCTCCCTTTCTTGAAACGGGAATGTACCTTTTAAGAGAACTAAGGACTGTGGGTTCTTCTTACACTGAGTATTTTCATGGAATTTAGAAACCTTTCTAGAAGACCGTATGGTCTGAATTTTCAGTGTTTCTACATTGCTTGAATGACCCCAAAATAGTTGTTCATTAACAGAGGGGTAAAATGCACTCTACGTACTATACACATCGCTCTAGTGAAAAGCTTCTATTTCAAATTTTCCATAATTCAGTCTGAAGGAAATCTTTTTTCTTTCTTGATCAATGCTGCCTTTTATCAGTTAATTAAATTGGACTTGACTCCTTCAGAGCTTAAAGGTAAATTTTATGTTCCATCCCAGTAAATATAATGGCCTACGTTTCTGAAGTATTCCGTTTCTTTTGTTTTGTTCCAGTTTCAAATTTTTCTCATTTTATCACACTGGCTGTGCTTTATAAATTTCTTATTTCCAAACAACCTCAAACCCTCTGGGACATATCTAAACCATAAACCAGCTTCGTTTCAACTGAAGCTTCCTCTTAGGGCAAAAATAAGTATAATCTTTAAACCATTACTATCCAACAGCTGTCCAGAAAGTACTTTATGGTGCTCACCTTCCCAGGGGCCCAACTGCCACAGTAAAATTCCCTCCAAGGGTCAGGTTACCACCTTTTGCAAAAGCTTCTACTGCTCTGTCATAATTCAAAATTATTACCAAATCTGATACCTGAAAATGAAGAGACCCATTTCTTTAAAAATAATTATGTACAAATGTCATTTAAAATATATACTGATTAAAACTCAAAATACATACCGTGTGATGTAGCGAGAATTTCAATGCAGACAGTGAAAGGAAAAGAGGATCATTTTTATTTTGAGCAGAAGACGTAAGCCAAGGCTCTTTCCACGAGTTAGCACAGCAAACGCCGCTGAGCATTCACTATGCGCAAACACATACTGGGGGGCTCCACGCACACTCCCGGTCCTCTTGGCAGGCTTGTGATGTAGGCAGTGACAGAGGTCTAGTGAGGTGACTGGACTGTCACAGTGAGGGCCAGAAGAGATCCAACGGAGGTCGTCAGAAAGATTCCAAGTACTCCCTTTGACTACACATGCCGGGAAAGGCAACCAAAGCCCATCCAGCTAGGACTCAGGGCGTAAGATCCAGGGTCCTCAGTGACATTTCCACACTGAAGTCGCTGGCAAGGTCACGTGTCCACACTGATAAAGAGCATGTTGTCCACTTTCTTTTAGGGGTAGAAATTCGGAATAATAGAAGGAAGCTAGTAAAGTACTAGTTCATGCCCCTACTGACTTAACTCTCCAAGTAAAAGCAAAAATCAGAATGTGGGAATAACGCCCCAGACAAGCCAGCGTGTTGGAGGTGCTCCCCGCCGCTGCACACAAGCCCAGTGAGAGCCCAGAAGCGTGGAGAGCCCTCGGGGCTGGAGGCCCAAGCCCGGTCTGGCCCCTCCTCGAGAGCTGGGTAACAGGGGGCGTTCTGACCACTCTGCATCTCTCATCTTTTCCTGCGTGCACTCTGCCTCACTCACCCCTCTGAAGATCGAGGGTGTGTGTCACGCATACCCTAGAAAAGGAAAGGCACACCGACTGAGGCTAAGAATTTGGGCTAAAAATCCAGCTCTTTGGGTGTGAATTCTACTTCTGCCTCTTGCACATCGTGGGATCTTAGGCAAACAATTGAGCATCTTGAAACCTTAGCTCGTTTCTCTGTTTTAAGGTGGGTATGATAACAGGAGCCACATCCATACGTAGACTCTGCATAGAGGTAGGCACGTGCAGAGACACACGCATACAGTTGTTTAAAGCGTTAGCCGACATCCTTTGTAAAGCCTGGCGTGTTCACCACAACTCAATAAAACATGCAAAGGCCAAACAAACTGGTGTTTCAAAGATTACTTAATTCATATAGTTCTTTAATGTTTTATAATGTTTTCAAATCAATTTTTCATGGGACTCACAGAAGATACCACCGAAAGAGACTGCGCTTGAAAAGACCTAATAGAGATCCCAATACAAGTAGATTCTTTCAAAAATGCTAAATTTGAATCATTTTATGAAAAAAATACAGTTGAATTGCACAGCACGAACTAAATACACCAGCTAACTGACCTCTAGGAAATACTTCACCGTGAGTCCTATCAACTGTTATTTCCATCTCACATGTGGGCAGTTTCTAAAGACCGCAATGTCGAATAATAATTACCTAGCATTTTTAAGCAAAATTAAGTAATTTTGCCCATGATTGTGTGAGCTATCTCTTACGTGCATTTTCAGGTAATACCTATGAAATTGCTTTGCACAGTGCTTGGTGTGTACACACGCAGAGAGCGTACAGCTCTGGCCCCGACCGTGTGAATACCTGACTGGTACTGTCCCCTCTACCCGTGGCACCGCAGTATAATTAAGGGAAAACTCTAAAAGTCAGCTAAAGAAAAGAAACGACCCTTTAATTTTCTGGGTCACCTCAATTCAGCTCTCTCTGAAGAAGAGTAAGATGGCCCTGTGTTCCTTGGTGATGTCTCTAATGAGAACCAGGTCAGAACTCCACGGAGGTGGAGAGGGGCCACGTTCTAGGTTCGTTTCCACAGCGTAGAGGAGAAGCAAACAGACTCCCGAAAGAAAACTGGCAAGAGAGCAAGTAAACAGTGTACGACAGACATCCAGAAATGGGATCGGCTTTCTTAGGAGGTCTGCAATGAGATGTCACTAAGTAAGATGCCAGTTCTGCCGTTAAATTCAATCCTTCCATTAAAGAATGAAGCAAGCCTGATCGCCCTGCAGGAGAAGCTGGTGGAGGTGTGCTAACCCCAGACGAACCCCGGGAACAGGGTGCTGTGGCCGGGAGCCCACCCGAGAGGCCGTCATCACCAGGAGCCAAGTCACAAAACGAAACCATGCGAAGTTGGCATTTGAAGTAATCTGCAGGCCGGACGGGGCACAACTGGGGGGCTACGCACGTGAAGGCACACTGTGTGAAGCCTGGTGTGCCCGGGACCCGAGCTCTACAGCCCGCCACGGACATCAGCAGCCCTGCGCGCCCAAGCCACAGGCGGCCAAGGACAGTGTGGTCCCTGGGAGGCGCATCTGTTCCAGAGACACGCGGAAGGTGGGGGCCGAGCTCTACTCCCCATGAAGAACACGGGAGATACCGGGCAGTCCTTAAGAGGGCATCTCTCCGGAAAATGAAATACGGATGCCGTCGGTGGTGAAGTGAGAACAGGAGGTAGTCTCGCAAGTTCTGTGCAGTAAGTTTCAGCTGCTTTTAGAGAAAACCGCAATTGTATGTTTCCACACTTACCTCAATTCCTACTTCGAACCCTCCGCCGAGCCCAGCTATCCCGATGGCTGAAGGCGCAGACCATTCTAATAAAAACAGAGACACGACGTTACTCTAACATTAAAGCCCCTTGGCACACAAATATGGGAAGGAAAAATGCTACAATGAGAATGAAAAGTGTTTCTTTTAAAAATAATGAGACTCTGGCATTTCTCCCTGCAATTTTAATATTATTTAATAAGCATATATATATATATATATGTGTGTGTGTGTGTGTGTGTGTGTATAATCAGTAAAATACTGATTACAATATCAATTCACAGCAACATTTCACAGAGCTAGTTTACAAATGAAGGACTGGATCCCCATGCAAGAAAGAGCCAACGACACCATTAAATCAGGGTACAAGACCACAGTTTGGTTTAAAGCTTTCTTTTTCTTTTTTTTTTTTAATATTTTATTTATTTATCTGACAGACAGAGATCACAAGTAGGCAGAGAGGCAGGCAGAGAGAGAGGAGGAAGCAGACTCCCTGCTAAGCAGAGAGCCGGATGCGGGACTCGATCCCAGGACCCTGAGACCATGACCTGAGCCGAAGGCAGAGGATTTACCCACTGAGCCACCCAGGCGCCCCAAGGTTTAAAGCTTTCTAAGAGCTTTCATCTACTACATTCACCTTTCTGTAGTCAAACTACTGAAAAAATCTGATTCAAGTTGAGTTTGCTTTGACTGAAAGGTGCTAAGGTCAGAATTAGAATAACGTATTTCTGCAGGTGGGTTTCTGTTCAGAGGTTGCACACAGACAACACCCTCCTCCAGACCCCCGGCACCTAGTAACAAACCATGGGTGAAGTTCAAAGGGTTATCATTTCCTGAAGTACGAAGCAGCTTTTTAAAGTTCCTTCACCAAATGCTACATAAATTATGAAACTAGAGGTATATTTTTATGACAATTACCATAGATAAATTTGTGAACAAGATATTATCTATTTCCTCAAAATTCAATGTGCAGAATGTTGACAAAACAACTTTAAGAAATGTGACATAGCTGGGGCGCCTGGGTGGCTCAGTGGGTTAAGCCTCTGCCTTCGGCTCAGGTCATGATCTCAGGGTCCTGGGATCCAGCCCCGCATCGGGCTCTCTGCTCAGCGGGGAGCCTGCTTCCCCTTCTCTCTCTGCCTGTGTCTCTGCCTGCTTGTGATCTCTGTCAAATAAATCATTAAAAACTCTTTAAAAAAATGTTTGAAAGGTATTAGATATTGAGGCTCACAGACTCACAAATCCATGTCCCTTAATCTTTATAAACGTGCGTAATACATCCAACTATGGAACCCTCATGTACTAAACACACAGAGCATTTGATCACTGCAACTCTCAATATTTATATGTTTTAAATTGAGCTGTATAATTCCATTTTTTAGTTAGAACTTTATCATTGATATAAGAGAGCAAAGGGAGTCAAGAGAAGTTTATTATAATCACTTTCAAGGGCAACACATAATAAACTGCTTCTATTGTAAATCTCTGAGGACAAAAACTGGTCTTTTTGTACCTAGTAGAACAAGAAATAGCCTACAAATTCAGGATTACTAAGATTTTAACAAGATAAATTTCCTTACACTTGAAAACTAAGTACAATAATTCCACTTGAATTAGGGGAAAAAATTAATTTGATGGGGGGAGTGTGGGATCGTATAGATAAAGTACTTTCTGAAAAGGCTTCTTAGCTTCCTAAACCTAATTTTGTATTCTAGATAACAGGATATTGCTTGGATATATTCAGAACTAATCTACCAGGCTTAAGCGAGTTTCGATTACAGAAATTAGTGTCATATAATCCCAAACTTGTTTTCCATTTCCTATGTTAAGAACCGTCCCTGTCTGAAGACTGTCCATCTGGCCAGGATCTGGGGAATTTGCTGCTTCATCTGGGCAATTACCCTCTGCAGATGGAGCAGCTGGCCTTCAGGACGGCGGGGGAGGGAAGTGTAGGTAGAAAGGGCCACCTGTGGGGCGCCTGGGTGGCTCAGTCCTTAAGTATCTGCCTTAGGCTCAGGTCATGATCCCAGGGTCCAGGGAGCCAGCCCTGCATTGGGCTCCCTGCCCAGCGGGAAGCCTGCTTCTCCCTCTCCCACTCCCCCTGCTTGTGTTCCCTCTTTCGCTGTGTCTCGCTCTGTCAAATGAATAAATAAATAAATAAATTCATTCTTTAAAAAAAAGGCCACCTGAGGTTCGGAGAGACCCCGGAGGTTGTCAGGCCTGTCCCTCTGCAGATGGCCCCCCTGTCCACCCCCGGGGGGAACCGCTCACAGATACTGAAGACCCTCTCAGTGGGCCTCCATGTGTCTGGTGTGACCTGGAGGTCTCTCAGGAAACTTGGTTGTTTCCATGTCATAGGCAAGGACTGAACCACGAAATGCTGGGCCACAGCTTTGGGGAGAGACTCCAAGTTACTCTGGGGACACATCACAGGACACAGTGGACCTGACCACCGAGGTTCAGTGGCCACAGGCCCCACAAACTCCCAGATGTATCCACGGTCATTGTCCTACACTCTCTTCCAGATTAAAATTAACTTACCTACACTCAAAAACATCTATTAAGAGAGAAATATGTTCAATTATGTGAGCAAAATGAGAATGTTAAATCAGTATAAAAAGCATTTTAGTTGGTTATGACGCATGTGCATACATTTTAAATGTTACCATAAATACTGGCTAAATCTTTGGGAATTAAGGGAAGTATGTTTTGATTTCATCTCTGACAAACCAAATGTTAGATTTCACCCCAGAAAGTAAAACCAAATTGCACTGTCCCGATGTGCTTCCACCTTTCAAGTACAGGCTTTAAACAAAAATTTCAGGTTTTACCCTTCCCTGCGGGAATAGCCGAAAGCTTACAGATGGCTCTGATCTTCTTATCGACTTCCAGAGAACAAAACAAAAGTTGTGCCACAAAGCTGAAAATAAGCTTCATATTCAACACCAGAAACGCAGACATCGTCGCATCCGGTATCTGCTCCATGGAAGAAGTACAAAACGTGCGCAAGACAGAGCCGGAGCCATGCACGCCTCGTCTAGTGTTTTTTTTTTTTTTTTTAAGATTTTATTTATTTATTTGTCAGAGAGAGAGAGAGAGAGAGAGAGAGAGAGAGAGAGAGAACTGGCAGATGGAGGCAGAGGGAGAAGCAGGCTCCCCGCCGAGCAAGGAGCCCGATGTGGGACTCGATCCCAGGACGCTGGGATCATGACCTGAGCCGAAGGCAGCCGCTTAACCAACTGAGCCACCCAGGCGTTCCTCGTCTGGCGTTTTAAGAGGAGAGAACGGGAAGCCCCCACCTGTGGACGGGACGTGCAGAGTGTGCACTCCAGGATGACAGCATTAGGAGCTCCCTGCCAGGGGTGCCCAAAATGAAGACAGTCGACTTACTTCCGTCCGGAAGACGAGCCAGCACGACCCCACTGCCTCCTCGAGCAGTTACTAGAAATCCAGCTTTTATCACCGACAAAACCGCAAGGCCCTTGGCTTTAGCGATGACGTGGGCTGCAAAATTAAAGACATCAGGCAGGTGAGCGTCTGGAGTGGACTTGCCTGAACAGACCGACGTTAAGCAGACAGATGCACAGAAGCTCGGATGGGCAGGACCCCAGGCTTCTCAGGACCATCTCAGCGGCACCGGTGAGCCAAAGAACACTCGCCAGCGACGTCTGGGCCCGCTCCCCTACTGCCTCATCCTTCCCTGCGCTGTGTTTCCAACGCCCACAGAACCAACGCCCTGATACGCCCACAACGCTGCAACAGATGGGATACGTGATGAGGTTCTTTTAGTTGACATGTACTAGCAGGACAAATAATTTGGAAATTTCAATTAATTGAGAATATAACTCATAAAAAGCAGGTTACTGTTTTAAAGGAAATGCGATCCATAGGGAACCAAGCACGAAGGAGAAAGCCAGGAGGGCGTCCGGCAGAACCTGGTCTCAGAGCTGCACAGCTGGCTCACCTTCTACCAACACGAAAATTACACGTGGACACAGAAAAACCAAGTGATTTGCCACTTTAGAAGAGTTTTAGCTTCCGTTCAAGTATTCAAGTACCACGTGCGTCCCAGCGCACTGAGGACAGAGTTTACACACTTGGTTACGTCACATAGAATGAGTTATCAGCACATGCGCCCCCAAACACCGCCCCCACCCGTGGATTCCCCCACATAGCACCGCATCTCCCAATAACAAGGGGAGACGGCTTGGTCTACTGTCCTTGGTCAAATATTCCACCAAGAACGCCAAATCGGACCCTGTACTCAAATACAAGGAAATGCTCTTGAGGAGGCCCTAGAACACACGACGTTCCTCGTGTAACTATGCACACCACTTCAAAATGTCAACGGCAGAGTCTCCGAGATGACGCGTTCACAAGCACGAAGTCCACACGCAGACGCGTGGAGCCTCAGAGCCCAGCAACGCACAGCAAATGAGGCTGGGCGCGGGGGCGGCAGCCCACTAAGCCTGCTTTCCTCTGGGGTTCTGCAAGGTTCCAAGTGCACTGTATGAGGCTGGAACCTCACTGTCTGCCGCGGGGGTTATTTCTACAGCCACATGTTGGCAGAACATCTTCTCCTACAACTCACTCTCCACTCTCAACACCCGGACGGTCAGGACGGCCTCTATTTAGACAGAACAAAAGTAGATGGACGTATTTTCAACGTCAGGTTTGTTTTTAATAGATTTTCCATCCAAATTTGGGGATACTAAAATACCAATAATGCCTAAATAATTTGTGAATTAGCTTTTCATTTATAATATAGATGCACTGATTCCAGATTCCAGATGGAATTTTACTGCACAAATTCCTTGAGAAATAATCCATACCCAGATGCTTCTATGTCGGGAAATACAATCTACCCATAAACGGGGCTAGCGGGCTGTTTGCTGACGCGGATACGTATCAGAAACGTCCTCTATCTCCTGTTCCAGAATATCGCTACTGAGGCTCAGTTTCTCTGGCTGAATTTTCTTCAGGCCCTAACGCAGTACTTATCAAACTGGTATGTGCGGACAGATCACTGGAGATCTTGCGAAAAATGCAGATTCTGACTCTTTGGGCCTCAGTAGGGCCTGGAGGTCTTGCATTTTTAACAAGCCCCAGGTGATGCCCAGCTGCTGGACCAGTCTGCACGTGGGGTAGCAAGGCTCCTCAGAGCACTGTCTTCATGATGGGCATAGTGGTATCCGGACCCAAATAATAATAATAATAATAATAATAATAATGATGATATATATATGGTATTATATATTAAATATAATAATATTATTACAACAACAAATTAAACTTTTTTAACATTTAAAGTTCTGCTAAACAACTTTTAAAAAAATCTGGTGTAAGAAATTAAACTAGTTTTAAAAAAAGAAGTTAAATTCGTTTTGTGATGCAGGATCAGTTTCCCAGGCCCATGATTAATGAAGAGGGAAAGCGGCTGGAAGCCGTCCCCAAGCTAGTTTGCATATGAATCTCCGCTCCTGGAACCACCCTGTAGGAATGACTGGGAGCAGCCGGTTCCCAAAAGCCCGTCTCTAGCCTCTGGCCTCCTGCTTCCGCCACAATCCCGCCCAGGCCACTCTGCTCCCAGGGTGTATTCGGCAGGTTTTGGGGTGGGGGGGTAGAGGCGCTGTTATTTTAATGATCCAAAGAATCTCGCGCACAGCTGGGTGAGGAATGATTGATTCATGTCTTCCCCAAACCCTACAAAACGTAAATACCTGACCTCAAAAAAAGAAAACCCAAAGTTAAAATTGGTTTATGAGACTGGCTAGTGATTCTGCAAGATAAGCTTGTAAAGGCCTCAGAAACCGAGGACGATGACAGGGGAGTTTGGGAAAGCCCAAGTGGGCACAACAAGGAGAGGCGGGAAGAGGGCCTCCACGGGGGCGGAGGGAGGGTGGGCGCCCCAGGAGCCCAGCGGGGGGACCAGCCAGGAGGAAAGCGTGCTCTGCGGGCCTGCTGCTCGGGGCCTCCGTCTGAGTGCACCAAGCGACTAACACAACGCAACACAGAGAAACGAGAGGCACATATTTTATTTACCAGGAATGATCTTATCAGGTCCGTTTCTGGAAGTTATTTCCGTGAATTCTCTTAGAATTTTAGCAGCCTTTTTTGCTTCCGATTTCAAATTGGAAGGTATAGGATTATTCACTGAAAGATTAAAAAAGGAGATGTTAATGAAAAAAATCTAGTAAACAGGAGTTAGAAATTTATTATGATTTCAGTTTTTCTCACGCACAATCGAGCATTGACTAATTCCATCCTTCTAGACAAAATAAGTGACCTGGAGACCCTCAAATTATTGTCTCGTCTCTGTTTTCCTGATAAAGTAAATTCACTCTGAGATTGGGAAACCCTAAATTCTCAAAACCCCAGAAATTATAAAATCCTGGGATTCTGAAAGATCTTAAACAAAGTCTGGTCCAATCTCCTAATTACGTGTCTGCTCTCTGTAATTCTTAGCTCACAGCAATACTAGTTAAAAGACATTAAAATTTGAAGAATTAACAAAAGATGCAACTTACAACTGTGTGTAATAAAAAATACAAAATTTATCTGGATGTTTTTGTCAAAATCTGAACTATCTGCATAGAGTCTCCTTGTGAGTACAATCCTGAGAGACTCCTGCGTTTGCACAGCCCCAGCTTTCAGGCTTGCCTGGGCGTCCTCGAGTCACGCAAGCACGGGTTTGTCCCCACAAACGCACAGACAACCCTCCCAGACCCGAAGCCCGTGGGGACGGAGCGCCCTTTCTCACAGGAAAAGCAATCTCAAGAGCCAAGGAGCCGCGAGGCTCCGATGTCCAGTCTGTGGCTCTTTTAGTGCAAAGACGACGTTCTCAGCTCTGCAAGTTCACTTTCTTTGGTTCTTTCCGTTTCTGTTTTCGATAGATTTTGGTTGTTCTTTAAATACTTGAGCATATTTTAAAAAGTGTTGTTTTTTTTATCCTTGTCTGATAACTGCATCATCTCTGGCCTTTCAGGATCTGCTTTTGACCCATCTTTCTCCTAGTTATGGGTTAGATTTTCCTGTTTCTACCCACTTCCAGCAAAACTGGACGGTTGCCGGACCCGGTGAATATGGCCGTGTGGAGTGTCCAGACTCCGTCGTCGTCCTTGGCAGCAGGCAGTGCCGGGAGTCACGCGTCAGCTCAGTCTCCCCAAGGCCTGCTTTTGCGGGAGCCTGGGCGCTTGTCAAGTGCTGGGGACGGGAGCGCTACAACCACGGCGCGGCTCTCCGGGCTCTCGCTGCGTCCCGGGGCTTCACGCGCTCGCCCCCCGGATGGCGGGAGCTGCGGCCCCCTCCCTGTCACTGAACTGGAAACTGTCACCTCCTGGCTCCCCGGTGGTGGCTCCTGGCTCCACCGCACACACGGGGATTTGCGGGGTCCCCTCTCAGAGTTCTTGAGCCCGCCCTTGCCCAGGCCCCCTGGGCCTGCGTCTCTCTCATGCAGCGCAGCCCGGTCCGGCCCCAGCCGCCCGGGAAGGTGCCTTCAGGCAGGAAAAGAGGCGGCCTCCTGTCTCCGGCCTCCTCCGAGGTCCCAGACATGCTCACCGGGCACCCCACAAGTGCCAGCAGACACCCGCTCTATTTTGCCCAGTTTCTGGAGGCTTACAGTAAGCGGCGGTAGGTTTCCGTCATGAACCTCCCCTCGGGCTTTTACTTGCTGAGTCATCTTAAGTATCTTTCCGTCCCGTCAAACCTCTTAACGCCCTTCTCTGTTTCTTATTCATTTGTAAAGTAAGGAAATTAATCTTTTTCTAGAAGATAAGTCACAAATATTGATTTGCTGTTTGTCATTTGTCTTTTGAATTTTCTTATGATGGTTTTTCTTTCTTTCTTTCTTTCTTTAAAGATTTTTAAGATTTTTTTAAAGATCCATTCGCTTGACAGAGGGAGCACAAGCAGGGGAGCAGGAGAGGGCGAAGCAGACTCCCCGCCGAGCAGGGAGCCCGCGGTGGGGCTCGAGGCCAGGACCCTGGGATCACGACCCGAGTCAAACTCGAGGCTTAAAGGACTGAGCCACCCAGGCGCCCCTTATGATGGTTTTTCTACTTTTGTCTTCATGATATCAAGTTCACCTTCTCTAACCAACTCTAATCAAGTATTTCTAACTAAACGAAATGATTCCCAAGTTCATATGGAAAAACAAACAAGCAAGAGAATATAGAGAAAAAGTATGTAAAAGAAGGAGAATGAGCGAGACAAGCTCTGCCCGAAGCAGCGGAATACGGCGACGCCTGCGCATTGTACCGTAAAGGCAAAAACAGGCAGAAAACCCAGTTTTACAAAATAGAAAATTCAGAACTGACTCGAACATATAATTTACTACATAATAAAGACAGCACCTTAAATCATTGTAGAAAAGCTGTATTACACAATAACTGGTGATCTCTGGGGGAAATTCATGCTGCATGTAACAGACAGTTGTGAACTCCAAATTCATCAACAACTTGAAATGCCCAAAATCAAACCACGAAAGAACCAGAAATTACGTGAGAATTACTTTTCAAATTCATAGTGCAAAAGGCCCAAGTATGACAAAAAAAGTCTGTATTTTTAAATGATCAGAAATTATCGCGTAAGCAGACTGTGAGCAAAGGGGACACTTGCGGACACCGCGGGAGGCAGCCGCTCCCACCCTGGGCACCGCCAGGACTACTGTCTGCCCGACGCTCACTGACCCCTGCTGCTAAACGTGTGCCCTATTCCCATTTTCACCTTCTGCGGATACAGCCCTTAGCTGGCAACTGTCTTCTGACAGGGCCCTAAAAGTTGGAACTGATGAATCAAAGAGACTCAAGATGTCAGCTTTTTATTACACTGCCAAAGTGTCTCCCCAAAATACTACCCAAGTTTAACTGACTGGAACCCCAAAACACCACTCGCATTTAGAACCACTGAGAATTACCATAAAAAACCCCACTGTTACAGCTGACACTGGGAAAGGCAAAGTCCGTACATCAGAAAAACAGGATGACAAATTTTATTTGAATTTATCTGAATACTAGCGAACTTTTCTTTTGATTATATTTCCTGTTTCGCATATTTTCTATTCATATACCTTGACTTTTTCTGGTTCCATACTCCTTTTGCCCATAATTTTATTCATGTTGCAAGTCTATGTCTCAACTTGCTTTTTTAAAAAAATTATTTAGAGTTTTCAGCATTTGTTTTTATTTATATGGCAATACTTCTCTGGGTTTTCTACTGTTTTCTTCTTTCTACTACTGTGACTAAAGGCCTTGATTAAAAACAAAAACAAAAACAAAACTGATACAGCCAATATTCCACATTCTCTTCCTGAGCTTCTATTTTACATTAAATATTTGGTCCATCTCAAATTGGCATAGGATAGGAAGAACCTAATATTTTTTACATACACAACACAACTTACTGAATAATCCACGGCACTTAAAAACGTCACCTTCATGACAAAAGCAAGGAAAATATATTCATATATGTACTCACATACTTAAAAATATGTGACAAAGATGACGTGGTAGTTTAATAAATTATTCTGGAACTGGTCATTCAAATAAAAACAAAATAAATTTAGATTATAATATCACATCATACACAAAAAAATTCAATACCTGATTGCCTTAATACTAAAGGCAAAGTTGAATACTTTTAGAATAAAAGTAACAGAAAATATCTTTATTATCTGGGCAATGGAGGATTGCCCTAAACAATGCACAACAGTAAAAGAAACTACAGATACATTCAGCTACAGCAAAGTCAAGAAAAAGTGTGTCAACATACATTTGAAAATAAAATACAAGGGAGAGGCCGGAAGATATCTGTCATACGTATAAAGGGCAGCTATCTAGGGTTCAGAATGCATAGAGATCTTTAAAAATCAGTAAAAACACGCATAGCACAACGGAAAACTGGGCACAGTGTTCGCTCAGCTGATTCACAGAAGAGGAAAACTCTGGGGCCGCAACCACCTGAAAAGCTGGACGTGCCCCGTAAAGCCATCGCGAGTCACCAGTGCTCATTCCCTGGGTTGGCAGGCGCGGGACGGTTTGCTGGTGCGTGTGCCGGTCATGGCAGAAAGAGGAGGGCCCCAGGGAGGACGGCAGGCGGGAGCAGTCCCTACAACCGGCCTATTTCACTCCCAGCTGAAGTCACAGGTAAAGGTCCCCCCAGGTGTGCTCACTGCGGCCTTGGTGAGTTGAGTGCCGGCCCCAAATTCGTGTCCACCTGAACCCTGAGAATGGGACCTTGTGCGGAAGAAGGGTCTTTGCAGATGTAACTAAGGTCCCAAGGGGAGCTCATCCTAGGCTACCTGGGTGGGTGGACCCAAATCCAGTGATGGGTTTCCTTGTGGGACACAGAGGAGGGAGGACAGCAGGGCTGCCGGCCGTGCAGCACGTACGGGCCCCGCAAGCCAGAGAGCCCAGGAGAAGGGGCCCCGCAGGCCTAGGAGGGGGTTGGCCCTGCACAGAACAGATCAGTTCTCGCAGGTCTGCAGCACCCGGAACCAGCACGGCGCCTGCAGAGGGGTCGCTGAGGCAGTGCTCCCCCGAGCAAACGAGGAAGAACACGTAGAAACACACACATTCAAGGAAGGACACGATTTTCCTCAAGAAGAGGCTGGATCAGTACGGTCCGGTGCAGCCCTCCAGCCCCGTTCTCCACAGACACCAGCGGCTGGCGGACGTGCACCAGCGCGGGAAGGTGGGCACAACAGAAAGGAAAAACAAGCTGCATGACGACGTATGGAGCATCACAACATTCACGGCGATGTTGTGAGGCATGAACAAAAATAAGAATATGTTTTATATAAAATATAGAATTGATGACAAAATACATATATTTGTGTGTAAAACTTATGTATAAAACATACACAGGTATAATCAAAGTATAATGCTATTTGATTCGGGGGCGGGGTGGTCCTGGGCAAGGCTTGCTCGAGGCTTGTCCTCTTCTCCCTTCACTATGTGGTGGGCCGTGCGTGTTAATTGTGTTATCCTCGATAGTCCCTTGTGGGTCTGGAATGTCGTATAATGAAGACTGGTTGGCAGAAGCTGAATATTATGTAATTAAATATTTGCTATCTTAGTGGCACCTTACGACCCCTGCTGTAAACATTTATATTATGGATAACGACCCCGTAAGTTGTCTATCATTTCGAATCCAACCTCGCAGGGCCAGCAACGTTCGTGGCATGAAGAGGAAAAGCAGAAACTGTATGCTTGCCGTTTACACACTCTTGTGCACACACAGAGACACTCCCCCCCCACACCCTGGCCCTGCACACACAGGCAAACAGGCACGAACAGAATTCCAAGGGGAGGACTGGGTGGGAGGCTGCACACTAGACACTTTTTTGTTACGGTTTGCATTTGGATGGCACAGATAGTTCTGGAATCGGAGGTTTTAGGAGCCAATAGAGAGTTACTCCTCATCTTCCCAGTCATGTACTTATTTAGAAATGAAACTATCCCGTCTTCATGACGGTACTGAGATACTGAAAGCTGATAGTCTTTTGGGATTGCTCCTTTTATTGGCAATGGTTCCTTCTAAGCACAGAGATGAACACAGAAAAGTCTTCAGAAGCATGTAATTTTTGTAGAGGGAAGCAATCTTAAGACAGCCGTTCAAAATTATGTCAACTTACTAGTAACCTTTAAATCTGTCCTATTATTAATGCTTTGATTATACAGTTTGGATTGAGAGGGTCTCAGAAAAAATACAAACTAGAAAAATTCCAATTTCCATAGTTATAAAGACATTTGGGCCTTTTAAGTCCATTTTATGGAGGTAGTTTTCAGCCATGACTCCAGCTGACACACTAATAACATACAATTTTTTGTATTCCCTGTGATCTAGAAAATATATATATGGCAAGGGGCGTTTCCAGCCTCCAGTTTCCACATTTCCAGTACAGGACGGGGCCAGCGGACAGGAGCTAAAAGCCACGAGGTGAGCACGCACTGTGACGGCAGTGGTTCGTGGCTCGTCTCCCTCTTGGTGGCTGAGGAGGGGAGGGGGTGTGAGTCGGGAGACGTAACTGGAGAACTACCACAGAGTGGCCTGTCCCTAAGGTACACGCCCTGGCTGTCACTCGCATTATAACCGGACGGGGTGTCTGAGTTCCTCACTCCTGTGCTGCCAGAGACCGGGCAGCGCAGCGCACCTTTCGCAGGACGGACCAGCGGCGCCCAGAGGTTCCGTGTCGCAGGCTGTGTGGCTGGGACAGCCGGCCACCCGCCCACGCGGGTCCTTTCGTCCCAGCGGCACTTCTCTCCACCCTCCCTCTCCTGTCGCTGTCGCAGCCCCGTGGGGGATGGACAGAACGTCCCCGGGTCAGCACCCGGGGAGAGCGGCCCGGACCCAACACGCACACTGGACTGTGGTCCCTGAAGGAGAGGTGGCTCTTGCTGGGCTAAGTGACCGAGATCTGGAGGCTTTTTACCGCAGCTAATATCACCCTAATCACCACGTTTCCAACATCACTTCTGCTCTCTGAAGGAGAAAGATGGTGGGGAAGTATCTGCGACTTTCACTCTCGGACTTAAGATGCGGCCTGTCCTGCGTCCGTGCTGTGCTGTCACTTCACCGGTCTGGAGAGGCAGGAACGTGGGCACCGACACCGAGTGCGATCCCGCCTCTGCTAACGCCCTCAGTTACGGGGTCTCCCTCACACACTAGTGCAAGTCCCTCTAAGAGGAGCCAAGCAGCAGCTTTGCCTATTAAACGTAAAACATTTAAAAAGACGCACCTTCTCCACACCAGCAACGCCTCTCAGCGTGCCCTGAAAGAGACGGGAGCTCTAGGGCCCTGCCCCGCCCGAGCTCCCCTGCTCCCAGCCGGGGCAACTCCCTCTGCCCTCCAGAGAGTGACTCGCCCCAGAGGGCGCCCAGGGCTGAGGGAGCGCTCAGCAAGGACGGGTCTGGAAGGGGTGCGCACCCCTTGGAGAGGACGGCCACGTTCTCCCAGGCCGGACCTGCTCAGCGGCTGGTGGGCCACCCTCTTGGGGGGCAGGTCGTCCGCAGCCAGTGGCTCGGGCCTGTGGTTGGCGTCTGGGTGCCGGCAGGAGCTGTGGAGCTCTGGTTTCTGAGTACAGGGGCCTCTCCTGGGCCTGTGGCTGGGTGGGCTCCACCGGCGTCCTCTCGCCACACACCTGACCCCTTTCGGTCTCTGGTGATGTCCCTCCCATGGCCACTACTGGGGAAGGTCGTCACTGTGCCTGACTGAAAGGAGTCGTCCTCTAAGGGTTGCTGCTGCTGGTCCCGGAGCCCACACTGAAGGGCACCCTGGGAGCTGAGGGGCAGGAAATGGATAAGGGACCCCCCCGCCCCCAGGATTGGCCAACGGTGGCCCTGGGCCGAGTCCAGCCACCATCTATTCACCTATGGGCTGGGGGTAAGAAGACTTTTTACATTTTTAACAGCTAAACAAATTAAATCAAAAGGATAATAATATTTTGTGTGAAAACACATTCTCACGGATGTAACCGGTAAGATCAGTTCTGGCTGAACATGCGTGATTTACTTTGATGATGAGGAACATTAACTTTGAACCTCAAGTAGCAACATGTTCTCCCACATAATCACATCTGACTCCTCACAAGACTTGCATTACAAAGAAAATTTCTCAATTATTATCCTTCACTTTTTATCAACTAAAAAAACTGTGGTCATTGTTTTGTCTTGTTGTGGAAGCGTCTACATATAACCTCAAATTTTGTTTCTTGGCCTGTTTACCCTAATATAGGTACTATCCGGCCCTTTAAGGAAAACCCTGGCCAACGTCTGGCCTCTTGAAATATAACTCATTCTTCAAGACCAACTTAAAATGCTGCTTCTAAGTGAAACGGTTCAGCACACCACGTCGGACCACGGAGCTGCTGCCGGGGCTGAGCGCGGGGACAGGCCGTCTGGGCAGGAACGCGGCGGGGGGTCGACGAGGCAGCCTTCCGTCTCCTGCCACCTCTGGGGCTGTCCTTCCTGGGGCTGCAGAGCTTCTCCACCGGGGCCCCCGCCAACCAGGCAGTGATCCGCGGAGCCCAGGGACAAACCCGCCCCCGGGTCTGGTTTCTGGGTTCTCACAAGGACCCGGCAGCCACCACGGCTGCTGGCACGGCCTTGATCCACCCGCAGGAAAGGGTGCAGAGCCAGGGGCCAGGCCTCCTCCTCAGTCTCTCACCAGGGTCCCCTCGTCCCCCGGCCCCCACTCTTTCCCTCCTCTTCACCACCAGCCTGGCCCAAAGATGACCAGTCCTCGTGGTGGCTACCCCAAGCCTCCTGCCTGGTTTCTCGGTTCCTCGTCCTGAACCCCTGTGGTCACTTCTCCACGGAAACGTTCCATTTAGGTAATAGCGAAGAGAACGGCACCCCATTGCTTACATCCGAGTTTTCCCATCATGTTTAGTCTGCACCACAGCCTATATCCTTATGCTGTAGGTCAACCACACGCATCTGTCTGCACCCATATCTGTCACATCTGCCAGTCAGGGACTCCTGTCTATCTACGTATCTGTCTGTCCGCCCTGTCATCGTTTACCTATCGTAGCCTTTCTTGTATGTCTGCTCCGCAACAAGGCAAGTGCATGGGGTAAGTTCTCTGACTATCTTACTACCTGTGGCATCTCCAGCACATGCCATAATGACATACGGTAAAGCGGCTGACTGTTGGGAGCCAGGAGGCTTGGTCGAGGTTAGGGTTTGAACTGATGCAGGCCTAATCCTGCCGAGGGCCGGGTGGCCCGGCAGATAAGCATGGCGTGATCATCTCTTGCCTTTCCCTCTCATCCCTGTATCTCTCTCAAATAAAGAGCCCCTTGCTAATCTGCCGCAAACACCTCTCAGGCTTGCGGGCCGGAGCAACCTCAAGGAGGTGAATTATTCTGCACCTCGGACACTGGAGACTTTAGATGCACACCGCGACGGATGGTTTCCTCCCTGGGCTGACGTCTGCCCAAGGCTTTCACAGCCGAGCCACTGATACACATCCTGCCTGCTGCAAAGGGAACGCCTTTTCGTCCCTACTTCTCTCCTGTATACTTAGTTTCTCCAGACAGCTTCTCATTTTCCATTAACCTGTATCCTGTTTTCCTGCAGACCCCAGAATAAGTTACCAAAAAGCACATATTTGTGCTCCCTCCCATGGCTTTCTGAGGGACATGATTACTCAAGAAGCAAGACCCTGTCCCCTATCCCTGGCGCCAGCCTATACCCATTATAGCTTAACTAGAATAACACGTGCTGAACAAAGAGAAATTATTTGATGAATGCTTGAGTCCTTTGATGTCCTTTGCACGAATGTAACCCCCTGCCCCAAGTAAGCTGCCTACATAAGACGCTCACTGAGTGGCAATAAACGGGAGATGCCTGACTACTGACCAGAACTCACTGTCTGGCCTCTCATTCCTCTCGCCAACACCGCCCCTCCTTTGGGACACCTGGACCTGCCGAGGCTGGACACCGACACCCGACACATGTGTTAACTGTATAAAGTATTTGTACAGCTTTTGGGAATTAGAGGTCAAATCCCTGTGAGGACTAGACAGAGTTCATATACATACAAAATCCAATGGATTTAGAAAAAAAATGTGCTGAGTAATAGAACATTTCTCTGCTTCTCAGATGTTACAATATTTCCCGGACCTCACGAGAGAGGAGGGCCAGAGGAAAGCAAGGGACACGTTCATGGTGCCTTCAAGTAGCCCTTCCCACATCCTCTAAAGAAAGGGAGGATGAGAACAGGGAAGGAAACCCAAGGGGCTCTGATGGCCATGAGACCAGGGCTGCAGCCCCCTGCACGCCCATCGCCAACAGGGCTCACCCCATGAAGCTCCTGCCAGCCCAGGAGGCATGGGAGGGCCGGCAGTCCTGCCTGCAGGAGGACACTGCACTGTCCTCTCGGCCAAGACTGTCAGAGCCTTGCGCATACAGCAAGGGGCAGCTCAGCAGCATCTTCAGGGTCAGGAGCACCTGAAGATCGAAAGCAAATCTGAGTGGGCAGGGCTAGCCCAGACCTGGCGTTGGTCTGAAACACAACTTCCTCCAGGGAGAAAGCGAGACACAAATTGGACAGAAAACCAGGGCTCAGGGCACATTTTCATATTTTCAGCACTTGAGTTTGTGATTTGAAGCTCACACCCACCCAAATGCCTTCTCTTCCTACTTCCTTTGTGCTCCCAACTTTTTCTTTTTGCACCACTAAACTACAAGCCTCACAGGCCAGAAGCAGGAGGTTGACTGATCTGTGCCCTGCAGTGCCTCGTGCATATGTCTGGACGCTCACGACAACTTCCTGAATTGCATTAGCAGACTGGGGCAGAAATGTGTTCCTTCTCCTCCTGAATACCTCTGTCTCATTTCAGAACCAGCGCGGTTCGCCTCTTTCACAGACGCCATCCCTGGAATGGAGCAGGTGACCCAAGTGTGCAAATCAGAACACATCTCGGGCCACAGCAGAGCTTCAAACCAAAGCGGACCCACCAGCATCTCACCAAGGGCTTGTGCGGAGCTGCTGGAATTCCTCTCTTCCAGGCACTTCCCTTTGGACTTGCTCCAAGATTTTGTCACCACAAGGGGAGAGCCTGAGAGCACAGCCATGCAGAAGGGCACTGCCTCATGGCTGCAGAGAGGATGGGGGCTCTGCCGGCCCGGCTGGAGCCCAGGACCAGGGAACAGCTAAAGCCACAGCAGCTCGGCACTGCCCAGTCACTTGGCCCAGCACGTTTTCCCTTTCTGCTAAAGCCAATTTGGATCAGATTTTCTGACACATGCAACTAAAACTTGGTAAATAGTACATAAATCTTATCCCCAGAAGACTTTCTGCTGTGAACCCTACCAAGCAAGCAGAACTGAGCCAGTCAAGTAAGCAAATTCCACAGTTGAGAGCTGCTATTGCAAACATCCTGCTGTGGGGAAAGGTCGCAGCCTTTTTTGTAAACACGGAAAGGGGGCTATGGGACTTGGGAATTCAGATCTCGCCTGCAGGGCCTGCACACCACAGAGTGGGTCTCTAAGCCCTGTAGGCTGGGGGCTCACCAGCCTGGTCACGGCCAGGATGCCTTCGGGTTCAGCTGAACTACACGAGACTCCAGATACTTTGTTTTAGCACAGACTTTATTGAATTTCTGACGAAGTCATATTGCCTGGTCATAGTTACGTATAGTGAATTTCTCTGTCAGAGTCAACAAATAACAATAACAATTTAGACGTAACCCTCCGTTCCTGTCCTCAGCATCAAGTCATGGCCCACCCACTTCTCTCCTGCGCCCTAAGGGATACAGAGAGCACCATCTGCTCAGGAGGCTGGCATCAACCTGACCCTGGGTTATGAAGACACAGGTCATGACTGAATAGGCGTTTTAACTTTTAAATCATAGTTAGCATCTGAACATTCATAAAAGTTTTGAGTCTCTTGAATCCCAAGGCGAAGCCAATTCTCTAAGAGTTTCCTCCTGAGAGCGAATGGCTGCCAAACCTTGAGCTAAGAAACTTAGCTTAAAATTTTCTTTAAAAAGTGATTAAAACAGGGTGCCTGGGTGGCTCCGTGGGTCAAGCCTCTGCCTTCAGCTCAGGTCATGATCTCAGGGTCCTGGGATCGAGTCCCGCATCGGGCTCTCTGCTCAGCGGGGAGCCTGCTTCCTCCTCTCTCTCTGCCTGCCTCCGCCTACTTGTGATCTCTGTCAAACAAATAAATAAAATCTTTAAAACAAAAGTGATTAAAACATCTGAAGATGTCCTTACTAAGACAATTTTATTTTAAATTAAGTTTCTAAAATATTGGGAAGAAAATTTTTACTTTGGAAACTTTAAAAGCTTAAAAGGAGCTTAAGCTGTGGAAATGATTTACATTATTAATCATCGGCAATAAACTAGGGGCTGGGTCGCTGGGGCCAACTTGCCACCCGGGGAGAGAAACTGACCACGGTTAAGCACCCTGCACCCACTTCTCAAGGCCAGGGCTCCCCAGATTTTCCTTCATATCAACAAGTACCAACAATGCTCTGAGGGAGGCATCTACAGAAAAAGGTTCGCAGTTTAAAAATGGTTTTCCAAATGCCCATTAATTAGATGTTGACCAAAATATGAAGCCTTATAACTTCCATGAAATAAAGGTTAATTCACTGAATTGATAAAACCCTAACCAAAATCAAAGGAACTAGAATGCTGCTAAGGAAATATACAGAATAATTAAATTAAATTTTGGCCCAAGGAAACTTCATACATCTACGTAATTTTTCAGAAGGCTTTGGCATATCGCCCTTAGCTCAGAAGCCTTATTACAACATCACCGTCCTGAATGCCCCGCCGCTGCCCGACAGCCAGGGACGTTGTTCCTCAAGCGGCCTTGTTAGTTAAACTACTTCCTTTGACTCAAGGGGACGGAACTTGTCGGTTCCAAAAATCAAATCCAGTCTCTCCGGTCACCCCAGCAGCCTTCCTAGTCCATACTTTCGGCCGCTGGAACCCCGAACATTAGTGTACCCTGCACTTCTGTCCTCCCCCGGACCCCAGGCTGCGGATGTGGGGCAGAGAGAACGCAGCTTGCGGCGTCAGGGCCTCGATTTACGCGCACTGCAACTTTCCTCCAACCGAGAGCGGCCGTGGCTCACAGCCGGACCCCGCGCACGCCCGTCTCATCGCCGGGCATGGACGACTCTTCTCACCACACGGAAAACGCGCGGTGCGTCGGTTTCAAATCGCACGGGGCTGCGTCTTGCCATGACACATTCGCGAACCGGGCGGCGGGGAGAAGGACGACTGCGCCCAGGGCCGGTGGCGCCGCCGCGGGACCCGCACCAGCTGCCCCCGAAGGGCGCCTTCTGCTTCAGCGGGTCGCGGACACCCGACGGCTCCGGCCAGCACAGACTGACCCTTGTCTTTCAGTCTTCCACAGGGTGCGGGAGCGGGAGCGGGAGCGGGTCAGGGTCAGGATTTGCTCTTGACACAAAGTCTGTTCGGACCGAACACTCGCAAACCGAACACCGCACCGGTTCTCCGTACGTTAAACAAGGGGGTGGACGGAAGTCGTGGTCACTCCGGCTGTCCGCACCGCCAAGGCCATCTGCGAACACCCCGCGGACGGCACCGCGCCGGTCATCACGCGCAGCCCCACAGGGAGGCTCCGGACACCGGCTTCGGCTGGAGGGCGCGGCCCTAACTGACCGCCTGACTCGCGGCTCATCGGGGCCCCCCAGGCCTCCAGGACAACAGTCCCGAGGACGAGAACGCCGGACACGCGTGTCCCGGAGGCAGAAGAAAACCCGGAAACCCCGTCCCCTCCCGGCAGAACGTCCCGGGCCCGTCAGACCCGGACTCGCGGGGCCGGGGCCGGGGCGGGGGCCGGGGCCGGGGCAGGGGCCGGGTCCTTCTTTCCCACGCAGCCCGGCGGCGGCTGGACGACGCGGAAACGGAGGGAGAGGAAACGTCCCGGCGGCCACCCCCGTCCCCGCGCGCCCATCGCGCGTTCCAGCCGGGAGAAGGCGCCGCGGCACCGACGGCCCCGCCGTCCCGGGCGCCCGAGAGGCCAGCCCGCCCGCCCCTTGTGCCCCGGAGGCTGTCCACTCCCGGGGTCCCCCGGCAGCCTGGCCGGTCCCCGCCCGCGGCCCGGCGCGCCCGCCTCGCCGCGTCCCTCACGGAAACCGACGCGGAAGGTCGGTCCCGGACATCGACGGTCACGAGCGACAGAGTGAAGTCCGTGAGCCGCAGCGGCCGCGTCCGGGGCGGGGGCCGGTCACTCCCGTGCGGGGCGACCTGCGAGCGGACGCGCGTCCCAGACGCACCCCAGCCCCCGCCCTCCCGCGCCGACCGCCGGCCCCGCGGCCCGGCTCCACGGGGAAGGGGCGACCCCCGTCCAGGGGCCGCCGGCCGCGCCCACACCCGTACTCACTGGCGACCCCGAGCCGCTGCCCTCGGCGCCCCGAGCCCCGCACAACCGCCGCCGACAGGAAGGGCTGCGCGCTGGGCCCGCCCCCCGGGGCAGGGCGGCGCGGGCGGGGCGCACCTGGGCAGGTGAGGGGGCGGGTGAGGGCGACGCCGGCCGGCCCCGAGCGCGCGTCCCGGAACTGGGACCGGCCGGGCCGCCCCGAGCGGACGGCTGCGGGCGGGGGGCCAGGCGGGGCTCTCGGGGCGCGGCGGACTCCGCTCAGCCCCGGATCGCGGCGTGGGGCGACGGGGGACAGTCCTGACCCTCGGGCACCCGCCCGGGACCCCGCCCTCGGGGACGGGTCAGCAGCCCCGCGCACCCCCACCGCGTGCTCCGGGCGCCCGCCCCCGCCCTCAGGTGACCCGAGTCCAGCCCCCAGTGGGCCCGCCCCCTTCCAGGTGACTCACGGCCCCGCCCCCAGGCCGACCCTCTCCTCGAAGACCCTCCCTCTCCCCAAGGCCCTCCTCCCACTCCCGACCCTCTGCCCCGCCCCTACGCGGCCCCTCCCCCCGGGCGCCCCTTGGGTCCTCCGGAGGACCGCGGTCCCCCCAGCCTCAGTACTGCGCAGGCGCCGGGCCCGGACAGGCGCGTCCCGAGGAAGCGCGGAGGCCGTACCGCGCATGCGCGCGCGCGGGTCGCCCGAGGTGCGCATGCGTCGCGCAGGAAACGTGCCGACGCGCTCCGTGGGCGCCTGGGTGCGCGCGCGGGAAGATGGCCGAGCCGGGGCCGAAGTCGGTGCTGTTCGTGTGTCTGGGTGAGACCGCGCTGGCCCAGCCCCGCTCCGGCCTCCCCAGACGCGCGGGCCGGGTCTCCTGGGTCTCGGGCTGCGCCGCCGGGCCAGGGACCGTGATCGGGGGGAGGCCGGGGGCGGGATGCAGCGCCCCGGCTCTCCCCGCGCGGCGCACCTGCCGGCGGCTCCCCGGGCCTCTCGCCCGCTCGGCCCCATCCGAGCCGGCGCCCGTCGCCGGCGCAGCCCTGTGCGGGCGGGTCCCCTGTCCCCGCGGCCTGCTCACCTCGCCGCCCTCAGCCGCGGCTCCGACCCCGCAAGCAGGGTCCTTCGCGTTGCGCCCGCCGGGCCCCCTGTGTCCTTCCTCGAGTGCACCCAAGGCTGCGGGGCCGGCGCACGCCCCAGACGCGTCGCAGCCCGGGCTCGCCGGCTCGTTCTCTCGACCCCTGCCCGCGGACGGCGAGGAGTCCGGACCTCGCGGCTACAAGAGCCGCGCAGGGAGACCCGGTTCTCCGGGGTCCGTAACGGGGCGCGCGCCAGCCTTCCGAATTAGAACTCGGCCCCCTTCGGGTTCGGGATTCTTCCTTTGCAGCGCCCCGCGGGGCTGTATTTCTCGGTGTTGACGCCCTGTGTCCTTGGCGTCCGAGAGGGGAAGGCCTGGGTCACCGGTAGTCCGGGACTTAATGTCTCCCGGCGAGGCTGCCTTTCCTGTGCGCCCAAGGTCCCCTTCCCTTCCGTGCTGGCCCCTCAGGAAGAGGACGCGGGTCTGCCCGTCTGCCTACGCGTCCTCCCCGTCCCCCTTCCTGCCCGTGCCCTGTGATTCGTGTGTCCCAGCAGTTCAGGGGCCTAGCGCGCCTTTGCGTGGTGGTTTCCGGGCACCCGCATTGCGTTTTCCTCGGGAAGACTTTCTGTAAGGTTAGATCCAGATGTTCTCTTCTCTGCTTTTCCCAGGCCCTCCGAGTGGAAGTGGTTTACCTATAACCCTTTGTAGACACCTTTCATTGTGCGAGTTTTATTAGATTACTTGGCAGCCTCTTGGGATCCCACCTGGATTTAGCCCTCTTGAGGGCAGTAACTGTGGCTTATTTTTCTGCATTTCCAGCTTGAAGACAATTTGTGAGGACAAGTAGGTACTTGCAGAATTGAATTTTTGTCAAGGGAAAGAGAATAAGGGCCACTTTGCTTCACTTTGGTAGTGGGCCTCCATTGATTCTTAAGCTCTCCGTTGAAGACTGACTTACGGGATCAACAGATTGGTTAAATGGCTGTTCAGTTCATGTTGGGCGTCTAACAGGAGTCCATTGCCTTGTTTATTTTACTTCCTGTTGTCGTTTATGCGGTCATAATGCACATGGTGGCTATTAATGGGGATGTGTACTGTGTATAATGTGTATTTATCTTCCGTACAGTTTTTTTCTTTTTAAGCAACTGCTGTATTACCAGGTACTCTTCCGAGTGCTAGGGATGGGTGGTGAGCAGAACAGGAGTTCCTGCCTCGGCACAGCTCACGGTCTGTCACCTGCACCCGAGCCCTTGGTCACTCACTAAGCTGGTGATGTGTCTTGAACTGTAGAGCAGGGAAGGGAGTGGGAGTGGAACGCACTTTTACGTAGAGCAGTCAGGGATGACCTTACCTACAAGGTGACGTTTGGGCAAAGACTTGAGAGTCGAGAAAGCAAGCCTTGGGTCTTTGGAAAAGTGTCCAGGACTCAGAAGAAAGCGAGTGAACGGTTTTGAAATGAGAGTGCTGATCCGGTTCATATTGGCAGGGAAACCACTGCGGCCTGGCCTAGAGACCCAATAGCTTTTTTCAGCCAGACGTTTTTTGGTACCTGAACTCAAAGGTAATTTGAGTGACTGTTGTCTCGATGCCACCATAAATACATAACTAGAACTATTCTGGGTGCATAGGGAAGGCCGTTCCTTACATAAAAATGAACACTCTGGGGCGGGAGTCTGTGAACTCCTTATGTAAAGAACTAGAAAGTAAATATTTGGTGCTTTGCGAAAGCAGACCTAGACAAAACATAAACAGTTACTCTTGACTGTGTCCCAGTAGACTTCACGTATGGACACTGCAGTTTGAATTCATGGGATTTTCTCATGTCACAAGGTATTATTCTACTTGTAAGTTTTTTCAACTGTTTGAAAAGGTAAGAATCATTGTTGTTTCTGTGGGCTGTACACAGAGGTGGCGAACATGGATCATAGTTTTCAGATGCTGTTCTAGGCCCTGTAGCGGACGTGTCTGGCGAGGCCCCATGAGGGTTGGGCTTACTCCGAAGGAGATAAACCACTGGAGGACGAAACCGCTGAGCAGAGGTGGGGCACTTAGAAGCGTTCAGCTGCCGTGTGGAGATTAGACTGGGCAGGGGCGAGGCCCATGGGTGAGGCCAGGGGTGCAGAGGAGTGTGTGCTGGGTCAGAGAGGGCATCACTGGTGGAAGTGCTGAGTGGTCACATGCTGGGCAGGTTTGAGGGGTCCATGAAGGCTGTTTCTCATGATACCCTGTAGATACATAGAGCTGTAAGAAGGGTGTATTTTTGAAATGAAAAAAAAAAAAAATATTCCTTCAGAGCATTTATTTGGGCTCTTTTCATCCTGAAGTGTAGAGAGGGGTTTCAGATGTTTTCCTTTGGTAAGCCTAGTAGCAGGAAAGAGCTGCACTCCTTATTTTGGCAAGATTATTGGAAGTGTCCCATGGTTTTGTGTCGTAGAGATGCCCTGAACTGTTGAAGGCACTGGTGTTTGTGCCACAGCCGGTGTGGCTGGACGTGGTAACCGTTAGGGCTGCCAGGTTACCTCATACTTGTTAACTGAAACTTATCGTTGCTTCAAATGTGCCGCACACTGTGGGGTAAGAGACACAGCCCCTGCCCTTGGAGAATTTCGCCTTTTCCCTTTGTGAGGCTCAGATACTGAGTCCGTATCAGGCTGCCTGATATGGAAGAAACAAATTGAGACTTAACAGATTGAGCTTTTTTCTAAAGAAATCTGAAGATGACATTTTAAGTTTTTAGAACTTTTCCAAAGGTGGAAACTGAATTACTGTGTTTTACTATGAGCCTGTTTTTAAATAGTGCATTAATTTGGTGATACCAATTTTTGAAAACAAGAGATCAAGTTATAAGGAAGGAGGATTCTGCTAACTTTATAAGTAGTGTCACTTCTAATTTTTATAGTAGTAATTTTTTTTTCCATCTCTACTTAAACATACATCTTGCTGTAAACATAAGTGTCTGGGAAAAAGTATTTATCTGAATAATTATGCCTTGACTTTAAGGCAGTAAGTAAACCTAGTTTTTGTTTTGTGGGGAAAGCTGTTATTTTGCAGTTAATAATTATTTTTAAAAGGATGAGACTAGTTTTATTATATCTTTAGGTGTGAGATTGTAAGTGTTTATTCTGGAGTTTTAAAATAATAACCGTTGTCTTAAACTGAACAGAGTGGTTGCAGATAAAAGTATTCCCAGGGTGTATGGCGACAGATAAAAGAGTTACACATCTGTTGGAGACTTTCAGTAATTAACGTAGCGAGGATGATAATACTTACTTTAAAAACTAAACAGAAATTCAGAATGTGGTAGGAAGAAACTTTATAATACAAACTAGCTTATAGAGGACGTTGGAGATTAATTCCTGTCCGTTTCGTGGTTGAGTGGTTGATAGACTTCACTGCTGTGGAAACCACAGTCTCTGTGGAGAAGGAAAGTCCTTTATAGATACATTATGAGGCCAAGACTAACACGGAGGCTCGAGAGCAGAGTCAGTGTTGGGTCCATGTAACAGCGCGCCAGTTGGGTCTCACAGCCCGTCGGGAGGTCCAGTTCCACATGCGTATCACAAACCCGAAGATTCTAATGTGAGTCAAGAGTGACCCGTGTCTTCTTAACTCAGCTCCCGTCCATTCCTGTTGTTTTTTGTGTTGGGCTCTGTAGGCCGTCTCCACCCGTGATTCCAGGTTCTCCAGCCCTGCAGTGTCCCTAACTTGTGGGAAGGGTCTTTCTCTTCAGACCTTGCACAGTGCTGGGCTCCTGCGCCATCCTACAGAATGTCGGACGTTCCCTTCCCAGTGGGCCCTCTGAGTGCACGTTCTGGGCCCAGTTACGGTTCCTGTAACCCAGACCCACCAGCGCACATTCATTGCTTATTCCTACAACCCCCTAATTTAAATGTCCAATCTTCCCCTCTTTCTCTGATGAGGAATTTTCTCATTACCTTGTTTCTGCTTTTAGCATGATTCCATGGGAGTGTTTTGTTACTCCAGGAGGTCCGTACATAGTTCATGCGTGGAGGGTAAGTCAGGGTGCGGTCTGTGAACCCCACGCTGGGGACAGGAGAGCTGGAGAGTTAGTTCAGCTGCATTCCCTCAGTTACGCCTACCTAATGAAACTCAGTGAAGCCTTGGCACTAAAGCTCTGGGGGGCCTCCTGGATTGACAATACCCTGAGTACTGTCCCTGTTTGATGACGAGGGTGACGTGTCTGAGGACCAAAGAGCTTCAGGTTCGAAACTCTTCCACAGTCTGCCCTATGTGTTCTAACTTTGGCTCTTTCTGCTTTGAATCTTTTTGTTATGATAAAACTATAATCCTAAGTCTAGCATTTTCCTGAGTTTTATATGTTCTTCTATAGAATTATTGAATGTGTGGGGACTCACGGATCCATAGCCAGCTGCTCTGAAGTGAGGGTGGTCCTGGGGATTCCCTGAACTTGTAGCTGATGTTGGAAGTTCTGGGCAGACTTGGTGACCTGGAGGGCAGCACCCTTAATACAGCCGACCGACTCCCAACAGACTGCATCCTGAAATGTGTGTGTTTGTGTTTATGAAACAGTATTAATCCTTATGTGTAATTTACTTGAGAATACGTATTTTAACCCTGTCGTATTTCATTTTAAAATAGGCTCATTGCAACCCACTTCATTGATTTCGTGAGTTACTTATGGGTCACTGAGAGCAACCTAAAAAACGGTGATTTCAGTTGTAACTGATTTTTTTGCCTCCTGGTTTTTCGTACTTTGGCTACATGGGCAGTGGGTGTCAAGTCATGGGGCTGGGGTTTGGTCAGCGGTTTTCCAGAGGCCCCGCTGTGCACACACTGGTGGGAAGCTGACCGGCTCTCTTAGGGAGGTGCTGTTGCTGTGTGTCACGTGGGTGAAGTGGATGCTGCAATTTGCCCTAGCGTCAGGCCTGATGCCCACTCTCTGCCTTCCCCTCTTTTTAAGGTAACATCTGTCGGTCACCCATTGCGGAAGCGGTGTTCCGAAAACTTGTAACTGACCAAAAGCTTTCAGATCACGTAAGTACCTTTCTCCATGTTAAAGAGGCCAGCCTGACCGCCTCTGCGGCAGGAAATCGCGAAAAAAAATTCTTCTTTTCTCCTGCAGTGGAGGGTAGACAGTGCGGCGACGTCCACGTATGAAGTAGGAAACCCTCCTGATTACCGAGGGCAGAGTTGCATGAAGAAGCACGGCATCCCCATGAGTCACACTGCCCGGCAGGTACCGTGCGGGAGCTTGAAGCCACACATGTGTGTTCTGTGTTGCAGTGGGTCATTGACAGCGGCGCTGTTTCTGACTGGAACGCGGGCCGGTCACCAGATCCAAGAACTCTGAGCTGCCTCAGAACTCATGGCATTAACACGGCCCATAAGGCAAGACAGGTAGAAGAGATCTTGTTTACTTTCTAATCCTGGAGTCCCCTAATTTGAGAACTCGTGAGCTTAAGCACGCTGACGTGCTAATGAGTGTTTATTCTGGGTCCATTGACGTAGCCACGGGTTCCCCATTTGTTTCATTGCTGGTTTCACAGTTCTGAAAGGTGGGCATGATCTTGGAATTTACTTGCTAAAATGCATTTATTTTTATTTTATCTATTTATTTTTTAAACAACAGTACAAGAGAATAAATCTACACCTTTATTTATTTTCTTTTCATTAAGCTTAAATCCTTGGGGGTTCGGCATCACACGGATTCTGGGCCAGTTTGACGGGAGCCACTGTTTCCTTGGGCTCCAGTCACGTTTCCCAGATTACTGTGGTTTTGTTTGGCTTGTGCACAGAAGCACATCTCTTGCCATCTAGAATTCAGTTTCATCTTGAGCATAAACACCTTCAATTTTACAAAGAGTTGTGTGCTCCCTCTAGTTCTGGAGACCCCACTGATTGCCAGCAAAAATGGCCTTGGACCACAGCCTTCCGGACATATGCAGCATTTTAGGAGTGCTGTTCCCAGCAGGCCTCGCTAGGCCCCAAGATGGTACAAAGAGAAAGGCTAAAACGCATTTATAATCACATAAGTGATCCTGGTGGGAGCCCTGCCTAGGACCTAGAGATCTGAGTTATAATCTTCTTTTTTCATTTCTGTCTGCGTGATTGAAACACTTAAGCCCTGGTAACTAGTCTGCTTATGGTATAAGGTTGTTGCTAGAATAAATGTATTTTCAACTGTCAAGTGACTTAGGAACACAGGGTAGTCCTGGTATCATTATGGATGCATGTCCTGCAGGCCAGCAGTAGGACTTCTGGGCTCAGATTCTGACGTGCTGTGCAGTGGAACATTGTGGGATGAGGCAGGTGTGCTGCGTCTGCTCCGTTCAGTGTGGAAGCCGCTAGTGGCTCTGCTACATTTGCAGTGCGGCCTGTGTGACGGAGGGACTGAAGTTCCCATGTTAACTTACTTGAGTAGCTGCCTGGACCTGGTAAGCGCCCAGTGGGCCACGTGGTTCTAAGATTCACACGCAGCGGCCGGGGGCAGCGTGAGGGTTGTGCCACCGCAGCCTCCGTGGGACACCAGAGCTCAGGGCAGGCCCGCAGAGCTCCATTGCTCGGAGCGTGCCGCCAGCGCCCGATGCGCGCTCTGGCCTTTTCCACCGCCGCGGGGGCCGGCTGCTGAAGAGATGGGCTTCGTTTCTGACTCAGAGTGCTTCTTGGACTGTCACGCAGGGGAGGTTACTTTTATCACTCTCACGACTGTGTGGAGACTCAGCTGGATGTTTGCAAATCCCGGCCGGGGCGCTTGGTAGCTCAGTTAAGCGTCCAGCTCTTGATTTCAGCTCACGTTGTGCTCTTGAGGCCGTGAGATCGAGCCCCACATCAGACGCCCTACTCAGCAGAGGTCTGCTTCTCTCCCTCTTTCTCTGCCCCTTCTCTCGTTCGCTCGCTCTCTCAAATAAATCTTCAAAAAAAATTTAAAAAGAGTTAGTTAGAAGTTAGAGTCTTTTAACTTCTTTTGTGTCCAGCCTCACAAAATATGCAGGCTCTGAAGACCAAGCAAGGCGGTGGGTCAGTATCAGAAGCAGTGGGCTGTGTCCAGGGATGAGAGGCCTTTACACTGAGAAGCTGCCGGCTACCCTGGAGATCGGTTGTCAGATACGTACCTAGTTAGAGGTGTGGCTGGCAGCGTGCGAGCTACAATGTAGTTGTAGTGTTCGCAGGAAAACTTTGTAGAGGAGGGACAAAGACTGGTCGTTGTTACCTCCGACCGTGTCTTCACCGGAAGCTTCTCACACTGCTTTGCCGCTGGGCGTTGTGCTTCTGGTTTTGACCGTCTCGGTCTTTGTCCTCCATTACCTTGTAGGGAAGGGAGTAGTTGCTGAACCTGTTTTGCACGTGGAGGAACAGTTCTGGAGGGAAAATGTATAAATCATCAAAAGTCACCCAGCTTCAGAGGCATAGAACTGGGATTGGACCATAGGCTTATTTGTTTGTTTTAATAAAAACATGTATAGGTGTGAGCCAGGAAGTTCACAAAAGTGCCACCGAAACACTTCTGATGCGTTAACAATGTCTCAGAAGCTAGTGACACACATGCTATTTTGGCTTAGATAAATTTACTCTGGAATCTGTGAACTTCTCATTTCTGGCTGTCAGATGACTCTGTATGTTAACAACGAAGTTAACTGCCTTGAGGCCGGGCCTGTTTCAACATCGAATCTTCATCGGACAGAGAAGTACACATTTTGTAGGTCACGTGTCCTCATCTCCAGGATCCGCACACCTCATCCATTTCCACTTCCTGTGTGTTAGAGAATGCGAATTTATTCTCAGTAGCTCATGATTTCAAGCAGTTACACTTTCATGTTTTCTGTTTTTAGGATCAGATTGTTTTTTGTACAGAAGTATATAATTTGGGTAAAAATGAAATACTTTAAATTCACATGTCTTAAGCTAGAAACTTCTCATTTTTAAAGGTCAGTTGTAGTTGTTGGTCTTAGAATGTTCCCACACGATCTGTTTCTTCCTTTCTCTTTTTCCCTGTCCCTTTTAAGAAAAATTTCTCAGTGACTTTTTTTTTTTTTTTTTTTTTCCCCAAAACACTGGTAAGGTGGGGCACCTGGGTGGCTCACTGGGTTAAGCCTCTGCCTTCAGCTCAGGTCATGATCTCAGGGTCCTGGGATCAAGTCCCGCATCGGGCTCTCTACTCGCCAGGAGCCTGCTCCCCCCTCTGTGTCTCTGCCTACTTGTGATCTCTGTCAAATAAAATCTTAAAAAAAAAAAAAAAAAAAAAAAACACTGATAAGGTATGTTTTGTAAATTAGTATCGTATTTTCTTAAAAGATTTTATTTATTCGACAGACAGAGATCACAAGCAGGCAGAGAGAGACCCAGGACCCTGAGATCATGACCTGAGCCGAAGGCAGAGGCTTAACCCACTGAGCCACCCAGCGCCCAATTAGTATCATTTTAGATCTTTGTTACCTTTTAGCATCTTGTGATTGCTTACAGGCTTTTTTTTTTTTTTTTTTTAAGATTTTATTTATTTATTTGACAAAGGGAGGGAGCAGGAGAGGCAGAGGGAGAAGCACATTCCCCACTGAGCAGGGTGCCTGATGCGGGGCTCAATCCCAGGACCCCGGGATCATGACCTGAGCTGAAGGCAGACACTTAATTAACCGAGCCCCCCCAGGGGCCCATGCAGGCTTTCTCTTTAGCGGCTGTAAGGGAACTATTCTGTTACATTTCTTAAAATTTTGATTTTCCTAATACTTCCAGCCTGGGTTTAATAAACAAAATATGTTTAGGGTGCTTCGGGGTTTTTGGGTATCTGATTACACAGCCAGTTAGTTCTGTGGAGACGCTCACTTTGTTCCACAGTCCTTTTCCACAGACCTTTGACACTGCACGTGTCATCAGTGGGTACTTGGGACCAGTCACGCTCCCTCCTCTCCAGAGGTCACTACTCACATTCTTTCTGCCTTTTTAGTTTGTGGCCTTGGAATCCTTGTGTGTGAGCTCTTTCTGTTGGCTTTTCTCTGAGAGTGGCCTGTCTTGGAGCCCCTGCTCTGATGCTCTCCCAGTACCTTGGTGCAATCCGGCTGCCACGGGTGCACCCGTGCCACGCCCGCTGGACCCTGGGCTGCTGCTTGTTCGGGCTGAGAGCCTTGGTGGGTACACCTGTGTGCAGCTCTGTTGGACGCACACCCGGTGTCACACCTGTCGGGTGTTTGGCCTCATAAAACCAGTCAGAAATGTCCCCTCTTTCTCTGTTCTCTTCAGAAGTTTGTTGATCACTGATAGTATTTTGCTTTACCGGCTCTGCAGGTCATTGAATCGGTTGTTGCTGTGCCTCGAAATCGCCCTTATTTTCTCTGCTGTCTTTACATTTTTCCTTTGGATTCTTTTTCTTGTCTTTTCCCAGCAGTTTTACTGTGGGAGCCCAAGTACGCATCCTGAATTTGCACCCTGAGAGTTTCCGTCAGTTTTGGAAAAGTCTGTGTTGTTTCTTTTTGTATTTTCCTTCTGCTCATTCTCTCTTCAGAGATTCAGCTTCTCTCTAGTTTGGACATAAATTTCTTCTGCTGTCTTCTCCAAATTCCTTCCTTTCCACCTGCTGGCCCTGGCTCTCTGGGGCGTCCACGGTGCTGGACTGTTCCCACTCCTGGGCGGGGTCTTCCAGGACCCCTGCATGGGAACTCCCCCCCCCCCCCCCCCGCCCCATGTGCCTTCAGCAGGGCTCCTCCTCCTTGGGGGCTGCTCCCTCACCGGGTTGCTGCAGCCTCCCCGCGGCCTCTTCATTTTTGCCCTGAGTAGTTCAAGAACTTGGCAGATGGTTTGAGAAGAAAGCTCGTGAGTGTCAGGCTCTCTGTCCTTCCAGCCTTTATGTCCTGCTTTTCTCTCCGGCCTTTGGGGTTGCTGCCTGGTCCCTGGAGCTTCTCTTTTCCAGCAGTGGCCCTGTGCCCAGGCTTCTTAGCGTCTGGAGCAGGTGCTTGGCATTGGCACCGCTGACCCTGCATCCGGTGGTTCTCTGTTGTGGGGCCATCCTGGGCCCTGTGCGATGTTTGGCAGCATCCCGTGTCTCTACCCACTGGATGCTTGAGCACCCCTTTGCTCCCCATCATAGCAATCAAAGATGTCTCCAGACATTGCCAACTGCCCCCCTCTTTGAGAATCACTGCCCTCAAATTCCCCAAGTATCCAGGAGGTCAAAATTATTCTTAAGTAAAGGATCCCTTCAAAATGTTAGGCTGACCAGTGGACTGGAACAGAGTAATAAAAGTTTACGGCTATTTTTCTTTTCCTACTCTGTATTGAAAGTAACCTTTTATATATATATATATTTTTTCACAGATTTTTATTTATTTGACAGAGAGAGATCACAAGTAGGCAGAGACGCAGGCAGAAAGAGAGGGGGAAGCAGACTCCCTGCCGAGACGACAGCCCAATGTGGGGCTCGATCCCAGGACCCTGAGATCATGACCTGAGCCAAAGGCAGAGGCTTTAACCCACTGAGCCACCCAGGCACCCCGTCAATCATTTTAATATCTAAACATCACGTATGGTTTTTGTAGGTAGCTATCAGTTCTAAGACTGTCTTTTGAGCCATAATTGCAGTAATTCTAAAATTAAAAACAGTGTTAATCCCAGCACGTTTCTCATAAACTGTTTGGGGAAATAGCTTATGGTATTGTAATAGATGTTGAAATATGCTAGTGCCTTGGGAGTGTTAACAAAATACAGTCCTCAGCACTCGAACGTGCTTCACTAAGAGCTCATGCAAGTCTATGTTAAGAGCCAACAGTTAAATTTTTAACATAACAAGGAGTATATTTATTATTTGTTTGCTATGCTCATCATTACAAATATTATCAGTACTCCGTTAAATTAAAACATTTAAAAAGTACTCATTTTAAAAAAAGGGTTCCGGGGCGCCTGGGTGGCTCAGTGGGTTAAGCCTCTGCCTTCAGCTCAGGTCATGGTCTCAGGGTCCTGGGATCGAGCCCCGCATCGGGTTCTCTGCTCAGCGGGGAGCCTGCTTCCTCCTCTTCCACTCCCCCTGCTTGTGTTCCTTCTTTATTCCTTCTCTCTTTCTTTATTTAATTTATTTATTTTTAAATTTTTATTTATTTGACAGAGAGAGAGATCACAAGCAGGCAGAGAGGCAGGCAGAGAGAGAGGAGGAAGCAGGCTCCCTGCTTGTGTCCCAGGCGTCCTGCTTGTGTCCCTTCTCTAGCTGCATCTCTCTGTGTCAGACAAATAAAATCTTTAAAAAAAAAACGGTTTCAATATCTTCTTTGTAGTTTCCTGGCACTCCTATATTTTAGATGATTTTTTAGTGGGGAAGGTTATTACTGAAAATTACATTGTTAGAAATTATTTCCACCTTCATTATGTGCCTATCTGTGTTCCTTTCTTTCTAATTCTGCCAGTATTTATGAAGGCAGAAATCATCAAGTAATTTCCCTACTTACATTTTAGTGGGCTTATATTGATGAATTGTGATGTCAACAAACTGACCAAATCAGTAAAAATACTGAGTGGCCTTTTCTTCCGTGTCGTGTTCAGACTGTGCGTGCTCAGGGGCGGGAAGAACCACGCGTCCAGGTCCTTGCCTGTTTCCTTCTTGGGGACTCTTCTGTGAATACCCTGCTTCACATTTTAGTTTCCCGTCTCCCCCAGCGCTCTTGACATGGCTGTGCTTGGTGTTGCCTGCCCTGCGCTGGAGGGAGGCCTCCAGGGACAGCCACCCATCTCTTTGATTGGGTGTTTGTCACTGGGGCTAGGATGTTACCTTCTTGCAGAACGAAAGCAGAATGAAAAATGGGGTAAGACAGTGGAGAGGGTTAAACGTGTGATAGTTTAGTATGTTAAGTGAATTATACTTTGTTACTAAGAAAT
The DNA here is from genome assembly GCA_020311275.1 of Eira barbara. Taxonomy (NCBI): domain Eukaryota; kingdom Metazoa; phylum Chordata; class Mammalia; order Carnivora; family Mustelidae; genus Eira; species Eira barbara. The sequence continues at coordinate 195,202 of JAHRIG010000075.1, forward strand.
TGCGGGAGGGGAGTATAAACTTTGTGTTTACATATTATACTATTAGGGTTATTCCAAGGAACTTAATAATCTAAAGTTTTTTGCAATACAGTGTTACAAAATAGGTTAACTCTATTTTAACTTTAAAATACCCTAAATTATTTAACTTAAGTCAGTTAACAGGTTCAAATATAGCAAATTTTTTGTGTTTACTGCTTTGGATCCTCTAGGTTTGGTTGTTATAAATATAAACACTGTGTTTTTGACTTTATTTAATTTTAGGTTACCAAGGAAGATTTTGCCACATTCGATTATATACTGTGTATGGATGAAAGCAATCTGAGGTAATCACATTTTTTAAAGGGTTCTTGTCTTCAACTCCCAGTTCAGTAATAGGCCAGTCGTTTGTTGTCAAAATGACTTTTTTATTATCTTTGAGTTTTAAAAGTAGTGATGGTCACAACATACAGAATTGTGTTTAGAGTAGTAAGAAACCAGCGAGGGGCTGAGAACTGTCTCCCAGCAGTAGACACGCTTTCAGGGGAGGGGGAGCCCGGTGAGCCGGTGCAGCCCGGGGACCAGCCGGGCTGTGAGCAGCTTCATGGAAGCTGGGGTTGGTTGTACAGGAGAGCGACACGGTGATTCCTGGGCCTGTGGTGTTCTGTTGTCTCTCCTGGGATCCCCTGTTACTGCTGCCCCCAGCCCCAAAAAAGAGGATGGGCGAAAAGGGAAGCTTTTGACGCTCTGAATTGTTGTGCGTTCATGGATATAAAAACAAACCCAAACAGGCCAGGCTCTTAGGTAATGGGCTAATTGCGCCATGGCCTGTATTAGGCACTCTGCACACCAAAGCACTTAACCCTTGTTTCGCATTTTATCAGAGAGGCACGAGAGGTCACGTTACACGTGGAGCAGATTGGTGGGGTAGAATTTTAGCCTCGGCTTTGTGAGGCAGAGCCTGCTGTGCATCTCACTGTCACCTCGCGTGGGGACGTGCATTCGGGCAACAAGGAACTTGGTGGCATTTCTTGAGTGAGCTTTGTGTGCCTGGCACAGTGCCAGACATGGGGACCCACGGATGACGAATTGTTGATGCTACCTACGCTTGACGTGTGCAGTCTGGAGTGGGCTTCTTGTGTTAGCCCAGAATTGCCCCTGACGGTGTGATACCATGTGATCGTGCCAAGAGCCAGCGAACGCGGTGTGTGCGGCAGGTGTCGGGCTGTTAAGGGTGAGACCCGAGAGAACGTATGAAGCGGTTCCGGTTGGAAGGCTGGGGCCCCGCGTCCCTTTGTCACACGGCCGTGTATGGTCTGCTGTGCCGGGAAGCAAGACGGCTGCCTGCCCGCTGGCTGGTCGCCCTCTGCCGGCACAGACGAGGCCCGGGACGTGCCCCCGGTGTGACTGCAGGGATTTCTTCACTGAATCCGTGCTAATTCACAAGGATTCCACGCGTTTTATGAATAGAAACTGTTTCTGCTTTTAACTGCCTTTGTAGGAGCGTGCAGCTCCACTTGTGCTTTTATGAATCAGGAACATTACCGAAATACATGCATTTTCTATATTTATATTTATTTATTATATTTCTATTCTTGTTTTTCAGTTGTTGGTTTGTCTCATCCTCACTTTTCTCACGTGCAGGGATTGTCAGCAGGGGCCTCTGTTAGCAGGGTCTCCAGGGTGGGAGGGCGTCCCGAGCAGGGTCTCCGTGCAGAGCGGCTGGAGTCCACACGTCTGCCTCGGTGGCTGGGGGGACGCGTCCTGGAGCTCGGAGGCCTGGCCAGCCTTCCCCCTGCACCAGCAGTGTCTGATGTGTGCTAGGCGCCCCACGGAGGTCTGGCAACTAAACGGGGGACAGATCAAAGCGTGGCCGAGCACGTGCGGGGGACAGGGTGCTGGGTGGGAGCTGTGCCCTCAGCTCGCTCGGGCAGAGGCTGGAGGGGTGCGCGGCGGCACAGGGAGGCTTGTACCAAATACCGTGTCAGGGTGCCTTGGGACGGGATTGGCAGCCCTCTGGGACTTACTGCACGTGGCTCTCTGAGTCCTGTTCTGCCACCTTTGTCTAAGTCTGGAATAGGAGCTTTCCATGTCATCATCTCAGTGCGCATTTCGCAGGAGGGTAGAGAGTTCTGGTCTGGCTGAGGGATGCATATTTTGGGTAAAAGCATGAGAATATGCCACCATTACAGACCCTCTTGCTGGTCTTGGAAACCTGTGGTGCGAGGGTCACACAGGTCCGCTGGGGTTTGGTTTCCTTCGTAAATCAGGTCACTCTTGCTGGATTCTGATACGGCTGTTTCATAAAACCCTAGCAGATGTCCCTGTTTAACTTGAAACTGTCGATCAGAAAACTAAGTTCATGTTTCAATTTTACAGAGACTTGAATAGAAAAAGTAATCAAATTAAAAACTGCAAAGCTAAAATTGAGCTACTTGGGAGCTATGATCCACAAAACCAACTCATTATTGAAGACCCCTATTATGTAAGTACACCTCTCACCTCTGGTCTGGCGTGATCCGAGTGGCAGTGTGGGGACTTGCCTGTGTGTCCTGCCTCCTGCAGCGACAGATTCAGGGTCTCCTGAGGGCGTTGGGTTACACAGGTTTTGTTCTTTCTTCTTCCCCTGTGCTTCCAGGGGAATGAGTCCGACTTCGAGACTGTCTACCAGCAGTGTGTGAGGTGCTGTAAGGCCTTCCTGGAGAAGGCCCGCTAAGGCCCGCCCGTGCTCCCCCGTGCCCCGCTGGGCCCCGCAGGCTCCTGTAAGGCCGCGTGCCTCCTTCACTCGACCCTCGGTTTCTTACCTTAAGTCATTGTAGATGGAAATCAGTTACTGTATTTGACAGACAAATAAATAAAAATGTTTCATGCAGACAGTTTATGGGGTACGTGAAGTGTTCTTAGACCCGCCGAACCTCCCACTTTGTCCCAGTTTCAGAAATAGTGGAACAAACAAAATAGAACAGGCACCAGAGCATGAGGACTCCCAGTGTCCCTTCTGGCACACGAGCCCCACCTCTTCCTTGAGTTTGTGCACGACCGATGGGGACCGTGGCCTCTGCTGTCTGCACAGGCCAGCCCCAGAAGCCCATCCACAGCTCGCTGCCAAGACTCGCCGTTGCTCACAGTGCACACGGTTCATGTGGAGCCGTCGCGGTGTCAGTCCACAGAAGCTTTCCTGCCTGCTAGTCTGTTTCATCAGGACGTCAGCTTGAGTGCATTCGAACGTTTTGCCCCTGGAAGTTTACAGCCAGAAAGAAGAAAACTGTATGCTGGTCTGTCTTACTGTCAGTTTGAGGAACGTGTCTGCTTTTCATGCCTATGGAACCCAAATGTCAAATATAGATTAGCTTAGGTGGGAAAAAATAGTTAAAAAGTTGGGACAAGTTCTTTTATGTTGGGATGGTTAAATATCGAGACATTAAGTGTTCTCTCGTCAGTGCTTACAAATAGGTAATTTCTATGCACTTTGAGATAACTGATCTAAAATTCATATGGCTATATGGCAGAAAAGATTGTTTTCAAAATAAACTGGGGAAATTATAAAAATACAACTAAGAAGTATGGTGTCTGACCGCTTTTTTATTGATAAGTGAAGGAGAATTGGAAAACAGCGGCTCTCTTGTCCCTTTCAGCTGACCTGTGAGGTCCTGTGTGCATGCTTGTCTTCAGTGTTAGGGAGTCGAAGGACAAAGGTCCATTGCTTCTGCTGCGGAAGAAGTTTGAGGCCCTGCAGCCGCACACCTGTCCTTGGCTGGCCCCCCTGTCTGGGGAGTGTGGCAGTCTCCTCCTTGGAGCTGGCCGTCCGGGCTGGGCCTTCCTGGGAGGCCCGGCTGGATGAGTGAGAGCTTGCCGTGCACCCCGTCCGCCCCCTCATTCCCAGCCGGTGGCCCAGAGTTCAGGGAGGACCCCGGGTGTGGGCCGTCGTCCTCCAGAGCCTGAATGGATCGTTGCTCAGAAGTAGGAGGACTTCAGAGGAACAGCTGCCCCATCTGTGTGGCTGCTTCTGGGTGTTGTGGGGCCGCCTGTCCTCAGAACCTGGGGGTCCCGTGTGGGGGGTCGGGTGGGGGTATCGAGTCCTGGAGGATGATCACGGTGGCTTTGTCAGCACCCCTCCCAGACGTGTGTCTGGCTCCCTGCGGGGTTTCCCAAAGACAGTCCTGCCTGAAAACCTCTGCAGGGGAGCAGGAAACTCGAGAGGTCACACGGATTGAGAAATTGGTGATGCTGTTCTAAAACGTGAAGAGTGGAGCGGGAAAGGCGGAGTAATTGGGAAACAGGACTGAGAAAGAGCCGGCAGGGTTAGCTCCGCCCTGTCCTTCAGCGGCTGCTTAGTACCCCGAGGCGATCCCACACTCCGTCGCCTCAGGGTCAGGAACAGATCCCTGTAGTCTGTCTTCCTTAAGGCTTGCGTCTGTATCTCAAATACGGACCTCAGACCTCTCCTGGGAATCGTGTCTGCTCTAGCCGTACAGCTGCATCCGGACTAGAGGTCCTGTGGACAGAGCGACTCAGTGTTGAGTTCACCTGTCGTGAATGGAATGCAGTCAGATTTGTTCAAAATGTATCACCTGTACAAATCAGCTGCTTAGAAGTCTTACCTCTTAGCTTTTTCGTGATTACGGAGCCACGCAGGAAGATACAGATGCAACCTCGTTCAAATATTCACCACCGTACTGGCCTCTGTCTTAAGACATGCCGCCGTGACACAGTAGCTCTCCTTTTAAAAAACGTCAATTTAATTGTCCCTTCCGAGAACTCATAGCCTTCCCCTTTCATGTATCGATGCCTTTTATATTCCATGACATTCTGCCAGTGTTAGGGTCTCTTCACAGGCCGTGAACTCCCACTGGTAAGCTCGTTAGAAGTAGAGTCACTTGGAAGACTTGGTTATCACAAACACTTCGTTTATTACTTGTTTTATGTACAGTATTTACATATTGCACAGCATCTGGGTACTATCTTACATTTATGAAACAAAGGACAAATTAAATTAGCCTGGATATGTTCAAAGACTTACACTCCACTGTCTCCAAAACACAAGTTTTTTTGTGGGTTTTTTTTTTCCATGCAATTCCAAATAATACTCTGGGAATTTAATTGTAAAAGTAACAAAAATATTAAATCATACCAAATGCTGTATGAAAATATAGTTTCAGATTCTGTTTATGTTTCTAAAGAAATACTCTTGAGATTTCACGTACCGAGGAGGGTGAAATAGCTCTGTCGGTTATGGCACTACACGTTGGACGTGGAGCCTTCGCTTTTCCCCAGCGGCATGGACGGCATGTGTTTCCGTCAGGGACACTGATCTACTGAGTACGCATCTGCCAACAGTGTCGACAACGTATAAAACTCAAGTTAAAGGGACTATGGAAGAGTCTGTCTGCAAAAATAAATCTCTTGTTCACAGGGGACATGTTCGTGAAGGCGGCAGGTTCTGCTCCCTGTTGGTCTCCAAGGCACTTCTCATGGTCCGTGGGCTCTCGGTCCTCCGCAGCTCTGCTCTCTGCTGGAAAACACATTTGGTTTCGTAGAACTCCACACTTTTCTTATCAATTCTAGAAGACCTGTGCATCAAATGATATAATGTGTCTGAAAACACGAGCGATCACAGCCCGCATGTGTATTCCTCTCTGTTCCAAAGTGTCGTCTGTCTTACTTTGGAAATGACCAAGCTCTACAACTGGGACACGCCTGCTGTGCTGCAGGAATGAAAACTGTCACTGGGGCAACCAAATGCTCACTCGGTTCCTCCTCAAGTCTGAGGAGCAGCCCGCACTCCTGATGTGTGTTGTCAGGTCCTCTAACTCGGGCCACAGCGATGGACAGTCTGGCAGTCCTGAGAAACCGCTCAGTGGCCCTCATGCCTCCGTCTGCACGAGCATTTGCAAAACTAAACACCAAGAATGAACCCTTTCTTCTAGCGCTCCATGCAGTATGCCCGAACCACTGGTACACTGTTCGTTAATATTAGAAACAACGGTAAGCTCCAGGGTCACTGGACTTAAGCTGCATTTTGTGGACTGAACTGGCCACTCGTTACTCAGAACTCCATTTCTAACTTACCTGAGCCTTCGAACTTAACTGAGCTGCGGGTTTAGGCAATGAAGTGGTGCATGTGAGAGGTCTCGAGTGTGTCTGACTAGGGGAGAAGCTGGGAATCTAGTGTCTCTGGCTGGAGACAGTTAACAAGATAGGCAGCGTGTAGCCTGAGGAGTTGTTTCGGAGAGGACCACAGGGCATCAGTCTTCCCTCCTATAAGCAAATGGACTTTCTTTCCGAGGATATGCCTGGTTCATCTCTGGAAGCGGTGCTCTCGCTATGAAGGCATGCTTAGGAAAAAGAACATTCCCATCTCCCCTAGCATGTCACCTGCAGACACTTAAGAGAATCCAGTCCTTGCTCTAGAAAGAAGCCTTCTGTGTGTGGTGTAGGCAGTGAGAGAAACGAGACAGGACTCTGACGGGAGGTGAAGGTGGAGGTCAAGGTAGTGCACGGCACTTCTCAGCTCTGGCGTGAAAAGCCATGCTTTTACCTCCCCCACGTGACAAGGCCGTGCAAGCTTCTGTGAACCTGCAGGGATCCAGTCTCATGGTCCTGCACTAAACCACACGCTTCTGTCCTTATCGGTGGGACTTTGACAGGGAGAAGACGGTGCTGGCGACGGCACTTGCTGTGCCTGCGTGCCCAGATGGTGGCTGTGGTTTGGCTCGGCCCCCTGGGCACTGTCCAGACCTTTATGGGCACAGGTTTTCCCACAGCGAGCGTGTCTGTGTGGAAAGAACACGACTCCCGCACCCACGCACACGAGGCGGATGGCGTAGCCACGGCCCGTGCACGGTATCCCGTCCCCTCTGCTCACGTTTCTGGACAGCCTGTAGGTTTCCCGGGAATGGCCACCGAGGACCAGAAGCAGGTCTTGTCTGTGGGGGTAAACGTGGCCTCTCGCAGGGCCCTGCACACACCAGACACATCGTCAGTGTGAGATTATGAAGTGACCGTTTCGTGCCTGAAGTCCATGCATTTGTGTCAGGAAGAGAAACCGGCCGGCAGGCAGCGCAACTGATCATTGGTGCACATCGGCGCTCAAGAGGCCGAGGCTGAAAATTTAGTTCATAGACTCAATATGCTTTTATATTTTACCGTTGGAGGCTGTGGGAAAGTAGCTGATAGAAACAGAGCGAAAATAGCTATTCTTGGCTGTTCCTTATGAGCTTCCTGGCATAACGATAGATTCCAGCTCACACATTTGCCAGATCTGTCTGTAGAAGTTCCATGGGTTAGGGTTAGTCATATACTCGTTTATGAGTGTAAGTGAATGAGTGAAAGCCTAAAAGTGAACAGGCATGATTTCAGCTATGTGTCCTCGTTTATGCATGAAGTCATGTGCTGAAATTAGTCCACGGAGGGGATGTGTTTCCAGCGAGCGCGCTCTGCCCGCCGAGCGCTCCCGGGAGTCGCGCACAGCCGCCGCCTGGGGCACCGTGGGTAGGCTGGCGGGGTGCCCTTTCCTGATGGCCCTCGTCTGAGTGTCAGGTCGACCTTACTCTGAGGAAGCCTACTTAAGCCAAAGAAGGAGTATTTCTGAACTCCCATGAATTTTTCATGTCCCGAACGGGATTTAGGTCCCTGGTGTGTGCACCCGCGAGGCTGCGGTCAGCTTACCTTAGCCCTCCGTGCACATTGGACTGACAGCCAGCCGGGTAAGGAGCCGGGCACATCTTTTATAGTCTGTAGGGAACATAAATCGTGGACCCTTGTCAGTGACATCAACAACTCCTGAAGTATTTTTAATATCAACTGCTAAAGCCATTGATTTCTTTAAATATTCTGAATTCCCTGGGAGTGAGCCACAGACGGTCATCTGAAATCATGGGCTCTAAGTTGTTGACTGAATCGGTGACGCTACTTGAGGGCCTTTCGTGTCCCCTGGCAGGAGATCAGTGATGGGACTGGGCGGGGAGGGCCGGGTGCAGGATCTCCTTGTGCCCGTTTTTCTTGCCCGGTGGCCCCTCACGCTCATCCAGATGACTCTGGTTTTGCTCCCTAGACCGTCTCCTGCGCCCCGTGGGACTTAACTTTCAGGGCTCTTGCAGGCTGGGTCCCCGCTTGGGTTGATCGTACACAAAACCCTCTGCATAAAAATGTAAAGAAAGTGGGTCAACAAGTAACAGAGCAGAAAGACCCAGGTTGTGTTGTGAAAGCAAACAATATGCTAATTTCTGAGTACACATGGGTTTTCCTTGATATCTCACTTAACTTCCTGTTAAATCACTCCATAGGTGCTACCTCAGAAAACAAGGGAGGTTTGGTGATCACGGCCACAAAGGAATTTCCTCAGTTTGAAGTTCTGTGGAAAGCTACAGCAGTTGATAAATTACTGACGTTTACTTCTGAAGAGTCTCAAAATCCTACTTAAAAATGGAAGAATCCATGCTCTTAACTGAAATTCTGAATGAACGAGTAAACCGATAACAATGAATTTGCACAATATGTCGGACGAGCAGCTACTCCCAAAAATGCAGCTCCTAAATATTTAGACAACATAATGGTTCGTGTTCAGAGGGGGGAAAAAAAGGCCTAACAGCTGGAGGCCGGGTCATCTGGATTCCTGGGATGTTTTCCCTGTTCCCTGGTTGCACCAGATGTTTTAGAACGCGGCTTTCCTAGATAGAGTATGAGCGGATGCAGTGTCGTGTGAGTTCAAGGTAAAGCACATCCAGAGACCATGAAGGTGACCGCCATCCCCCCCGACCCCGACTCGGCATATCTCCAGCTCTAACATAATTGGGCTCTTGTCTAGGTGCAGCCCGGGGAGACTTCAAAGTCCTGCTCTTCCCAAGAGCTGCCTTTGGGACCACGCTTTGAGTAAGAAGGGTCTGGCTCCTTCCAGTCCTGACCTCCCAGGATTCTAGTTTTCTCTCAGGCAGCCTAAAGCAACACAGAAGGGGTCCAGCTCTGGCTCTCTACCTCCCTATGGGAAAGTGTAAGAATCCACTCCCCCAGTGCACACACCTGCGGGCTTCCTTGTCTCTGAGGGGCCCGAGGGGAGCTGTGATGGACCCTGGTGGCCGCCTCCCGTAACGGGTGAGCAGAGAGCTGGGCGGCGTGTGGCTGAGTCACTCTGAGCAAAAGGAGGCAGTGAGTGTGGGTGCACACGGTGTCCTGGGGAAGGGTTTGCAGAGTCGAGTGTGGGTCTGTGTGTCAGGGCACAAGGAACTGAAGCATGTTGTCCGTTTCCTCATCCATATGTGAAAAGATTAGAAGTAATGACCCCCAGAGATCACTTTCAGGTTTAGAATCTCTGATCCTGTATTGTAAGATGGTATTTAAAAGTGTAGACACATTTAAACAATAAAAATGAGAAGGTTTTCTGGCCCCCGGAATAACGAATAAGTCTCAAGCAGAAGATGATTCCATGTCAGAAGAAGGACATGCCAGGTGCACAGGGCACGGACGGGCGGACCGAGGCCGTGCTGGAGAAATAATCTGGCTCCGTGGGACACGCGTGCTGTTGGCCGTGGCCGAGCCCTGTGCAGCACTGAGGGCTTGAAGGCTGAGCACCCCAGCTCCCAGTTTCCAGCCACCCTTGGCGGTGCGCCCAGACAAGGAGCGCCACACGGCAACACCGATGGTTTGGGGCAACCTTCCTGCCTGAGCAGAAAACTTCCACTTCATAGAAAGTGCCTTATTTTTTTACTTCTCATTTTTCGAAGGCAGGAAAGTCTGGTCTGGACACTCAGGGTAGTCTCTGAAAGCAGCTGGTGAGAGACATCTGGGGCGTCTGCCCCACCTGCTCCTGGGAGCCTCTCGTGAAATGGAAGGAGTAGCCCCTCCAGGAGAAACGGGCTCAGGTCTCTAACTGGTGGTCCCCGTAGCCAGTAAGTCACTTGTCATCATGACGTGTTTTGCGAGGAGCGCTAGCAACCCTCTTTGGGGGAATAAAATACACTTCGTTACAGATCAGCAACCAGAAGGCCGCGGGTGGGTGCTGGATGGAGAGGGGAGCCCTGCATCCCGGGGATGGCGGAGAGCAGCCTGTCATCCGGGCGGGGCGGCCCCGGCTACTGCAGAGCCTTCCCCTGCGTGGGAGCCGGGGCAGAGGCTCGTTCTTAACGTCTGCTTGTCATAGACACAAACGCGGACGTCATGCCGGGCTCCTAAGCCAAATGAGAATGTGAATGGAAGAGTTGAGCCCATTCCAAGAGTCGATCAGTTCCAGTGAATGTGAATAATTTCCCCTTTGGCACTAGCAGAACGCGGTCACCTTCCTCTACGGGCTGGTCCCCCTAACCCTTAACCCCATAGTTAGGAGGGAACATATATTGGCAAAGAGCAGCTTTAGAAGGAGGGGCGGGGACACGAGAGACATGGACCCGCGCTGGTCTTCCCAAGCAGTCGGGAAGCTGTCACTTACATGCAGGGATGGTGCAGTCTCTGGTGTTGTGGTAAAGTCTGTGAAAGTGTTTGCTGCACTTTGGGCTGAAGTAAAGAGGACCTGGAACGTGGAAGAAGAAGCAGAGTGTGAGGCCTTGAGGATGCCCAGACCTGGGCACAGGCGAAGGAATGACGCTCACCTGTAAGATGTTTGAGGAACTTGTCCTTCACCCGCAGATCTCGAGGAACAATTTCTGTTGGAGGGAAAGAGGCTAGTTACCACATTGCTTGAAACAAGCATTTTCCCATGTGCTCTCAGTGCTGAAGAAGGTTCTCAGAAACTTCATTAACCAGTAACACTGCACTGTGTCAAACAGATCGGAGCCCCGATCACTGTACATGACCTAATGTGAAGACGTGTAATCAGATCACGATTTCGTCAGATAAAGTATCAGCTCTTCGCAAAGCTTCAATGTTGACTTGTCTCTGCCACTAGTATGAGGACAGTGACCATAAAGTTATATCAGGGCGAAGAGGCGTGCGCGTCCGTGTGCGTGTGCGGCTGATAGTTCGCTTCTGATTTATAAACCGTGTATAGACGTTTTCATTTTGGACAGCTTGGTAATCAAATACCACAAGCTCTCAAAGTTCCCAATCCTTCGGACAAACAAAAGTGTCATAAGACTTTTTTTTCTAGGTATATACTTAGGAAAAGGATTAAATGCCTTCAAAACCACCTGTTACAAAGGCTGGTGTAAATGCATGGAGAGAGACATTTAACTGGCTTGTAAGATTTTCGTAGACTTCACAGAGAAAGATAGCGCTCCGTTTTTGCTTGGGGACTAGCAGGGCTCTCATGCGTTCTGCTTCCGGGCGTGGTTTCCCTTCTTCACGATCACCTGTAAGCATTTCTCACGCACTCGTTCTGGGTGGTAACTTCAGCTGGGATTGCGTGTGGTCGCACTTTGCTCTACCGCGAACACTGCTCATCTGAGGAGGGAACATTTCCTACGACGGCTCCTGAATGTCAGTCTGTATGAAATTGACCTTATCACATTTGACCTACGTGTGTCAGGAAAGCATTAAAAGCTTGCATGCTTTCTCTGGAAATTTCCCACGGGGCACCCACTCTGGGAAGGCTCTGCCGTTGGCAGAGGGTGAGGGGAGGGGGTGGCTCGGAAACATTTCTGTCTGGGCTGAAAGTGCTTTGCTGAAAATATTTCCATTTCCTAAATACCAGATGACAGTTCTGTGCCAAAGCTCCCGACCTAGGTAACAACTCACGTGTCTTGCAAGTGGGGTAGGGATAGTTTACACGCCAGGCATCAGCCTGTACCCGCCTCCTATTTTTTTTCTCAAAAAAAAAAAAAAAAAAACCCTAGTTTTTTCCAAGCACTCGAAACGGTTTTATCTTGTTAACATACATCTGCTTTCTCGAAGTCGGTTCTGTTTCCAAGCAAACGCGAGTTCAGGTCTGCCGAGACCTGACAGGTACGCAGACGCGCTGGGGGCTCCCTCTGCAACGCACACGCCCCGAGAAGCCTCGCGGGCAGGTCCCTCCGTCCGCGAGCCCGGCGCCAGGACACTCACCCACTCGCTGCTCCTCGGGATAAACCGGGTAGTCCGGGACCTCCCTGCGGCCCAGAGCGTAGTCGTGCGGGCCCGGGAGTTGCAGCCTCTTGGACTCGCCCGAGTGGTACTTCCTGAGCTCCTGGAGGATCTCCACGATGAGCCGCAGCACGGTCTGTCCGTCGGCCGTCTCCCGGGGCTCGGCGACCCCGGGCCCCGCCGCCCCCAGCACCAGCAGCAGCCCCAGGAGGAGGGGGCGCCCGGGCCCGCGCATCGTGCGCTCGCTCGGCCGGAGGGAGCTCGGCTCGCTGGAGGGGCTGCGTGCGGGGGAGACCGGGGAGAAAGTCGGCGGGCGGTGGCGGGGCGCGGGGGAGGCCCCTCCGGCGGAGCCCGCGGCCCCCCGCCCCCGCGCGCAGACCAGGGGCCGGCTGCGGAGGCTGGGGCGCGGTGTCCCCGGGGCCCGCGCAGGCCCCGCCACGGCGCAGCCGAGAGCCGGGCCTCGGGCGCCGCCGCCCCGCTCCGCGCCCTCCCCGGCCCGGCCCGCCTCCGCGCCGGCCTCCCAACTTTCCGAGGGCCGCGCGCCCGCCCGCACTCCGCGCCGCACGCCACCGCCACAACTTTCTCAACCCCGCGAGCCCCGCGGCGCGGCCGCGTCCACTCCGCGGCGGGCCGGGCGCGCACCCTCCCGTCCGGGGCGGCCGGAGGACGCGCGGAGGGTCCTGCCCGGGCCCCTCCCTCCTCTCGACCCCCGGCGTTGCGCTCTCCGGGGAGTGGGGGCCGCGCGCCCCGCCCGAGCGGCCGCGCTCAAGTTTGCCTTTGTGTGGTGGTCGCCGCCTGCTCCCGGCCGGTGTCCCCCAAAGTCCCCCCCCCGCGCCCCGGGACCCTCGCGCCAGCCGCGCGCAGTGCCAGGTTTCAGACCCCCGCCTCGCCCTCGGGGAGGGGACGGACCCCGGCCCACACCTGCCCGGCGCCGCCCGCGGGGCCACCTGCGCGACGGAGCGCGGCCAGGTTACCTGTCCCCGCGTTCCGGAGCCGCGGGCGTCCTTCGGCGTCTGTCCCGGCGTCTGTCCCGGCGTCTGCCCCGGCGTCTGTCCCCGCGTCCCGGAGCCGCCGCGCGCCCCGCTACTCCATGGCCTGCGGCGACCCGGCGTGCGGAGCGGCCAGGACGCGCGGGGATGGAGACGCGGTGGCTCCGCCGCTCGGAGCGCTGGACGCGCGGCTGCCTGGGCTGCGCTCCGACCGCGGCCGCTTCTTAAGCCCGCGCCCGCCGACGTCAGGCCGGTCCCCGAGGGCTCCGCGCGGGGCTTTAATTAGAAGCCGCTCGAGTGTTCGTGCCCCTGTGCGGAGCTTCGTCAGACACCCCCCATCTCCTCCCATCTCGCCCTACCCCCGACTGCCCCCTCCCCGTCCCCCCTCCCTACCCCGCGCTCTCTGCCTCTGCCCCATCTCCTCCCCTCCCCCGTCTCCTCCTCCGTCATCTCCTCCCTCCCTACCCCAGCTCTACCCTCTTCCCCTCCCCCGCCCCGCGCCTCCCTCCCCTCGGTCTTCCCCTCCCCCTTCTCTCCCTCAGTCTGTTTCCCTCCGTTCCTGTCACTTGTGACAGGATGAGAAGAAACGCCTTTACCAGGAACTCAGATCTGTTTTTGTCTAAATGTAGATCTTGGGCTATTAAAAAAGGAGCTGCCTGATTGCCTCGACATTTAATAAGTCAATTAGCGTCTCTCCTTCTGGAGGAATCTTCCGGCGTGGCTGGGGGCCACTGTCAAGACCCCAAGAGGTGTGCACCGCCCCAGGGTCTGAGCCGGAGGCCAGGTCCCCGGGGCCGGGCAGCCCCCAGGGCAGGGGGCTGCGTTCAGGGCGGGACACGAGCAAGGCCCTAGTGACCTGGGGATGCACACAGGTACCTGGCAGGGCACGTGGCAGCCCCCCAGACCCCCCCCCCCCCCGACCCACACGTAAGGACGAGCCGAAGCCCCTCCCGCGGGGGACAGCGGCCCGCGCGCCAGGCTCTGGGGACCGGTCGCTCGCTCCCCTTCCTCGGAAACGCCCGCGGCAGACCTCCGGGCACCTCCCTCCGGGCCCGTCTTTCCGAAAGTTTTGGTTCTTTGGATACAAGCAGGCACATTTGTGAGGCTTCCACAGCTTATCTGCTTTAATTTTTTTTTTCTTGTAAAATGTATTATCAATCAACTGCGCGCTTTCCCATTTTATTGGCGCTTTCTGGGCAAGAGCTGGACATCCTCCAAGTCAGCGATCTGAGTGGGAAAGGTGTTCTCAGAAGGACGCCAGAAGGGAGGGTGCGCGCAGGAACTAAAAGCCTCACCCTTAACGCGACCAGCACCCAGGGCCCGGGGCGGAGATGCGGCGGCCCGCGGGGCGGACCCCTGAGCCAGTGCTGGGGATCTCAGGGGCGCGGACCCCCCAGGGAAGGAACTCTCTCAGTCTGCATCTCTTTGTGTCCTTGTCTGTCTCTGCTGTCTCCCTGTCTCTGCTCCCTGTCTCAGTCTCTGTCTCTCTGCCTCTGTCTCTGCTGTCTCTCTGTCTCTGCTCCCTGTCTCAGTCTCTGTCTCTCTGCCTCTGTCTCT